>CM039514.1:31773152-32138152 GCA_022432975.1 Begonia masoniana
GCCATACATACCATCAACTCGGCCTCCACCAATGGGAGAATTCGCGAGCCATACATACCATCAACTCGGCCTCCACCAATGGGAGAATTCGCGAGCCATACATACCATCAACTCGGCCTCCACCAATGGGAGAATTCGCGAGCCATACATACCATCAACTCGGCCTCCACCAATGGGAGAATTCGCGAGCCATACATACCATCAACTCGGCCTCCACCAATGGGAGAATTCGCGAGCCATACATACCATCAACTCGGCCTCCACCAATGGGAGAATTCGCGAGCCATACATACCATCAACTCGGCCTCCACCAATGGGAGAATTCGCGAGCCATACATACCATCAACTCGGCCTCCACCAATGGGAGAATTCGCGAGCCATACATACCATCAACTCGGCCTCCACCAATGGGAGAATTCGCGAGCCATACATACCATCAACTCGGCCTCCACCAATGGGAGAATTCGCGAGCCATACATACCATCAACTCGGCCTCCACCAATGGGAGAATTCGCGAGCCATACATACCATCAACTCGGCCTCCACCAATGGGAGAATTCGCGAGCCATACATACCATCAACTCGGCCTCCACCAATGGGAGAATTCGCGAGCCATACATACCATCAACTCGGCCTCCACCAATGGGAGAATTCGCGAGCCATACATACCATCAACTCGGCCTCCACCAATGGGAGAATTCGCGAGCCATACATACCATCAACTCGGCCTCCACCAATGGGAGAATTCGCGAGCCATACATACCATCAACTCGGCCTCCACCAATGGGAGAATTCGCGAGCCATACATACCATCAACTCGGCCTCCACCAATGGGAGAATTCGCGAGCCATACATACCATCAACTCGGCCTCCACCAATGGGAGAATTCGCGAGCCATACATACCATCAACTCGGCCTCCACCAATGGGAGAATTCGCGAGCCATACATACCATCAACTCGGCCTCCACCAATGGGAGAATTCGCGAGCCATACATACCATCAACTCGGCCTCCACCAATGGGAGAATTCGCGAGCCATACATACCATCAACTCGGCCTCCACCAATGGGAGAATTCGCGAGCCATACATACCATCAACTCGGCCTCCACCAATGGGAGAATTCGCGAGCCATACATACCATCAACTCGGCCTCCACCAATGGGAGAATTCGCGAGCCATACATACCATCAACTCGGCCTCCACCAATGGGAGAATTCGCGAGCCATACATACCATCAACTCGGCCTCCACCAATGGGAGAATTCGCGAGCCATACATACCATCAACTCGGCCTCCACCAATGGGAGAATTCGCGAGCCATACATACCATCAACTCGGCCTCCACCAATGGGAGAATTCGCGAGCCATACATACCATCAACTCGGCCTCCACCAATGGGAGAATTCGCGAGCCATACATACCATCAACTCGGCCTCCACCAATGGGAGAATTCGCGAGCCATACATACCATCAACTCGGCCTCCACCAATGGGAGAATTCGCGAGCCATACATACCATCAACTCGGCCTCCACCAATGGGAGAATTCGCGAGCCATACATACCATCAACTCGGCCTCCACCAATGGGAGAATTCGCGAGCCATACATACCATCAACTCGGCCTCCACCAATGGGAGAATTCGCGAGCCATACATACCATCAACTCGGCCTCCACCAATGGGAGAATTCGCGAGCCATACATACCATCAACTCGGCCTCCACCAATGGGAGAATTCGCGAGCCATACATACCATCAACTCGGCCTCCACCAATGGGAGAATTCGCGAGCCATACATACCATCAACTCGGCCTCCACCAATGGGAGAATTCGCGAGCCATACATACCATCAACTCGGCCTCCACCAATGGGAGAATTCGCGAGCCATACATACCATCAACTCGGCCTCCACCAATGGGAGAATTCGCGAGCCATACATACCATCAACTCGGCCTCCACCAATGGGAGAATTCGCGAGCCATACATACCATCAACTCGGCCTCCACCAATGGGAGAATTCGCGAGCCATACATACCATCAACTCGGCCTCCACCAATGGGAGAATTCGCGAGCCATACATACCATCAACTCGGCCTCCACCAATGGGAGAATTCGCGAGCCATACATACCATCAACTCGGCCTCCACCAATGGGAGAATTCGCGAGCCATACATACCATCAACTCGGCCTCCACCAATGGGAGAATTCGCGAGCCATACATACCATCAACTCGGCCTCCACCAATGGGAGAATTCGCGAGCCATACATACCATCAACTCGGCCTCCACCAATGGGAGAATTCGCGAGCCATACATACCATCAACTCGGCCTCCACCAATGGGAGAATTCGCGAGCCATACATACCATCAACTCGGCCTCCACCAATGGGAGAATTCGCGAGCCATACATACCATCAACTCGGCCTCCACCAATGGGAGAATTCGCGAGCCATACATACCATCAACTCGGCCTCCACCAATGGGAGAATTCGCGAGCCATACATACCATCAACTCGGCCTCCACCAATGGGAGAATTCGCGAGCCATACATACCATCAACTCGGCCTCCACCAATGGGAGAATTCGCGAGCCATACATACCATCAACTCGGCCTCCACCAATGGGAGAATTCGCGAGCCATACATACCATCAACTCGGCCTCCACCAATGGGAGAATTCGCGAGCCATACATACCATCAACTCGGCCTCCACCAATGGGAGAATTCGCGAGCCATACATACCATCAACTCGGCCTCCACCAATGGGAGAATTCGCGAGCCATACATACCATCAACTCGGCCTCCACCAATGGGAGAATTCGCGAGCCATACATACCATCAACTCGGCCTCCACCAATGGGAGAATTCGCGAGCCATACATACCATCAACTCGGCCTCCACCAATGGGAGAATTCGCGAGCCATACATACCATCAACTCGGCCTCCACCAATGGGAGAATTCGCGAGCCATACATACCATCAACTCGGCCTCCACCAATGGGAGAATTCGCGAGCCATACATACCATCAACTCGGCCTCCACCAATGGGAGAATTCGCGAGCCATTCATACCATCAACTCGGCCTCCTCCAGTGGGAGAATTCGCGAGCCATACTAATCATCAACTCGGCCTCCGCCAATGGGAGAATTTGCGAGCCATACATACCATCAACTCGGCCTCCACCAATGGGAGAATTCGCGAGCCATACATACCATCAACTCGGCCTCCACCAATGGGAGAATTCGCGAGCCATACATACCATCAACTCGGCCTCCACCAATGGGAGAATTCGCGAGCCATACATACCATCAACTCGGCCTCCACCAATGGGAGAATTCGCGAGCCATTCATGAGCCTTGTGAACATATCATAGTCATTTCCCCCGTTCTGCACTTAATCATGATTACATTTGTTCTTCATGTTCTTAACTCAATCATAAACGTGTACATAATGCATAGACATGAAGTTCACAGAGAAATGTCGTACTGTATGAACGAGTAAAACATCATGTAACTTAACATCTTCCTGCTCAAATACTTCATATCATGGCAACTATTATTCATAATCATCAGACAAACATTTCAACAATTTTTCCTAGTATCCTTGCAGTGTAGGGCCCTATTGGCCGGAAATCTTAATACATCCACTTACCTGGTTCCCTTAGCAATCCGAGCTTCTTCTCTTTAAACTTCTTCACCTAAAACATGTTCATTACAGTAGTTAAAACAAAATCCTAATAGTTCTAATCATAAATCGTCCTAGGGTTCTAATAGCTAAAGTCATTCTGATTCCTCTGTTTGATACACTGCAGTCTGAAATCCGAAAACTAGGCGGACAGGTCTTACCATCGATTAAATCCGAGTTGGTTACTTAGAACGTTCAAAATTGATTCGGAATGACATCACTACTCTCAGATTTTAAAAGGTCTTAAACTGCTCGGCCACTGTTAAAACCGAACTCAAATGCCGAGCTGAAAGCAAAGCTCTATTCACTAATAAATGACTACATTATCCATTTTATACCTCGGGTGCGGATTTGCAGAGATATGCAGGCTTGAAACTGGTCGTCGAAGGGAGATTGCTGGCAAGCAGGGTGCGAGCTCGGGGAAGGAGAAATTGCCGAGAGTAGAAGGTGTCGCCTATAGTGGGGTTTAATGAGGTTTAAGGTTTCTAGTTTCTTTAAATACCGGTCCCAAACGTCAATTATTACCATAATGCCACTCAACCTAGTTTAAACCCACATGTAATTAATTAAACTTGTCATAAAATTCTAAACCGCGAAGATTAAATATTCATGACCGTTAATACAGTTAGGAAAATTACCTAGTCGTGTCTCGGGTGTTACATTTACTTGTACAAAACACTCCTCTAATTGTATATAAGTGTAGAATGAAATCATTTCAATAGAACCGTCATTTCTTCATCTTCTTTCTTCTCCGGTTACAACCTCTGCGGAATACTTTGACTGAATCAAAACTTATCGTGGTATCAGAGCAAAATAGATGGCCTCTACAAGTTCCACCATTCCTTCTTCCCCCTCAGCCTTTCCCTCCCTCTCTTTACCTCCTTTTCCATCCATAAATCAGAAATCATTTCAATAGAACCGTCATTTCTTCATCTTCTTTCTTCTCCGGTTACAACCTCTGCGGAATACTTTGACTGAATCAAAACTTATCGGCACCGACCCCTTTGCTTTCATTTGAGTCTTCAACATGCGAATTTTTTGCCCCCATTCGCGTCACCCAGTCCTGAGAGCAGTTTTTATGGCAGACACCTGCTACAAACACTCAACACAGAATGCAGCGGCTTGGTCCTAAGCCAAGAGCATAATGAAACCATTCAAGGACACTCAGTCCCGAAAAGCATTTTGGCTATGAACAGCTGAAACAAACGCCTGAACTCGGTAGCGGAAGCCCAACCCCTAGGCAAGGCTATTTTGAAGATCCATTTACAGATGCATGGTGCGTAATACAGATGCCCAGTTTGGACACGCAACATATCTTGCGGAAGTCCTACTTAGAGACAAGGGATTCAAAGTGAAGATTCTTCAGGCGCCCGTTGCGATAGCCTACAACTTAAGCAGCGAATGCCTAGTACCTCTTTGTTGACAACTAGAGGACGCCTGTAATTTGAGATTTTGAAGATCACCATAAATAGAAATTCACTTAGCTGTGCAAACTATCTAAAGCCATTCTTATTGAATTGCTACCAATTTCTGTATGAAGATTTAGCCAATCTTAAGTGTTGAACTCACTCTCTCATTTCAACTTGAGGTTTCTATTTGTGATAGTTTTGGTGTTTGTGCTTTAACTCTCAAACACTTCTACTCTTGTATTGGTGAACGATCATAGGATGACGCATGTGAAAGAATCAAGTGTAAAGTTTTGATTGATACCTGGAAGATCAATCAATCAATAATAATTGAAAAGTTTAGTGAGGAAAGAATTTTTAAGGAGGAACTTTGAACGCAAACGTAACCAATGTTTGCCAAACCGTGAAGACAAATTGTTTGCATTATTCTCTTTTAACTCATTGACTTATTATTGTTTATATTGTTTGATTATTAGTTTGCAAACAGTTAAGTTTTTTTAGTTTCATGATAATTTCATGAGAAACTTTAGTAATTAAGTTTGTAAACCTAATTCACACTCCTCTCAAAAGTTAATTGCAATCCAATATAAACCTAAAAGTCATCTCTAACACCACATGGAGGATTCAACGTATTTAACGAATAGACTATCGTGAGCACCACTAGACATCGATAGATTTTTTTTTAGTTTCCCATCTCTTCTTTCTTTCTTTCTTTTTTTTGCTGCTTAGATCATTACATTGAACCATGTTTGTTTGAAGTTTACTTCAATTAAAGTTTGTGTTTTTAATTCCGTTATGAACAAACTCTTTTTGTCTAGGAATTGATGAACCGAAACTATGGACTCAATTTGAATTTTTCCCTTTTTAATCTTATTCCTCTGATTTTGAATTTTTTTTTTCTGATTGAATTAATTCTAATTGACTGATGGCCAATTGAATGTGAAAATTCTAATTGATTGGCAAACAACATCTTATTAATTGTTTAATGATTTAATTTATGTATAGAATAAGAATATATCTATGAATCCTGTGCAATTTTTATGATAGTTGTATGTTTAATGAAATTATTTGATTAGTTTCTCATAAGAATATAAGAAAAAATAATTAAATAACTATTTTTCTAAAATTTCAAGAGTTTTATGAATAATCTTGATTACTTGGTTGATCCAATTTCATGAGTGGTAAGTTAAATAGAGGAATGGGCAATTAATTGATTATTGAGGGGAAGTTGAAATCTTAGGTTTTTAGTTGATTAATTAGATTCTAAAAACTTTTGATTTTATTGTATTTAGCGAGTTAAATAGTAAAAAAAGTTTCGGATTGATTAAATAAATCTAAGGTGATCAATTTTGATACTTGATATACTAAAGTTTCTGATTGATTAAATAAGTCTAAGGTGATCAATTTTGATACTTGATATATTAAAGTATTTATTCACATTTGGATGATAATTGGTTCTTAAAATCATATTACTTGCTATGTCCATACATGTGCTTGCTTGACTAAAATAGAAAACAAAGTGATTTTTGTTGTGATATTTATGTATAAGTACAAGTGGACACTATTGTAACAAGTAATACAGTGATTAAAGATAGGATATCGTACCTATAGAGAACAATTTATAAAAATTTCTTATAAAACCAATTAAAAATTCCACGTAAAAGGTAACAAAAGATTTGTTATGTTTGAGGGAGTATAAAGTAAATAACAAGTGATATGACTATGAAAAAAAATGATTGAGAATCAATTTAATGCTATATTGAAATCCATTAACAGAGGCCTTAAGGGAAGGACTCCAAATATCAGTAGTATGAATTAAATTAAAAGGAAAACTAGCTTTAGACATTGAAGAAGAGAAATGTAGATGATGTTGTTTGCTTAATTGACAAGTAGTACAAAAGAAACTGTTATCATATTCAGGAATAGGAGAGCCGCTGTTTTGGAGAGCTTTGACAATAATTGAAGAAGTTGGATGACCAAGTCTTTGATGCTAGAGTGAAGCTGGTAGTGAGGATTGAAGGACTTGAGACTGAAGAAGAAATGAAGGGCATTTTGTACAGACCATTATGGAGATGGCCGTGAAGAAGAATCTGCTTTGTGAGCTGATCCTTTACAAAAAATATAAGATGAGTAAAACTCAACGAAAACTTGATTATCATAACATAGTTTTGTGACACTGAGTAAATTATGAAGGACATTGAGTAAATGAAGAGATTTAGATGAAGAAGGATTCAGTGCAAGACCTGCACTGCAAATAGATAATGTCTTACCATTGCCAACCAAAGTTTTCTCAGAGGCCGTATATTGGAACACATTGTTGAGAAGAGAGCTATCAAGAGTAAAATGATGAGTGGCGCGGGAGTCTAGAACCCATTGAAAAGAATCAGGTGTATTTATTGGAGCATGTTCTGGAAGCTGGTCAGGAACTGTAGTTCTGTGAAGAGAGCGAGGCTGAGAATAATTAGGTGACCGAGGAGGAGGGAGGGGTGACTTGTATTTAAAATCAGCATGGTGATAACAAACAATTGCAGAATGACCAGACTTTAATGCAAATCTGACAGCGAGGTTTAAACTAATTTTTTTGGAGGACGCCAAGTATTGTTTGGCATGGTTGGACGTCCAAGTATGCTTTTTCGCGGTGCTGTGAAATTTTGATAAGGAGCTCTTTGAGCAAAACCAGGAGATGGTGGATTGTTATTGAGTGACATGGCTGAGAAATTTTCTTGAATAGGATTAATCTGAGCTGAGCGATGTTGACGTTCAACCAAAATTCATATGCAGAAGGTTCATCAACACGACTAGTTAAGGATGTAACAAAAGCATTTTATTCATGACCCAGACCACCAAATAGATAAATCAAATGATCTTTGCGACTGATTGGCTCACCAATCACTGCAAGATTATTGCAAATGGAGGTTAGGTTCTGCATGTAGGCTGTTGTTGAGAGACCATCCTTAGAGACATTGTGAAGCAGGCTTTGAAGCTCCGTGATACGGGCTAGAGAAGAGGACGAATATGAGCGAGCAAGAGAGCTCCAAATCGCAGAAGCAATATCATAACCGACGATTTGTGGAAGAATAGTTTCACTGATAGAAGTGAAAAGCCATGAGATGAGTACTCAATTGAATCACGGCCAGGTATTGTACGCTGGATTTTGTGGAGAAGATAGATTATCCAGAAATTGATGGGGAGAAATAGAGGTGCCATTTAAAAAAAATTCCAACACTTTCTCAATGACGACATTGAGAATATGGGTTTTCTAGATGAGATAGTTTTGTGAATCAAGTTTCACAGCAAGAATGTGATTTAGAGAAGGAAAAGAAGGAACAGAGGAGTCGGTCGGACCAGAAGAGGGAGAGCCAGGGTTGCTGCCTGAAGAAGCTATTTAAGCAAGATACAGATGCGTGCACCGCCACTCTGATACCAAGTCAGAAATACAGAGAACAAGGAATGAAAAATTATCTTCTGTATTGATGAAAACCTGAACTTTTACATCAAAAAATGAATTAAATAATAGAAGGCTAATTTTGACTATCATAGTTGAGGTTAACTATAATAATCACAATAACACTTCTTACGATAAAAATGAAAACTTCTTATCGGAGCACGTGAGAGTCTAAATTCAATAACAAATACTATACTGTTTGGATAATTATGAAACTTTACAGTGACAAACAAGAAGTTATTGGACATATGCAAGGAAAGTTACGTATATTTGAAATTGATTGAGTCAGTTTTATTAGAAAACGGTACTGTTTTGATAAATTACTCTAAATTGAATTTTAGAGTGGGAATTGAAAGAAAGTCATTGAATGAGAAATGTTTCTATCATCTTAAAGTATGTTGCTATTGAATAAATTAAAAAACTAATGAGATGCTGCCATGTGTCACAATTGGACTAGTGGCTAATCATATCATTCATGTGTAATTAGTGGGTAATTAATGTTAATTAATTATAATTAATTATGTTAATCTTAGAGATCAGCTTAATACTAATATAAATTAGTTAGTTTAAGCTTAGTATGATTAAAAGATAAATAAATATAGTATTTTTGTAATAATCCATACAAGGAAGGGTAAAATGACACATTTTCATGGATAAATTGGACAAAAGGGTAATTTATCCTGGGAATTCTCTAGAAAATGGTTGACGAGCTCAGGATTCAGCCATTTTGGTGCTTCCAAGGTGAAGAAATAGAGAGAGAAAGGTAGAGGAGAGAAAATAGGAGATGAGAGGAAAATGTGAAAATTGAAGGGGAAGGTGTTGTATTTGACCTTCCATCTTTTGAGAAGAAGAGTTCATCTTATCAAGAAAAATCTTTTGAACTAAGAATCAAAATGTGAAAGTAAATAATTAAAGATCTTCAAAGAAGTAAGAGTCTCTAATTTTGGTATTTTCTAAACTATATTGAAATTGTATAATTTAGGTGAAGAAACTTCTGATTTTGGGAATTAAAGTTAAGTTAATGAAATTCATATTGATAATCTTTCATGATATTGGATGAATAGAGTCTAAATGATTGTAAGAGAATGATATTGAAGTGACTTTTGGAGAAGGGAATTGCAATCTTTGTGTTGTTAGACTTGGTTATACGTAATATTTGTAAATGATAAAATGAATGATATTAGTTTGTTGTGGGTTGAAGTTTGAGTTTAAAGGTTAAATATTAGAATGAATTTGACATGTTTGATGGTTAATAATTAAAGGTATGGAGATCCTAAATTAAAGGAAGTGTGGAAAGCTTTAAGGATAAAGCTTGAGTTATTGGATTACATGTTAGTATCCAATGTTAAATTGAGAATGTGTTACATGAAATATATGATTTTAATGGTTAATAGAAGTATGAGAGTGGTCCCATTTGATTATAGAATATCAAATTTGGTGATTATTAAATTATATCACATATTGTATAGTTTATAAGCATTAATGAACAAAATGCTTAGTTATGGTTTGAAATAGAATAAAATATTTATTTGAGAATTATAATTCATAATAAAGGTTTTAGAGCAGTTTTGACATAGGTTTGAAAGACCAAATAATATATATATATATATATATATATATATATATATATATATATATATATATATATATATATATATATATATATATATATATATATATATATATATATATATATATATATATATATATATATATATATATATATATATATATATATATATATATATATATATATATATATATATATATATATATATATATATATATATATATATATATATATATATATATATATATATATATATATATATATATATATATATATATATATATATATATATATATATATATATATATATATATATATATATATATATATATATATATATATATATATATATATATATATATATATATATATATATATATATATATATATATATATATATATATATATATATATATATATATATATATATATATATATATATATATATATATATATATATATATATATATATATATATATATATATATATATATATATATATATATATATATATATATATATATATTAGTTTGTTGTGGGTTGAAGTTTGAGTTTAAAGGTTAAATATTAGAATGAATTTGACATGTTTGATGGTTAATAATTAAAGGTATGGAGATCCTAAATTAAAGGAAGTGTGGAAAGCTTTAAGGATAAAGCTTGAGTTATTGGATTACATGTTAGTATCCAATGTTAAATTGAGAATGTGTTACATGAAATATATGATTTTAATGGTTAATAGAAGTATGAGAGTGGTCCCATTTGATTATAGAATATCAAATTTGGTGATTATTAAATTATATCACATATTGTATAGTTTATAAGCATTAATGAACAAAATGCTTAGTTATGGTTTGAAATAGAATAAAATATTTATTTGAGAATTATAATTCATAATAAAGGTTTTAGAGCATATATATATATATAATAGTATTACAGGAGGTATAATTGATCACATTCGAACCCAATATATATATCACCAGCTATGTATTGTGTGAAGTGTGTAAAGTCAAAAAATAAAAAGGGAGTGACTATGAGCCCCCCTTGGACTGGAAATCCCTAGCTCTCCGGAGATATTTTGTGACGTGTAGACGCTAATGTGAAATAGTTAGTAAGATGTACATATGTGTGAGACTTTATACATTGGGATTATTGATCATGCGTTTAGGCATTTACATTATATGTCGATATGGATAATACATATTTACATCAATGTAACATGTTAATATGATAATTGATAAATACGAGATCAAAAAAATAATATAATGTACACACTTGCATTGATTCACTTATCATGTAGGGGTGGTAGAACCGGCCCGGAACCGCAAAATCGGATCTGACTGGCAGTCCGGGCCGGTTCTTGGTCGGTTCTGCCTGCCATGGAATGGGTCCCGATTCCATGGATTGGGGAACCAGGAACCAGGAACCGTGGTCCGGTCCCTGGTTCCCCGTACCGGGATCGAGAATTCCCACGAGAGAACCGATCCATGGGTCAGCCTGGTGGGTTATCCGACCCATGGGTTAGAGAACTTAAAAAAAAACTAAAACCAGCATGCCCTCATTTCACTCCTCAGCACCGACGACCCGACCCCGACCTAGCGACCTCATGTCTCACGAAGCTCCGATCGTCGCCCATCGATCGTTAACTAGTGACCTCATCTAGTGACTTTCGTAGTTCTGACCTGGTGACCCGACCTGCGACCTGACCAGTGGGCAGTGACCATCTCTCCCGATTCTGCATTCTCAACTGAACAAGTCCGATTTGAAAGGTCGGAATTCATTCAGCGACTGTCCTGTTCTCAACTCTCTGACACCGTCACACGAATAAGTAAGTCTATTTTGCCTTTACTTATCTTTCTTCCCCTAGCCGGATAAGTGAATTTTCAATTTTGTTGCCTTAGCCGAATAAGTCATTCGTCTGAAATTGGTGTTATATAATGCTTTATGCTTATTGCTTAATCACTTATATATGGAGAACAGTAAGAATTAAGCAAGAACCGGCTAGGGGAAATCATATAATCCCACCATGTTTCACTGTTTTAGACCTAATTGATTAACCGTATTTCATAGAATTATTATTGCTTTGTGATTTGGGCCTTTTTGGCGTAGCAAACGATATCTAATTTTAATGAAAGACCCATTCTGAAAAGCTCAAGATGTTAGCTACCATATTTATGAAATACACTAATTGATATTAGATAGTAAAGAATGCTGAATTTGGCAAATGCTTCTCTAGGTTCAGATTCTTGGTAGGTTCAAACTGTTTAATAAATCTTCTAAAATTGTTCTTTCTTTTCCTCTTATTCTTGATCTTGAAGAACTTCATAATATATTTGATTGTATTTGATATGTTAGATATTTTTTCTTCTATGATCATCTACAAAATAAACACTAGAATTATTGTTAGAAAATCTCTATACTTAGACGAATTTCCCCTAGCCAATTCTTGCTTGTATGATTATGGCCTTGTTGGATTTTGTTTCGGTTCTTGCCTATGAGTTTGCATTTTTCTTGGTTCTTGTAACATCTGACTTTGGTTATGTTTCTCATTTGCATTTTATATATTGTACTATTTTGGTTGTTGAATGGTGATTGCTGAAAATATTTTTTTGCTCTATGGATTATGGAAAGATGGATAGCCCTAGTGAAAATTCGCATGTGGAATAAAAAAAACTAAGTCTCATGTATGGATTCACTACAGTAGGGTACTCAACAATGATTCAACTAAATGTAATAATTGTGGACAACTTTGTGCTGCACACCCGACAAAAAATGGGACGTCAAGTTTAATAAAGTATATTAAGATATGTAAAAAGTTTCCCCAAAATTTAGACAGTAAGCGGTCACCTTTGATCTTTAGACATATTGTGACAGAAAATGGGAGAGTAAAATAGAACATAATAAAATGGATGAAACTTGCAGCGGAGGATGTAGTAGAAATGCCTCAAAATAGAATGTGGGAAGAAGAGTGACAGAATGTAATGGAGAAGAAATGGAATGTGGAAAACCCTTGGCTGACTGAGAAGCTATCTTATGTTATGCTTCTCGGTGCATGCCTTCCCGTGGAAAGACAACAACTGCTGGGCCCAGCTATCATCCTCAGCCTTTTAAACTCTGATAACAGAGAGAGAAGGAAATAAGAGATCACAGCCGCCGTAAGACTGATGAACAATGGAGGCACACTCCCTCACGGCAGAACCGTGGCTTACCTTGACGGCAACCAGAAATCCTTCTGGATTTTCAGAGAGAGCAAAATAGGTTTGTATTAATCAAATGAATGCGTACAAACACTAAAAACGATGCTTAAATACCTAGGGTTGCTAGGTTTGGGAATGCCCATAGGAGAATCTAGCCGTTGGGAAGGCTTCTGCTTGGCGTTCGCGGAGTGGAGCTCAATGCTGACGAGGCTGCTTGCTTGGAGCAGAGAAGGGCTTCGGTTGGTCGGCTAGTCCAGGTGAGCAATCCGTGTGCTCGCAGAGTGCTCGCCGTCGATCTCTGAATTCCGTGGTCGCTTGCTGAAGATCGCTTCTCTGGTGGGCTTCTTCGTGTAGTTGAGGAGTAGGCTGAAGTCGACTGAATGATTTGTCACTTGGGCTAGGCTGCTTCATGTCAGGTTTGAGGAATTAAGTGGGCTGAAGCTTATGGGCTTTCTCCTTATAGGCCAATCTTCTCATGGGCTAGGTTGATGATGTATGGCCCAGTCTCCTCTTTAATTGCTCATGGGCTTGTAGTTCTTATGGCTCATGGGTTTACCAAACACCTATACCACCAACTAATCCTAACCACACAATTTAACCCTAAATACTTAATTATGCATGACTAAATATAGGGACTAAATGTTTGCCCAAATTACAAAAAGACCATTGTTTGCCAAATTAAAATTAAACTAAAATTATGCAATTAGCTTGGTTACACAATTGATGAAAGGAAGACAAATTCCTCTTTAAAATTCCAAGCTTTAAGTAAACTTTTTTCCTACAAAATTCACAAACCAATTAGTAAATAAAATAGTCAAAATACATACCTTGGTCTGTGCTTGACAATTCAGGATCGTAGGCACATCATATTGAGAGCAAGATTGCTGGTGTACCCATATTTACAATAATGGCTGCTCGATAACTTCTTGCGAAGATGATTATCTTGGATGAATTACCATTGAAAGTGGTTGAAGGAGTCGGTTTTAAGACATTTTGTATCTGTCTAAATCCCAAATTTATTATGTCATCTCGAAGAACAGTTGCACAAGATATTCACAAGATATTTTAGAGTGAAAAACTTAAGTTGAAGGAGTATTCTTTTTCAACATCACAAAGAGTATGTTTGACCTCTGACACATGGATATCTATTCAAAATTTGAATTACATGGAGCTAATGTGTCATTATATAGATGAAGAGTGGAAAGTACAAAAGAAGATACTGAATTTTTGTTTGATTCCGAACCATAAGGGTGAATCTATTGGTAAGGAAGTTGAAAAATGTTTGCTTAATCGGGAGATTGAAAAAGTTACAACAGTAACCGTTGACAATGCGTCTTCCAACGATGTTGTTATTTCTTATTTGACGAAGACAATTAGAAATTGGAAGGGGTTGATTTAAAATGGTGATTATATGCACATGAGGTGTTTTGCACATGTTCTGAATTTAATCGTTTCTAATGGTTTGAAAGAACATGTTGAGTCCATAGCAAGGGTACGAAAAGTAGTCAAGTACGTAAGGTCTTCTCTGGCACTGTAACGCCCCGAGTCTCCACGACCCGGTTCGCTACAGGGACTACTATGAGCTAAACGACTCTCTCAGTGTCTACCATCTTGTTCACTTAAACTACTAATGCAATGAATCCTTTTTAAGTACACGGACGCAGCGGAAACAAAGCTAAGTCTCTCGAAGACTTCACACGTCTCACACCTGGTTTCCTTAACTCATTAAGTTCTCATAATCCTATTCTTTAAGTACCACGGCGTCCTCCCTAAAACTTTCGGCAGAGTAACGCCTAAAAATGGCGCCACAAAATGTTAAGTATCTGCATATAAATCAATCCTTAACTAATCGAGAATATTCCTACCCAACTATCCAGCATACGAAATCTCCAAATAACAGTAAAGAGGGAACTAAAGTACTATCGTCATATCAACAAGAAAGACTATACTACCGACCCAAAATGAAGAGAATCCACAGTATAGGGTGACACATCACCCTTGACTATGATTATATACAATGAATACACAATATTCCAACAAAAACAAAAAGAAGTCCTACTCCCCATCAACACCGTGCCATGGCTTCTTCTGGGTCGGGTCGCCCTAACACTATCATCAACTAAGGCCCTGGTCGCACGTCACCAACTGCCATCTACTCTTGGTCAGGCTCTCAGTACTCACTCTCCTTCTCAGCAGTACCTATACTACAGAACACACTGTAAACTCAAAGTTTAGAAAGTAGAGTGCGGAAAATAAACATAAAGCATGAAAACTGGTTATGCAATCCTAACACATGCACGTCTCTACTCACATTGTCATCACCTCACCGCATCGCATCTCACCAAGTTTTGGAATGCAACCGTACCTAGAAGTCGGTCCGTACACCGCACTGTTTACCGGCATGTCACCGCCGTCCTGGTTCCTCTAGGAACGAGGCCCATGAGTCACTCCCAAACCCCCTGTCCCGACTCGGAATGCAACTACCCGAGACACTCGGTTGATACACCGCGCTGCCATTAGCACATCACCACCGCTCCAGCTCCCCCTGGAAGTGGGGCCCGCAAGTCGCACTCCAGTCACTGTCTCGACTCAAAATGCAACCACCCGAGACAGTCGGTCGATACACTGCGCTGCCATCGGCACGTTGCCACCGCTCTAGCTCGTCCCAGAAGCGGGACCCACAAGTCGCATTCCAGTTCATTGTCGCCTGTCCACCGTACCTCACATTCACTACTCTCCCGTGCTTAAAACATGCTCAAAACATTTTGCGTCACTTTTAAAACATGATGCATGCTAACCATAACAAACTAACGATGACTTCACAAACACATCACATCACATATGTACCTACGACCCACAACATGCACAAGACTCACAACATACATACAACTGTGGTGTAGGCCCTTCTAGGAGACTCTCAGACATTCATTCCCACACTACTACTTACCTGGCATCCTAGCTCGCTGGGTTTGGTACGTCACGACACCTACGACTTCACCTAGCATAATTCAAAATCTTCGTTAGTATCTAGACTTAAACTTACCAATTCATTCTAAAACTAACATTTCTAACTTAACCCAACTCACATCTAACTAAACTGGTCGCTAACTTGGTCCGGTTAAAAACTTACCTGAAAATTTGAACGCGCATAACTTTTGCGTCTGTTATTGGAATCGAACGATTTCAGCGACCACGTACTCCCCTGGTGACCTAGTTTAACCTGCCAAAAGAGAATTTAAAACGAATGGTCGTGACCGGTCCAAAATCTGAAAAGCAGAATCGGTCTATTAAGCTAAAATGTCTAAAATTTAACTTTCAATCCAATTTCACTAATTTCATCGTCAATTAACTCCATTCAGATCAATCTAAGCTCGGTTCCCCACTTGGAAATCCAAATTTCACCTAAACTTCGAATTTGCGTAACTTTTGCTATGGTTATCAGAATGACTCGACTTCAGCGTCTAAACGCTCCGCTAATAACCTAGTTTAACATACCAGGAGAGAATTTAAAACAATTAACCATAGCTATGTCAAAACCACCAAAAACAGAACCGGTTTTTAAAGCCCAAAATTCCCTTTTTCGATTTTTCAACAAACTCGCTCAATTCCTCACTAATTTATCACATTCTAACATATTACACATAATTTAACAACAATTTGAAGTTTTCAATTCAGAAAACCCAAATTCATAGCACACTCCCTCACGGTTTCTTCCTGAAAACCAGGGTACCACCGCCCATTGATGACCACCCATCTCACACCTCGAATTCCCCCATATTTTTGTCACAAAACAACCAAAGAATCGACCCTAGTCGCTCATCAATCAGACTACACCTCGGCCGATCAACAGAGAGGAAACAGGGAGGAGAAGCTCACCTTTTCGTCAAGATTTGAGCACGAAATCGAAGAGGAAGAGAAAGGGCTTAGTTCGTCAGAGCTTGCTCCTCTGAACGTTGGCCGAAACTGCGTGGTCGTTGGAAGAGGAACGTCGCTCAGCTCTCTATCTTCAGGGGCTCGAGCTGCAGAAGCAGAATGGCTTCTTCGTGAAGCCATTCTGTTTCTTTTTATTTTTTATTTTAACTAAATTACTAAATTGCCCTCACATGTTTGAGTTTCCGTATTTCCGTTAAGTTCGCGTCCCCTCGACCTAAGAATTTGGAAATCCTCTTCCAAATAAAATCCTAAGTTTTAATAAACTAAATAACTCGTTAAAATCCCTCATTGAAATTCTAACAGGACTTTTAATTTACTCAGTAAAATTTATGGGTTATTACATCCTCCCACCTTATAAGAATTTTGTCCCCAAAATTTACATACCGAATATCTTTGAAAACTGTCGCTCCATGTCCTGCCACCGCTCCCAAGTTGTCTCCTCCACATTGCGGTTGCGCCACAACACCTTGACCAAGGAAATCTCCTTGTTGCGCAACACCTTAACAGATGACCCCAAAATCTGGACTGGTCTCTCTTCATAAGACAAGGTCGGCTGGATCTCAATCTCCTCCAACTGTGCCTTCAACTCTTTTAGCTAAGTAGGCACTAATCTGTACGGGTTCTTGCACACCGGTTCAGCCCCTGGATACACGTCGATGACGAACTCAATCTCTCTATCAGAGGGCAAACCTGGCAAGTCCTCAAGGAACACCTCTAGAAAATCCTGCGCAACCTCGATGTCCTTTAACTGGGCCTCTGCCTGGTGCTATCCATCTCTAACACTAGCCAGAAAACCCAAACATCCATCTCGCAATAACTGACGGGCCCTCAGTGTAGATACTGCAGGAATCCTACTCAAACCTTTCCCGGCCCTGAATGAGTAACTCTCCCCATTCGGGGGTCAGAAATGAATCTCCCGGGTCCTGCAGTCTATCGAGGCGTAATGTTTGAACAGCCAATCTCTTCCCAAGATTACTTCATACCCCTTCATGTGGAGTATGATTAGATCGGCATACAGCTGTCGCCCTCCCACAGTCACTATATCCCCTCGAACAATCTGATCCAAAAATAAACACTCCCATGACGGCAACGTTACCTTGTAAAATCGGTCTGCAAGACAAAACTCCAAGTTGGCCTTAACCACAAAGGCTGCAGACACAAACGAATGTGTAGCACCAGTATCAATCAAGGTATAAGCTGCAACTCCGAGAATAAAAATGCTACCTGAAATGACGGACGGCTGGAAAGCATCATCTGGCTTAATAATCTCGCCGGGGCTCTGCTCAAGGTCGGGCACTGTCTGGCAAAATGGCCTACCTCATTACAATGGTAGCATCGATCTGTCTTCAGACACTCTCTCGTAAAATGGCCTGCCTCATTACACTTAGGACACAACGGAGAAGTACTCGACTCCTGAGGCCGTTTTTTGCTCCCCTAACTGCTCCCCTGGCTTTCACTGGGCCTCTTCTGTCCCCTTTGCTGCTGCTGATGTGTGCCCCTAGACAACTGAGGCACTACCTCCTGAAAGGATCGTCGCGACTGCTCCTTAGGCTGATCTCTATAACTAGGAAGCTTCATGCTAGCCTCCTCAATATCTAGTGCCTTGGCAACCACCCTATCACGAGGCACATTCTGTGTTACCACTATCCTGACACCCATATATATTTCCGGCTTCAGCCCCTGAACAAATTGATGCACCTTGTTCTCGTTTAGGCTCACCAGGTGACTAGAAAATCTCGACAACACTTCAAACTGCCTCACATAATCCGCCACTATACCCGTCTGCTTCAACTGAGTGAACTCAACCATCTTCGTGGTTTTGACCAAGTGGCTGAAGTATTTGCCAAAGAACACTGCTCGAAACTCCTCCCACGTCATTCTACTCACATCGGTGGTGGCCTTCACTATGTCACACCAGAATCGGGCGTCCCCTGCTAAGTGGAAAACTGCACTGGAGACCCTGTCCCGATCGTCCACTTTGGCAAAACCCATCATGTCTTCCATCCTTCGAATCCACTCCTCAGCAATGAGTGGGTCCGAAGATGATCCGTCAAAGACTAGGGGCCACAACCTGTGAAACCTGTCCCCTTCGCGGCCTGCTGCAGTAACGCTACCACTTGACTGCCCCTGATCCTCCCTGCTTAAAAATCGCTCTAACTGCTGAGACTGGCGCTCTAACTTCTGAGACTGGTGGGTGACCAACTCTGTCAACTGCCTGATAGTGTGGTCTCTCCCATTTGTCCCTCTCTGTGGCTGTCCCCTAGTCTCAGCCTGGTCATCTACCTCCCTCCGAGAGCGTCCCCATCCTTTACGCCCTCCCGACATATCTCTCTATCCCTGAAACCATTTAACACTATCGTAAGTAAAAATATACGAGGGTTCTAAGAAATACTTACAGTTGGCGAAGCGCTCCCAGGTAGTGGCTGATGGTGTTAGGTAATCCACTGAACGACGTCGACCCCATGGCTCTGATACCATAACTGTAACGCCCTGAGTCTCCACGACCCGATTCGCTATAGGGACTACTCTGAGCTAAATGACTCTCTCAGTGTCTACCATCTTGTTCACTTAAACTACTAACGCAATGAATCCTTTTTAAGTAAACGGACGTAGCAGAAACAAAGCTAAGTCTCTCGAAGACTTCACTCGTCTCACACCTGGTTTCCTTAACTCATTAAGTTCTCCTAATCCCATTCTTTAGGTACCACGGCGTCCTCCCTAAAAAATTTGACAAAGTAACGCCTAAAAATGGGGCCCCAAAATGCTAAGTACCTGCATATAAATCAATCTTCAACTAATCTAGAATATTCCTACCCAACTATCCAGCATACGAAATCTCCAAATAGCAGTAAAGAGGGAACTAAAGTACTATCGTCATATCAACAAGAAAGACTGTACTACCGACCCAAAATGAAGAGAATCCACAATATAGGGTGATACATTACTCTTGACTATGACTATATATAACAAATACACAATATTATCAATGAATCGTTGATAAGGGCATGCTAGTATCGGCCATATACAAACTTTAAATGTTGCTTCTTAAATCTGAAAATTTCAGCATGTTCAATTGAGACAAACTTGTGATTTAATGTTATTACTTGCTATTTTTGGGAATTATTAAGTTTATATTAATATTAATTTGAGTGAATCTAGCTTAAAGTTGGTAACTTTGTTGAAATTGGTTGGAATTATGGTACTAGAACATATATTGCAAATTGTTTTTAATGGAAGTTAACTAAGTGTTTATTAAATTGCTTAAGTTGTGTCATGACTAAAATTTTTGAATTGTTAATTATGAGCATGATTTTTATCTATTCACTATTGTCTTAGCTAGGAATTCTCTCTTAGTGCCTAAAATTCATCTAAGACACTAAATAGATAATAACCTCACTAACTTATGATGAAACAACTTAGTCAAGACTTGGAAAGTAAATTTGAGATTTAAATTAAATACCTAACACTTAGTAATTACTAATAGAAGTAGATTTATGCGGGACACACCACACTAAGAGCCAAATCGGATTAGGGATACTCCCCCTCCTGAACACATACACCACGAGGGTGAATCTAGCGTGCAAGGAAGCATGCAAGGGCAACTCAATGCCTTGACGAGCTTGGTTGGGACCTTCACCCGAAAACTCAAAGACGTCTCCCTTGAGATGGCCCAACTTCGGGAACACATGAACAACCCTCCCGAACGAGAATCTCACGAACGAGATCCTTCCCAAGAAACCTCCCCTAGGATTAGACACGAACGCCCTAGGCGAAGAACTCCTATCCAAAAACCCATAAAGGACGATGAATGGGCTGAGCCCCAAAGAAGGAGACCCCGTTATTATGACTCAGAAGATGAGGATTAGGCGGGAGATGACAAAGAGCAATACCGTCCTAATCGTCGGAGGGATAGTGACGATCTCCGCAATTTCAAGAACACCATTCCACCTTTCAATGGAACGTGTGACGGGCACACATTCTTAGATTGGGCTGATAAGGTTGAGCGAGTTTTTGATTGTCAAGATTACTCCGAGAGAGTAAAGATTCAACTCGCCTCACCAGAACTCACGGGCCACGCTGCACTATGGTGGTCCAATCTTAAAACCCAAAAAATGTGATCCATAGGTTACCTCGTCTCTACATGGAATTCAATGAAAGAACTAATCCACAAGAGGTTCGTTCCACGACACTATAGACACGAGCTTTTCCACCAACTCCAAAACCTTAGACAAGATAACCTAACCGTTGACGAATACCTTACGAAATTTGAGACACTCAATATGCGTTGTGCTATTGAGGAACCTGAAGAACAATTAATCGCAAGGTTTCTTCGATGACTCAACCGCAAGATAGGTGATACGGTGGAAATGCAACAACTCGCGGCTATGGACTTGGTCATCCAATTAGCCCTCACGGTGGAGAGACAATTGAAGAGAAAACGTAAGAGCAATTTCCCTAACGAGTTCCCACGAAGAAATTTTGACCAAGAAAAATCTACCCAAAAGAATGACGACAAAAGGCTAATTAACCGTAATTGGCCTCTGAAAGGATCAAACGCCATTCACAATCCACCACCAACAAACAAAGCCCAAGAAAATCCACCTAAAGGACCACGAGCACGAGATGTCCAATGTTTTAAATGTCTAGGAAAAGAGCATTATGCTAACGAATGCTCTAACTGTCATGTAATGGTGTAACACCCGGTTTCAATATAAATCAAAACAAGTTATTAAACGGAGGTATATAATCTTATGGTTTAAAATTGAGTGAAATGTTGATTAGGTTATTAAGAGACTAGGCAGGGGCAAGATGGTAATTGCGAATTTATATTGTGGATAACATATTTAAGGGAAGTGTTAATGAGGTAGCCGCCACTATTTCATTTCATTTCCTCTTCCACTCTCAGCTCCTCAGCTTAGCAGAGCGCGATAGGAGACCCTCTTCGATCCCTCCAGCGATTTCCTCAGAACTAGGTGAGTTTTGCTTCTATTTCTTGCTACATTGTAACTGTCGAGGGTTGATAAATGAAGTTTTGAGAATGCGGTATGTGAGTGCTAGTTTCGGTTTATGAGTTGAATCGGGAATGCACTACGATTAGGCCTTCCAAACTATTTTCCTTAGCTTTCTGGGTAGCTAGAAGGAAGTTTGACGAAAGTTTAAATTAATGTTCGATTTGTGGAACTAGGTTTGAGCAAACTCCCGAGGGAGAGGTTTCAACAAGCTTCCCAGGAGACCAGGTAAGTGAAGTTTGCTTGTGCCTTCGGGCCTACATCACAAAACGTTAGGATTATGATTACTTGTGTGAATCTGTATTCTATGCATCATGTTTTAAAACATACGAAAATGAATTTGAATGCATGATTGGCATGGTAAGGATTGAACATATTGAAACAGTCATGAAAATCAGTTTCACTGTTAAGGGAATTAATCCACCCCTTAATGAGACAGGGATGTATGTACTTTGGAAGAGCTGATCCAACTTCTAATTTAACAGGGGGATCTGAACAGGAGAATCAGTTTCACTGTTAAGGGAATTAATCCACCCCTTAATGAGACAGGGATGTATGTACTTTGGGAGAGTTGATCCAACTCCCAATTTCACAGGGGGATCTGAACAGAAACGAAGCATGAGCAACTGAGTTGAGAAAGTAGAAATTGCATATTAGGAATTTATATTTCGTTGTTTCATTTCTTGTTGGCTTTACTTACTTAGCATTAGGCTAATAGATGAGTTTTGTGATGTAGGTGTTGAGGATACTGCAGGTGAGTTTCCTGAGTGCACAGATGATTGATGTGGTTGGAGGAGTACATCCATGTCTCGGCTTGGTAAACTGTTGAGGCGGGCTAACTGGTGTCAGCAGATGTTGAGTTTTAAGAGTTGGTTTTTACTGGATTTGATTAATGGAATGGTTTGAATTGTCTTTGAAAGGTCTTGGAGAGGCAAGAAAAAAATTTCTGTCTGTAGTTAGAGTTGTGCCTGTTTTTCTAACGGATGATGTCGAGTGTTTAGTCGCTCGTTGATGTCGAGCTTTTGCTCGTCAGATATTAAGGGTTAAGTCATTCGGATGAGGAGATCATCCGGATGACGTCACCGGTTGATATAGAGAAAGTCATTCGGATGAGGAGATCATCCGGATGACGTCACCGGTTGATATAGAGAAAGTCGTTTGGATGAGGAGATCATCCAGCTGACGTCACCGGTGGATGTCCCTGTTAGACTGACCGGATGACTAAATTTATATTTTGTCGTTTAGTGACCGGTGGATGTCCCTGTTAGACTGACCGGATGACTAAATTTATATTTTGTCGTTTAGTGACCCGTGGATGTCCTTGTTAGACTGGCCGGATGACTAAATTTTATGTTTTGTCGTTTAGCGACCAGATGAAGTCTCCAAAAAGCCTTCTTCTTTTCTTGACTTTGTTCAAGCGGACGACGAGTTTGACTTTTCCGATTCTTAAAGTATTTTCACGAGTTAAACCTTTGCTTCTTAATCGATTGTTTCTTAAGATTTCTAACGTTTTTTTTAACGTGGTCTTTGTTAATTTTATTCTTGTTTAAACGAATTTCCGTTGCAAGATTTAAATATTTTGAGCTTTTAGAAAATGTCAAATTTAACTGTCGAGCGAAGTTTTTTTTTTTTTTAAAAAAAAAAAGAGAGATTTCTTAGTCATGATCAAGCTTTATTTAGCGAACCGGGTTCAGAAAACTCGGGGCGTTACATAATGGTCATTAAGGAGTCAACCGGTTAATGGGAGAGTGAAAATGATGAAGGACAATATAATAAGGTCAAAGAGGAAGTAGTAGAAGAGAGTGACCAAGAAGCCCAGAATGCACGGCTCAAGAAGGACCTCTACTACTTGTTATAAGGAGAGCGTTAATATCTAAAAATGTGGACAAGGACTGTCAATGTGAAAATCTCTTCGAAAGTCGTTGTGCAGTCAAAGATAAGGTTTGTTCGTTAATAATTGATGGAGGAAGTTGCATCAATGCGGCCTCCCAAGACATGGTCAGTAAATTAGGGTTAGAAACCATTAACCACCACCTTACAAGCTGAATTGATTGGATGATAGAAATGAACACGTGATAACTAAGCAAGTAACCATAGACTTAACCATAGGAAAATATAAGAACTCGAGTCTATGCGACGTTGTCTCAATGAGTGCCAGCCATATTCTATTAGGACGACCATGGCATTACGATCGGAGAGTACACTACGATGGATTCCTCAACCACTACACTTTTAACTTTGGAGGAAGAAAAATTAATTTTCTACCTATGACACCCGAACAAGTGGCTCGTGATGAGGCCACACAAAAAGAAGGAAAAATAAAGGAAAATCTTCTCTTATCGAAACGTGGATTAATGTTAAAAGAAGAGTAAGAACCCTCCTTTATCACGTGGCACCTTAATCCCTTATATGACAAAGAGATGCCTTACCATTTGGAAGACATATCATTATGGCATCAAGAGAAAAGGGAGATAAGTGAGGAAAATATTTTTGGAATAGGTAGTATGGTCGTTGCTCCACCTCATTCCTTCCCGAATCTTGAGAGAATTCCCTTTCCTTCTCATCCAATGAAGAAGAAGTTAGCCTATTGCCTTGATTCTACATATGACCTACCTTATTCCATAGGCAAGAGGAAAAGGATTTTATACCATTTTTACTCAACAAACAACCTAGTTTACAGTTGGGAGAAATACCAAAACAATTAACCCCGCCATGTGACTACCATAAATTTTACCATAGAACTAGGGACAAGATTCAATTAAATGGAAAGCTTGCATTTGTGGTCTTAAGGACAAATCGATTACTTCTTTGGTCAAGAGATTATAATGGAAACCCATTATTGCCACATGTCGAATTCAACTACTTTGGAAACTTTCATTCCATCACTGAGCAATCGCCCTTCAAAATAGCTCACGAATTCAATCATACTACCATTGCCAAAGAAATTTTTAGAAAGACCACCCGATTTTCAATGACACCTTTAACATCCACCTTTAGTGCCCAAATTTTGATTCCTCTCGTTGATATTAGTGAAGAGGTGGCTGAATCAATGGATTTGAGGTCAAATCTTTAGCCACCCGGAGGGGATGATGTACCAAGGAGGCCCAAAATTAGATCATAACCCAAGACCCATGAATTACTGAGCATTGATTCTAATGGAAATTATTTTCTTTTATTGCAGGAAGTTGATCTTAATGGAAATCTCGCTTGGAGCACTTGGAAGGATCTACCATTCGGCCCAATGGGAATTTGTCTTCCCGACCTTTTATCTTTGTAATTTTTGTTTTTAAAACTCATTTGGCATACTCTAGCCTTTTTGTATGGATTAATATAATTACATCATGCATTAGATTGTGTGGTTAGGGTTAAATGAATGTTGGTGGATGATGGGTTGAAGATTTATTCAACTAAGGAGAAAGCACTTCAACCAAAATGGACCTCAAATCAAGCATTGGCCCAAAGAAGAGCCCACACTTAAGGTATGGATTTTACAGGTACAAGTGTTAGTGGCAACATGGATCAAAGAGTTGGCAAAATCTCATCCATTGGCTAAAGGATGGCTCGGATTGCATGGAAGGCTGATTGGGTGCGCGTAAGCAAATGGCAAGCTTAGGGCAGTAGCACGCAGCAGCAACCAGCAGCAGCGGGTAGGCGCGCGGGCAGCAGCATCTGGCGCCATTGGATGCACGCACTGGATCGCCAGCGTGGCAGTTTGATAGCGCGCATAGGATTACCTCCAGCGCCGTTGATTGGGCATGCGAGCAGCAATGAGCAGTGTTGGATTGGCGCACCCGGATTCCGCTCCAGCACCGTCGATCAGCGCGCGCTAGATTGCATCTCCACCCTTGATGCGCACGCACAGATTGCACCCTCCTCGGCCATTGATTGCTTCTTCATCCAAGGCTCCATATTTCCTCCTTCAATTTGCCAAACCCTATCATCCACCTTAGGATTGCCAATTTAAGCATAGTATTGGTGATTGTAAAACACTTTTGCCTAATTTTATAAAACTCCTATTTCCCTAACCGAGTGTTAGAAGCCCTTCGAGTGGTGTTCCTCGATTCTTGAATCGAGTGGAGAAGTCCTCCATTGTTATCCTAGCTTAAGGTTGCTAGGCTAACTCTTATTTTCCCTCACCTTACTCTCTTGAGAGTTAAGGGCTTCGAGGAAGAAAACCTAGGCCTACGATGGTCGTTTTCCTCCGAAAAAACATGCACTCGAGAGCTTAACGTAAGATAGCTTCTTGTGTCTGCCAAGGGTATTTTCATCTTCTCTACTTCCATCTTATTTTCTTGCAATTTTATCTTCACCATTTCGTCCATATCACTCTTCACACACTCACTTTTATTTTCTTGCAATTTCTCTTTATCTCCGTCTTCTCATTTCTTCACATTTTCACACACTATAATCCACCTTCTTCTTGTTTCATTTTATTTTGCATTTCACTCATTATCTCCCCTTAATATTCAGCCATCCCTTGCACACACCATCACCTCCTTTTCTTGGAATTTCATCTTCATCTTAACATCTTATTCTCCTCGGATTTTCACTCCTCACACACACACCGAGCACTATTGTTATTTTGTGGGTTACACGGCCCCTTTTCTAAGGGCCACCGTGTCAAGTCTACAATATAAAATCCCAAGCAGATAGCATAATAAAAATAAAACTTCACAATTATCAAATCGTGCATGAAAGTAAAGGGAAACTCGATTCATCAGTTATGGTTACAGACCCAAACTAAATACCAACTTTAACAATCTAAATCCTCACCAAGGAAATGCAAATTGAGTTTTAAAGGAAATAAATAACAAGGGTCTTCCTCCCGCTCTCCACTGAAGCGAATCCTAGCCATTGTTTTCTTTACCTGGATTGGGAGGGGGTAAATGGGCAGAGTGACTAACTCAATAAGGAAGTTATACCTAATTCAAAAATTAAATGATTCTAATGCTCTTATCTAGAGGAAGAATTAATCAAGATATCATTTATTAAAACTATAAGCCAATCATCACAATATCATCTAAATACCCTATTGACCAAGTGATGTGCCATGGGATCTATCTGTTCACCATTAATCATGGAGATTACCTAAATATGTTTCTAGTGCGTATTTTATATGTGATCATGGAGGAACATAGATCCAAGATATCATATACATCAATTCAAGTTCCAAATATCTTATGAAGTTATTCGAGATAAAACATAAATCAAAATCCAAGCTCAAGTTAGGAGATTCATGAATCATTCCAAAACTGTCATCAACTTGACCTCCGAGGAGTTTATGGCATATTCGTTGACCTTCGCAATCTTCAATTAAAATATGTTCTTCATGGACATTGTAGCTGACATCTCAAGCTTTCAAGTTATCGTGGATCTTAAAATTTGGTTTTCATTCACTATGCCAAATAGGCCAAAAACATAGAGCTTTCTTTGAGCTTAAGAAGCCCATTCTCCATTATCCAAACTTGAAGCTCAAATCAAATCAAAAGAAGGGCCTTGAAGATAAATCATTGGGCAATGAATCATTCTAAAACTGTCATCAACCTGACCTTCGAAGAGTTTGTGGCATATTCATTGACCTTCGCAATCTTCAATTAAAAAGTGTTCTTCATGGACATTGTAGCTGACATCTCAAGCTTTCAAGTTATCGTGGATCTTAAAATTTTGTTTTCATTCACTATGTCAAATAGGCCACATAGAGCTTTGTTTGAGCTTAAGAAGCCCATTCTCCATTATCCCTTGAAGCTTAATTCCAATCAAAAGAACGGCCTTGAAGATAAATCATTGGGCAATTGCTACTAAAAAGACTCTAGAGTTTATCAATGTCATAAAGAGGAGCTTAGAAGATCTTCCATCACCATTAGATGATGGAAATCTAAAATTCATACTCAAATGGCAAAACCGATAACACTAATTTGGAGATAAAGACAACTAACAAAAAAAGAAGGAAGGTATTACGTGGATCAATGACATGGATGGATGAATAATGGCATGCAAAGATCAAGGACTTAATAGCAAGTCATTTAAATAAGGCACTGATAAAACTCATGCGCCAAATTTGATACGCGACTTTACGATAAAATGGCCGATTTAAATATTGACTGTCACTAAGATTTTTTGTATGTATTTATTTTAAGTTTTTTTTAACACTATTTGTAGGTTATTTATACCCTTGAGGACTACTTCGATAGCTTTGAATTAGAGAAAATAAACTCCTTTTGCTTTTGCAAAATCCTCTGCACTTTTCCTTTCGATTTCCTTGTGATCGTTAGAATATTGTGTGTGATACCTTCTCCATTTGTGAGAGTTGGACAAGTCTATCCTTAACTCAACTTTATTTTCATTTCTTGAAGGTAAAAAAACTATAGTGACATTGAGGATATTCACAAATTATCAAATTGGAGTGCTACTCATCAATCGAGTTGGCCATAAAAGTGGAAAAGTGTATGTGACATTTTTTCGACCAATTTATGTTCATCGGTTCATAACTTTGTTTCTATAAGGTGTTTGAATTGAAATTTTGAGGACTTAATCCTCACTCACAAGTTGGTGAACGCTCCAAATTTCACATTAAAATTCATTTAAACATGTCTTCTACAATTCTCTCAATCTAAGGCTGAAGCTGCAAAAACATTCCTTATTTGGATAGGAAATTTCCTTCAAGGGAAATATTCTCGTTTTGTGTAACCAAGTCCATAAATGTCACAAGTGCATTCATAAGACCATAGGACATCATCAGCTATTCATAGTGTCCATATATGAACGTTGTCTTTTGAATATCTTCTGCTTTAATCTCTAGCTGATGGTATCTTGTTCATAAATCTATCTTTGAAAACAAATAGTATCTCCTCGAGCTGTTCAAACAAATCACAATCATAGACAAAGAGTATTTATTGTTAATAGTTACTTTATTCAAGTGCCTATAATCTATACACATCCTTAGGATCACATCCTTATTATTTAACAAATAATATTGGAGCGTCCCAATGATATGAATTGGGTCTAAGAAAACCCATATTCAATATATCTTGATGTGCCTCAAGGGGCCATCACGTGTGCTCGAGGTAAAGCATTAACTAACTTGTATGTTCATTTTGTAGGAAACATTCTTGAAGACCATTTGGAATCATGCCTAGCATATAAGAGAATGAGAGACCATGTTACTTATTGACATGGGAGCAAATTCGTAACATCACTCAATAATATGGAAGCACGCCTCGGCATCACCAACAAAAGAAGAAGGAATTTGTTTTTCCTATGACAAAAATTGTAAATGCCGAACATGTTTTATTCGTTTACGTTAAAAGACCTTAGTTTATTTTTGAATATGTATTGGACCTATTTATCGTATGAGGGCCGAGGAAAATTAAAACATGAAGGAAGAATTGATTGAAACAAGGGCAAGGCAAGAAGATTGGCGCGGCCCATAGAAATAATGAGGGAGCGCGGCACAAAAGCCCTTAGGCTCATCTACAGATCATGGACCGAGAGGAGAAGATCTCCTTGGACTTCCTCATGGATTGTGGACTAACAAGGCTGCACCTTCAAGGAATTAGGTCTGCAAAAGCCATAGAAAACTTAGGGTAGCGCTGTGGAGCATAAGGAGCACGCCTAAGTAGGTACGGCACGCATAGGTGGCCGCGCAGCTTCAAGGAAAGGATCAATCTTTACTTATTTATTCCTTTCCATATTATCTAATACTTGGGGCAATTTAATTCCCCTTCCCATGACTGAAAGGCAGCTCAGTTTTTAATAAAATTTGTGAAGTTTTTCTTCTCCTTCCGTGAAAGCTCTTTGAGCCTCATTTGGTGCCCACACGGTGAGTAATATCTGTCAAATTGTCTTCCAATTTTGTGAGTAAATTGGGAGCTCTTACCACTACTCTTTTCTCTATCTTTTCCATAGATAGAAATTCATAGCAAAAGAGTAGAAAACTCTCACCCTTGGCAAAGTTGGAGTGTTCTTCATCAAAAAGAATCACAATACCCGAGAAGTGCCTACTTATCACTTTATCAGACCAGCAATGCCCCTACCTCCATATCTCTTCATCCACTACTATTTAACCCTTGAAAATGTAAGGGTGTTTAAATCATTCATAAGGCCAGATTGTGTTGAAGTTTCAGCTCATTTAAATGCTTATTGAATAAGTTGTGCAAGAAGAAAGTCGGCCTAGTCGCTGTTTCGTTCACACCAAATCAACAATTTTATTTCAAGCGTATCTTTTCTATTATAACAAATTTGGATCTGAAATTTTAAGGGGATCTCATTCACTCATTGAGTAACCCTTTATTAAAATTTCATAGCATTTGGATTTGAATTGAAACATTTGTGTTCATTCAAATCTAGGGATCTTCGGTGATTGTCAGTTGAAAATCCGAGGTGAACTAGTTTGTTTGTTGTCACACAAGTTGAAGCTCGTCATATCTTGAAGCTGAATCTTCAACCTTTTTAATTTAGAAAGAGCCACACGGTGTAAAATGAGAATAGAATTATACTTGTATAAACATCAATTGTGAACTCTATCTCTCATGTCTTAAGGTAGTCCAATTAAGGTTTTTAGAAACACATCCATGTAGTCCTAAACCACATTGGTAGATGAACTAGAACTTGTTTCTACTGGTTCAACTAATAAATTTGCCATCTATTCAGTAGATCTTCAAAAATCCTTGAAAATGCTTCTGCACAGATTAGAAATATTGTTATCTTTTTCTTGTAGCAGTCCATGATTACCTGATTCACAGATAGCCAATTCATTCCTCATATAACATCAAACAAGTGCATCGACATCACTATTAAGTCCAGTGTGACCTCAAGCTCACCAAATCTGGTCACATCAAATTCACAAAACATACCCACCACTAAATTACCTCGTAATGGTGCTTCCACAAACAACACATGTGGAAGGAGTATAGTTTCTAACATCAATGTAACAATAATCAAGTCATATCTAAAAGAATCAAAAGCTTTAGAATTGAATAATATTCTAACTTTAGAATTACCTATCAAAAGATACCTTTGTAAGGGCTTTGTTGTTATGCTGATTTGGATCACAGAAATATGCAGACTCTCGTTGGTTGTCCTACTGAAGACTAATCTCTATCTCTAGAATTGCTGGATCTTGTTGGTTGTTCTACTGAAGACTAATCTCTATCTCTAGAATTGTTGGATCTTGCCTAATCTGGTGTAGCAGAGGATGATGAGGCTCTAGGAGTGTTGAACATCGAACTCCCATATGGTCTAAAAATTGCCTCTATGTCTTTTTTTTGAACAATTCCACTTAATATTGAAAAACTTTCCACAATGGTTACACCTTTTAGGCTAAGATCCTCCTTACGGGCACATTACTCTCACCTTTCTTTTTTTGATTTAAGAAAACAAGATTGCTATGGAGCTAATTTGAACTTCTTTTGTAAACTTTTGATCTCATTATACTCGGATAGACATCAATTGTGAACTGTATCTACCTGTCCTTAGGTAGTCTAATTAACGTTTTTAGGAACACATCTATGTAGTCCTAAACAACATTGGTAGATGAACTAGATTCGGTATCTACTGGTTCAACAACTAAATCTGTAACGCCCCCGAACCCACCCTGGCTCGGAACGCTACTTTGCTAACCAATCCCACGTTAAAACACAATTTAAAATAAAATTTGACACAGCAGAAATTAAAACGAAGTCTCTCGAAACGAAGTCTCTCGAAAGTCTCTTACGTCATACCTAGCTGCCTAGACTTACTAATTCTTCTTAATTCTAACACCACGGCGTCCTTCCCAAAAATTTCGACAAAGTAACGCCTGAAAATGGCGCCTCCAAAATGCTAGATACCTGCAATAAACTAATCCCCAAACAGATCTAGAATACTCCTAACCAACTATCCAACATACGGCATGAGAAATCTCCAAATAGCAGTAAAGAGGGAAACTAAAATACAAACATTTCTAAGTGAAGAAAGTCCACAGTACAGGGCGACACATCACCCTTAACTATGATTATATACATCAAATGCACATAGCTATGCAATAACTCTAAAACCTACATCAACCAAAAAGACAACTCTACAAACCACCAAAAATAATTGTAAATTATACACGACCACAAAATACTGTTCCACCCACGTCTTTCCGAAGACCATGGTCGAGACGCCCCGACAACTGCCCACACCGGCGTGCCCCGTGTGCCACCAACTGCAGCCTAATCCTGGCTCCCTCGTAACTCTAACCTGTACTCCTGTCGTCACCTACACCACAGAACACACACACACACACACGTAAGCTTACGCTTAGCAAGTAGGGAGTAACGAATGAGACAACAACACAATGCAATCAACCTAACCCATGCAGTTTCTACCACTCAGTTGTATTTATTTGCTGTTCATTACTTTAATCGTTTCATAAGCCGTGTGATTTGAGTAGGCACACATCCCATGACCGTCTAGGACGGCCAAACTCAGAATCACCAGAGCAAGACCAGACAGCTCACATCCCATAACCGTCTAGGATGGCCATGCATAATCTCCCTCGTCGATCGTAGAATCCTATAACCGTCTAGGAATTCATACTCACGACATTTACGTATTTTAGCCAACCATCCTTCATAGAGTTCCCTTCGGGGTGCCACTGCAAGCACCGTATCCCGACAAGGCACACTATTCCAGATCTCGTATTTTAGCCGGTCTCTCATAGAGTTCCCTTCGGGGTGCCGCTGCAAGCACCGTATCCCGACAAGGCACACTATTTGAGATTCATTACAATTCACTTTATCTGATTACGTTCATGCTCACAATGCCAAACAATGCCACTCATCTCTAGCGTAGCGTACTATAACTCACGATGCATGTTTCAACAAAGATATGCAATACAACACGAAACAAACCAACGACACACGAAACAAAACAACGACACGCAACACGAAACGAAACAACAAAATAAGCAAACAAGCAAAGAATTCCCTACCGTTCCATGGTGTAGGCCCGAAGGCAAAACAAACATCCTCTACTTACCTGAACTCTTGCACCGCACTTACTCGCTTTGGCTACGTAAATTTCCCCACTCGGTAACCTATTACATTCACAAAAGTCACTTAAGCATTACAATTCACTTCTAAAGGATATTTAGGCTAACTCTAACTACAATTATTCAAACTTCATTCAAATTAATCCTACATTCACCAATTACTCTCAAACTACTATTTCTAGCCTAATCCAACAAAAACCTAACGAAACGGGCCACCAATTTGGGTTCGGTAAAAACCGACCTGAAACCTCAAACGTGCATAACTTTTGCATCGGTTATCGGAATCAAACGATTCCAGCGGCCACGTACTCCTCTAATAACCGATTTTAACCTGCCAAAAGGAATTTGAAAACAAACCACCCTAGCTAGGTCAAATATCACAAAACCCGAACTGCCCCTTTACCCGAAAAATCCCCCATTTTGGTTTTTCATAAATTCTCACTCAATTCCTCACTAATCAACCACAAATACCCTCAATTAACATAATTTAACTAAAAATCTCATACTACAAGCAAAAACCCGAAATGCCCTAAAGAGGGCTTCACTGTTTTACGCCCAAATCGGGCTCCTCACAACTAGACGACAAAAGCCGGTCTAAGGGTCGGCGAACCCACGTCGGAAACACCCAAAATCGGCCGGTGATCGGAGCTCAATCGAGCTCGTCACTCTCGGCCACGAAAGAACGGAAAACAGGGCGAAAATCAACCTTGCCAGTCGGTTCGCGCGCAGAGAAGGCCGGAAACCTGCTCCTCGTCTTTGTCTGGCCGGAGACCGTTGGAAGTCACCGGTGATCGGCGCCGTGTCGCCTCCCCCCCCCATCGCCTCCGTCTCCCCTGCTCCCTCGGGTGCTCGAACACGACAGAATGGCTTCGGCCATTCTGTTGTGTTTTTATTTATTTTTTTTAAATTAAATAATAATAATAATAATAATAATAATAATAATAAAACTAACCGTTAATTTATCCTCAATTACCGTTTTGACCTCCCGTGTTTCCGACCATTTCGACTTTCGTTAAATCTCGCTCTTAAATTATAACCCACGGCTTAATTTCCCAAGAAATATCCAAACGTAATTTAATAAATGTTTAAGTCACTTTTAATTAAAACAACTATTTTATTACTTAATTATAATATCCCTAATTTAATTAATTCTAATTTGCGGGTGTTACAAAATCGGCCATCCATTTAGTAGATCTGTAAAAAATCCTAAGAAGATTGAGATATATACATACTTTCTTTACCATGAAAGGAAAATGCTTCTCCACATATTAAAAATTCAGTCTTAGTGCTATAAATCGACTAAATATGGAAGGTTGAAGTAGACATGACAAATGAGCCAACCTGCTCCGCCAGCTCGGCACTGTAGCAGGCTCGGCTCAACTTGGCTTGGCTTGTTTAATTTTGGCTTGCGAGCCGACTTGAGTTTAAATTTTTTTGTCCAACTCGTTAAACTCGGCTCAGCTTGTTTAACTCCTTGCGCTCAGTGAGCCGAACTTTTTTAGGGTTGCCTCAGCTCGACTTGGTTAGCTCGTTTGTCACTTTAATTGCAAATGATTGATAATTAAATGTATCAACCTAATTATTACGTGTATAATTTGTAATAATACAAGTGTAGAATATTTCTAATGATATAATACTTTTTATTAGATCATCTCAAATAATTTTTTTTGCTAAATACATATCATTTTATATATTAATAAAATAATTTTGTTAATTAAACAATTAAATATTATATTTTGATATTATTATGATAAATAATTATTATAACTTTAACAATTAATTTTTTTAAAAATATACATTACACTTATATAAATTGAAAATATTTATGTACATTTGGTTCGTTAGGCTCGTTTAGTCGTCTCGGCTCGACTCATTTAACTTTAGTTCACGAGCCGGCTCGAGTTGAAATTATTTTGGGTTGGATCAGCTCGTTGAGCTCGCTAGGCTCTTTAGGCCCAGCTCGTTTAATTCGCTATGCTCGTCAGCCATATTTTTTAAGCTCAGTTCAGCCGGCTTATTTGTCATCTCTAAGTTGAAGGCTTTAAAAATATTTCAAGGCTTTAGTACTCTCATATGGCATAAACCGATCGACACACTAGACTAATTCCTCAAGTTTAGCTTTATGGCGTGCCATTGTCATGTTTTTTAACTCAATTTCATAATTTCATCTTGGTTTGCCAAGTAACTAGTGGAAGGAACCTATCAAGGAATAGAATTTCAAACTATTCCCACGCCTTAGGATCTCTTTTGGATTCCCTTATTTGATTTCACAATCTAGCAGCCTTTTCCTTTGAACTAACAACCAACATTATTTTCAACTCATCTAGCACTCCAACTAAAACAAGTTTATTCTTTATTTGTTTCAACCATTCCCCGACCACATATGAATCTTCCTCACCCCGAAGTATTATTGGTTTCAGTATCAGAATCCTATCAGTATTTGAGTCTTAGACAGTTCTCCTTTTTCACATGTTTGAAAATTCCCTGCCTACAGACTTTACAAGATTTCTTATTGCTTCGTGTATTTCTGCCATCCATCACATGAGGTCTCTCAACTCTAAAATCACTCTCGCCATCCGAATCTAATAGGTAAAATACTGGTTAATACATTTGACGACCAATGTCAAAAGCAACTAGAGGCATAATATGACATCAAATCTCATTTTCAAACTAACTATCACTCTCGAAACACTTTAAACTTGGTATCTCAACTAAGTTTTCAAACTTATTATAAAGTGGCTCATTGGAGATTTACAAAGACGAGTGTAAAATTCTTTAATTTAATTAATTTCCATTTGAATGATAGAGATATTACAGGCAATCACATACAAACAATACTATGCCTACATGCCAAAGTACAATATAATATACTATTAAAGGTACTGAAGTGCATAATACAAAATATAAAATGTAAATTGCAGATCCTAGTCAAGCCTATGTACAATACTAAAACTCTTTATACACACAGTGAAACCCCATTGAAAGTGATAATGTTTCAGCAGGAACTAATGACCTACTCGCAACTTTGCCTCTATATCAACTCGGTCGAATTTTGACTTTCTTTTCCGACGACGATCCATCCCCCAATCTTCGAAGTTTCTTCGTGTTTTCTTTTTCTCTCACGATTCTAAGTAAGTCTCTAACGTTTCCCGGCTTTAGTTCTTAGTTTTGCGGAGTAAAAAACGATTAGGGTTTCGTTTAGGGTTTCGTTAAAAATGTGATTTAGGGTTTGAAATCGATAGGTTTACCGTAGTTGTGAATGTAATGGAAGTATCAAGTGTTATTGGACGAAGTTAAATGGATTCGTGAGAAATTTTAGGGTTAGAGAAATTTAGGGGTTTTTGGAAAAACTCGTTAATGGTGATTTCGAGGTATCGAGCATTAGTTGTTGTTAAAATGCCTCGATTAGTTAAGTTAGAATTTTAAAAATTTCCTTAGTGAAGGATTTCGTTAATTTGGACGTTAATGGTTCAAACGCGTTTTAACGATAATTGTTGTAAATTGCTTAGGTGAACAACGCTCGTGGATGGAGCTTGAAGTTCAACGCGCACGAGGTAAGTTCTCGTGACTTACTCTGGCCGATTGGCTTACACCGTATATCGAGGTCGCGTCGAGGATTATTGTGGATTTGTTTGTTTAAACGCTTTGGTTGAGTAGTTAGGATTAGTTCTTTTATAGGATATGTTTTTAATTACTTTTATTGTCTTGATGGTATGTATGTTGTATGTTTATATTACGTTATAAATTGTTCATGCATCACGTCTTTTCAATTATGCATAGAAAATGAATTTCCGCACTATGTTTTAAAAAAAATAGCAATGTGGCCCGAAAAGGAGCTATTGACATATTGTGAAGGCTGAGAAAGGCCGATCACAATACCGCATCTAATAAGAACCCATGTATGTTATATGGTCATGCGAGGTGGGACTCAGGCATGGTTGTATGTATGTATTCATGTACCCCCCTCCGCTAGGTGGAAAGGGTTGTCCAACCACCGGACGTGCCCTTTCCATTTAGCGGGTTGAGATCTCGGTCACAACCTATGTAATGATAAGAAAATGTTGCATGATTTACGAACTCATATGCACAGCATGCATTTGCATTTACGAAAGTTGCTGAGCCTTTAGCTCATAGATTGTCTGTATGGTGTAGGTGATCTTGATATAGATGAGGACGAGATCCCTCCACCCGAGGAATGATCAGTTGAAGAACGATGGCTCGTGGGAGTGTGCTGGCACAGTCGGTGCGATTTTGACTCGTGGGACTATTTGTAAGTATTTTGGGTACACGATAGTTTGATAGAAGGATAGTTTAATTGTATAGATAGAACATTCTAGGATGATTGGTTCTGGATAGTTGATAAAGATATTTTGATGTTTTGGTAGACTTATTTTATAAAACGTTTTACTAAGTTTTTATTTGGATTTTATAGTAATGTTTTGAAACGTTTTATGTTATGCATGGATATGCTCGAGTTTTAGAGCTATCCACGCAGTTGGATTTTGTAAAGTTTGTCTCAAGTTACTGGGGTTTTAGGTTATGTTTTGAGTCGTTTATTTTGAGTGATTGGTGAAGTGTGAAATGAATGAGTTTATGTTATGAGGTTATTGTGTTTGTTAGAGTATATGTGGTAAGAAAATAGTGCAGGGATGGAGGAGGAAAGAAAAGGGAAATGGGAGGCGAGCTCCCTGGAAAAAAATGGATTCCAGGGAGACTGCCGATCGATCACCCAAAGTGGGGATCGATCGGCAGTGGTGATCGCCACTCTCTGGAATTCCAGAGAGTGTGGCGATCGATTGCCCGATCGATTGCCTGGTGATCGATTGCCCGATCGATCGCCTGGTGATCGATCGTGGGCAATCGATCGCCTAATGTGGGGGCGATCGATCGCCCCCCTTTATTTTTGGGCAGCCGATCGATCGCCCCTGGCATTTTTGGGACAATTGTCCCTTTTGCCCCTGTTTTTGTCTGTTTCACTGGTTTGTTTGTTTATATGTTTTAATTGTTTTACTTAATTGATTTTAGAATTTATTTATACGATTTTCTTAACAATGTTAATGATTTCGATTTCAATTTAAATTCCACTTAAACTTTAGGTTTAAAGTTTGTAAGGATAAAAAAATAAATACGGGAAAATTAAGGGTACAGTATTAGGGTCGCTACATTTATGGTATCAAAGCCCCCGGGTTTTAAAATCAGTTCTGTAGACTGCTCGACTGCACAGCCACTACGCGGACATCCTTCCTCAACTGTAAGTATGTTTAAAAGCTTTATTTGATTTCGATTTCTTAGGGTTATTTTTTTTCTAACTTTTATAGGAATTATATAAATATGGTGCGTCGAGGGAATGATCGAGATGACCGAGACGATACGATAGATCAGCTTAAGGGATTCATTGCCCAACAGTCCCAACACATGGAACGACAAGCTCAACAAATGGAGAGACAGTCCCAGCAGCTAGGCACCCTAATAGACCGTGAAGGTGCTAGAGCTCAGGAGACAGCGACTCCTGGTAATCGTGGGATGGAGAGGTTTCAGAACCTCCAACCCCCCGTGTTCAACGGGCAATCTACGAATCCCTCTTCAGCTGAGAAGTGGATTCGAACCATGGAAGACATGCTGACCTACGCAAGCATTGAGGACGGAGAGAAGGTTGCGTTGGTGACTTATCACTTAGCATTTGATGCCCGATTTTGGTGGGATTCTATCAAGGCAACCACCGATGTGACGATAATGAGTTGGGAACGGTTCAGAATGGTGTTTTATGACAAGTACTTCAGCTATACAGTGCAGAAGGCGAAGATGGTAGAGTTCATGCAATTGCGGCAGGTTGGTTCGATTGCCGAATATGTGAGAAGGTTTGAGGCCCTGTCCCGATTCGCGCCGTGTCAGGTTAGTGTTAATGAGGATAAGGTATGCAGATTTGTGCAAGGGCTTGGTCAGGAAATTCGGAAAAGTCTTACAATATCAGGGGTGCGGAATGTATCATACGATGAGATCGTGGCCAGAGCACTTGAGATTGAGGCTGTTGATCAGAGCTATGTCAAACCAAGAGAGCCAGCTAAATGCTTCTTTCGAGAGATCCACCCTCAGCTCAGGAATAGGGACTAGCAACCGAGAGGACAGCCACAGCAAAAACAACGGGGCGTTAAAAGGCCTTCTGAGGGAGGCAATGATCGAGGGAAGGAAAAAACAGGTACAATGAGCTTCTCAGATGCCATGGTGTCCTAAGTGCCAGAAAGAGCACAGTGGAGAGTGCAGAATGGGCACGAATAAGTGCTATCGGTGTGGAGTAGTTGGCCACTTCATTAAAGATTGCCCGAAGCAGGGCCGTGAGCAGTTAGGCACAGACCAGAGGAGGGTTATGCCGAGGATCTTTTCATTTATCGAGCCTGGTGATATCGACGATGAGGCTCAGCCTTCCGTGATAGCAGGTACTATATTGATTATAGGCGTAGCTGTATTTTTGCTGATAGACACTGGAGCTACGCACTCCTTTATTTCAACTACTTGCATGGTTAGATTGGAGTTAGCGTCTGAGTTAGCAGAGTTCGAGTATAGAGTAATGCTACCTTCAGGAGAGCATATGCATTCAGATCGTATTCTCCAGGGCAATATCGTCTCAGTGGGGGATACTACCATTTATGCTTGTCTGATAGTTATGAGCATAGAGTGGTACGATCTTATCTTACGGATGGACTGGCTTTCACAGCACTTTGCCACCATCGATTGTTGATCCGGGATTTTTACTTTTCTGCCCACGGGTAAAGCCGAGTTTGCTTATCAGGCGATGCACAGGTGGAGTGGGTCGCCTACTTCCTATTCCATGAAGGTCAACAAACAGTTTAAAGGTCAGTGCTCAATTTATTTGGCCAAAGTAGTTGATACTCAATTGCTCAGCGGAGTAAAGCCGAGTGACATTCCTATAGTCAGAGAATTCTCTGAGATCTTCCTTGATGAACTTCCCGGATTACTGCCGGACAGGGAGATCGAATTTACCATTGATGTGTATCCGAGCTCCGCGCCAGTGTCTAAGAATCCGTATAGATTGGCGCCTGCTGAATTGAGAGAGTTGAAAACTCAGCTTGAGGAGCTACTGGAAAAGGGTTTCATCTGACCCAGTGTTTCTCCCTGGGGTGCGCCTGTTCTATTTGTCAAGAAGAAAGACGGGACTCGCAGGATGTGCGTGAATTACAGAGACTGAATAAGCTTACAGTGAAGAATAAGTATCTACTGCCCCAGATAGATGATTTGTTTGATCAACTACAGGGTGCCCGAGTGTTTTCCAGGATTGACCTAAGCTCAGGTTATTACCAGTTGAAGGTCCGGAAGGAAGATGTTTAGAAAACGGCGTTTCGAACGAGGTACGGGCATTATGAGTTCCTTGTTATGTCTTTTGAACTTACTAATGCCCCTGCAGCATTTATGGATTTGATGAACCGCATCTTCAAAGATTATCTAGACAAGTTCGTTGTAGTTTTCATCGACGACATTTTGATTTATTCTAAGACGAAGGAGGAGCATGAAAAGCAATTGCGAATTGTTCTAGGAATTTTGCAACGACACCAGCTATATCCAAAGTTCTCCAAATGTGAGCTTTGGCTGGATAGAGTCAGTTTTCTTGGCCATATTATATCACAGGAATGGGTTTCTGTGGATCCGAGCAAAATTCAGGTGGTCAGAGATTGGCCACAGCCTAAGAACGTGCGAGAGGTACGTGGATTTCTCAGGTTGGCTGGATATTATCGGAAAATCATTGAAGGATTTTCGAAGATTGCAGTTCCTCTTTCACGCTTGACTCGGAAGAACTAAAAGTTTATATGGTCGGCTACTTGTGACAACAGTTTTATGGAGTTAAAGCAGAGATTGACTGCAGCTCCAGTGTTGACATTGCCTGTTGAAGGTGATAAGTTCAGCATATATTGTGATGCGTCTGGAGTTGGGCTTAGATGCGTGGTTATGCAGGAAGGGAGGGTTATCACGTATGCTTCTCGGCAGTTGAAACCGTATGAGCAGAATTATCCTATGCATGACCTAGAGTTAGCAACTGTGGTTTTCACACTGAAGATTTGGAGACATTATTTATATAGGCAGCAGTGCGAGATATATTCAGACCACAAGATCTTGAAGTATTTGTTTACGCAGAAGGAGCTTAATATGCGGCAGCGTAGGTGGTTAGAATTCGTAAAAGACTATGAGTTTGAGATTAAGTACCACCTGGAAAAGGCGAACAAGGTCGCTGATGCTTTGAGCCGAATGCCTACTGCGAGTCAGCCTTCACTTGCAGCGATGTCGGTTACGTTGAGGTCTGAGATTGAGAAGTTCGATGTGGAGATAGTGGAAGAGTTGTTCAGTATGCTCACCAACATTTCTCTCATGCCAACTATTCTGGATAAGATACGTGAAGCTCAACAAAAAGATATGGAGAGTGAGGAGATTCAATTGAGCATGACATCTGGAGACTCGTCTGATTTTAACTTGTTAGATGACGGTATTGTGAAGTTCAGGCATAGATGGTACGTGCCTAACGACGAAGAATTGAAGAAAGAGATTTTGGCCGAAGCACATTCTTCAGCTTATTCTGTGCACCCGGGAAATACCAAGATGTACCGGGATTTAAAACAACACTTTTTGGTGGCCGAACATGAAGAGGGAAGTTGCGAAATATGTTGAAACCTGTTTAGTTTGTCAACAGGTTAAGGCGGAATACCAGAGGCCGGCCGGAACATTACAGCCACTGCCGATTCTGGAGTGGAAATGGGAGCAGATCTCCATGAATTTTATTGTGGGGCTCCCGAGGACGATGAAAGGGCATGACGGCATCTGGGTGATTGTGGACCGATTGACAAAGTCGGCTCACTTCTTAGCTGTGAAGATGACATTTTCTATGGATCAGCTCGTCGAGCTTTATGTGCAGGAGGTTGTTAGACTGCATGGAGTGCCAGTTTCGATTGTCTCAGATAGAGATTCGAGGTTTACATCGAAGTTCTGGAAGAGTTTGCACAAATCTATGGGAACTCAGCTAAGTTTCAACACGGCCTTTCATCCTCAGACTGATGGTCAGACGGAGAGGACAAATCAGATTCTGGAGGATATGCTCAGAGCTTGGGTGTTGGAATTTCAGGGATCGTGGAGCAGGTATTTGCCACTAATCGAGTTCTCTTACAACAACAGCTTCCAGGCTACCATTGGTATGGCTCCGTATGAAGCTTTGTATGGTCGAAAGTGTAGATCTCCATTATATTGGGACGAGGTTGGTGAAGCTAGTATTGTTGGTCCCGAGATTCTACAGCAAACGGCAGAGAAGATTGCCGTTATCAGACAGCATATCGAGATAGCTCAGAGTCGACAAAAGAGCTATGCTGACACGAGACAAAGAGAACTAGAATTCGAAGAAGGTGATGAGGTTTATTTAAAGATTTCTCCGTTCAAGGGAGTTATGCGATTTGGAAGGAAGGGCAAGCTAAACCCTCGATATGTGGGGCTCTTCCCTATTTTGAAGAAGATCGGGAAGTTGGCTTATCGACTGCAGTTTTCGGCTTCAATGGAGGGCATTCACAATGTATTTCACGTGTCTATTCTTCGAAAGTGTTTGCGCGATCCATCGCATATCGTGGAGGCAAGAGAGATCGAGGTACAACCTACCTTGACTTATGTGGAGAAGTCGGTACGTATTTTGGAGTCCTCGATCAAAGTTTTGCGCAATAAGAAAATTCCGCTAGTTAAAGTCTTATGGCGGAACCACGATGTGGAAGAGGCTACCTGGGAGCGACAGCAGAATATGATGTTTATATAATCTAATTTTGAGTACAAAATTTAAATAAGGTGGATGGAATGTAACACCCTGTTCTTTACGGGAATTTTGTAATCATGATATATAATGGTATTTTTGTAAATATGTCAAATTGAGTCGGTTTTGTGAAAAAAAAGAGTTATTACGATCCTAATATTTAATATAGATTTTAAGAAAATTTCGGGAATTTTAGGAGTTGTAACGCTAATTTTACGAGAATTGCGTTTCTCGTAATATAACGGATGTTTTAGTAAAAATAGTAAACGAGGTCCGTTTTGTGTACAGACAGTTTTAATAGAACCCTAGTAATAAGTAGGATTTATTGGCAAAACAAGGAGATTTAGAGAAACCGAATTGTTAGACAATTAACTAAACAAATGACGAAATAAATAGAAAATCAAAGGAAGGGGCAAAAAGGTAATTTGCCAAGCCAAAATTAATAAAAAGTTACATTTTCTCTTCTCCTTCACCATTTTCACGATTTCCCTCTCTCTCTCTACGAACCCTCTCCTTCAAGGCGATCTTCCTCACGGCGTTCTCCATTCTGACGACGATCCGTCCCCCAATCTTTGAAGTTTCTTCGTGTTTTCTTATTCCCTCACAATTCTAAGTAAGTCTCTAACATTTTTCGGCTTTAGTTCTTAGTTTCGCAGAGTCAAAAATTATTAGGGTTTCGTTAAAAATTTGATTTAGGGTTTGAAATCGATAGGTTTACCGTAGTTGTGAATGTAATGGAAGTATCGAGCGTTATTGGACGAAGTTAAAGGATTCGTGAGAAATTTTAGGGTTAGAGAAATTGGTTTTTGGAAAAACTCGCTAATGGTGATTTCAAGGTATCGAGCGTTAATTATTGTTAAAATGTCTCGATTAGTTAAGTTAGAATTTTAGATATTTCCTTAGTGAAGAATTTTGTTAATTTGGACGTTAATGGTTCTACCGCGTTTTAATGATAATTGTTGTCAATTGCTTAGGTGAACAACGCTCGTGGACGGAGCTTAAAGTTCAACGCGCACGAGGTAAGTTCTCGTGACTTACTCTGGCCGATTAGCTTACACCGTATATCGAGGTCGCGTCAAGGATTATTGTGGATTTGTTTGTTTAAACGCTTTGGTTGGGTAGTTAGGATTAGTTCTTTTTATAGGATATGTTTTTAATTACTTTTATTGTCTCGATGGTACGTATATTGTATGTTTATATTACGTTATAAATTGATCATGCATCACGTCTTTTCAATTATGCATAGAAAATGAATTTTCGCACTATGTTTTAAAGAAAATGGCGATGTGGCCCGAAAGGGGGCTATTGACCTATTGTGAAGGCTGAGAAGGGCCGGTCACAATACCGCATCTAATAAGAACCCATATATATTATATGGTCTTGCGAGGTGGGGCTCAGGCATGGCTGTACGTATGTAAGCATGTATCCCCCTCCGCTAGGTGGAAAGGGTTGTCCAACCGCCGGACGTGCCCTCTCCATTTAGCAGGTTGAGATCTCGGTGACAACCTATGTAATGATAAGAAAATGTTGCATGATTTACGAACTCATATGCACAACATGCATTTGCATTTACGAAACTTGTTGAGCCTTTAGCTCATAGATTGTCTGTATTGTGTAGGTGATGTTGATATAGATGAGGACGAGATCCCTCCACCCGAGGAATGATCAGTTGAAGAACGATGGCCCGTGGGAGTGTGCTAGCACAGTCGGTGCGATTTTGACCAGTTGGACTGTTTGTAAGTATTTTGGGGACACGATAGTTTGATAGAAGGATAGTTTAATTGTATAGATAGAACATTCTAGGATAATTGGTTCTGGATAGTTGATAAAGATATTTTGATGTTTTGGTAGACTTGTTTTATAAAACGTTTTACTAAGTTTTTATTTGGATTTTATAGTAATGTTTTGAAACGTTTTAGGTTATGCATGGATATGCTCGAGTTTTAGAGCTATCGACGCAGTTGGATTTTGTTTGTCTCAAGTTACTGGGGTTTTAGGTTACGTTTTGAGTCGTTTATTTTGGGTGATTGGTGAAGTGTGAAATGAATGAGTTTATGTTATGAGGTTATTGTGTTTGTTAGAGTATATGTGGTAAGAAAATAGTGCAGGGATAGAGGAGGAAAGAAAAGGGAAATGGGAGGCGAGCTCCCTGGAAAAAAATGGATTCCAGGGAGACTGCCGATCGATCGCCCAAAGTGGGGATCAATCGGCAATGGTGATCGCCACTCTCTAGAATCCCAGAGAGTGTGGCGATCGATTGTGGGCGATCGATCGCCTAATGTGGGGGCGATCGATCGCCCCATTCTAAAATCAATTAAGTAAAACAATTAAAACATATAAACAAACAAACCATTGAACTTCATTTTTTGGCAGCCGATCGATCGCCCCTTACATTTTTGGGACAATTGTCCCTTTTGCCCCTATTTTTGTCTGTTTCACTGGTTTGTTTGTTTATATGTTTTAATTGTTTTACTTGATTGATTTTAGAATTTATTTAAACGATTTTCTTAACAATGTTAACGATTTCGATTTCAATTTAAATTCCGCTTAAATTTTAAGTTTAAAGTTTGTAAGGAAAAAAAAATACAGGAAAATTAAGGGTATAGTATTAGGGTCGCTACAGTAGGATTTGAGAATGAATTTGTGCACACAATGTGTTTGTTGAATTGTTCAAAAGAGTTGTTAAATTGGTTTTAGGCTAATTGAATGGAGCTTGGAGCGTGTTCTACTAAGTTTATTAGTTAGTGTTTTTGTGACGTGGTTTATGGTTCGATTACGTGCGTTATAGGTTCGTGAATCACCGAGGCAATACGTTCAAGGCTTGCAAACTCTACGGACGTCAGGTAAGTTCATACCCATGTGTTTGGCTCTTAAGGCCCTACATCACGGAGGTACTAGGCTTTATGTTGTCGTGTTTGTTGACGGGTAGTTAGGTCATAGATTACGTCTTAAGTTAAACGTGTTTGCTTTATGTATTGTCTTGATGTTATCTCTTCATTATGTTATGTTTATGCACAATGTATGTTCATGCATCACGTTTTTCAAAGAAATCATGTAAAATGTTTTATGCACATGATTTGAAGTAAGGAAGATAAAAGGTAAATGTAAAGTACAGTTAAGTGTGGGATGGATGGTGGTATATGTTTTGTCCTTCTCAAGGACTAATGTAAAACCGTCATCGCCGCGGACAAACATGTGATTTTATTTCTCCCTAAACATGTATTTTATCCCTCCTTGGGACACGACAAAAGTACTAACCATGTTAATTCACGTCAAGTACGTAATGTTTCTCACTCCCTATAAGCCCCACTTATATCACATGTCCACTTGAACGTAAATGTAAAGTGATGTTCATGTTTTTGAAACATTCATGCATAACATGTGCATTCTTTGCATTATATGACCTTATTGAGCTTTATGCTCATTAGTTGAACTCTATGATGTAGGTACGGATCATACGAATGAGGACTCTGAGCCTCAGGCTGATGTGTAGGTGCAATTGGCGGGACGAGCTTGCAGGGTTTGTTGTGGCAGTCAGGCGTATTTTGACCCATGGGTAACGTTTCGAGGTGTATGTCACGTTGTATAGTCTTTTGTGATTTAGGTTGAGGTTTTAAAACTTTTGTTTAGATTGTTGTCTTTTTAAAAAACATACTAGAACTGTTTGGGCTATTAGGTTATACATGGATACGTTTGATTTTTAGATCAATCCATGCAGTTTAATTTCTTAAATTTCCTCTACGTTTTGAACTACATTTTGAGTCGGGTTTTTAGGGGTTTTGATGTATTTTACGTTTAGAAAGGTTGGGAAAGGTTTTAGGTAAGTTTAATGTGAAGTGTAGGTGGTAGAAATGGAGAAAATGTGAAAAAGGGTGGAAAATGGAGATGTGGGGCGCGGGGTGCGCTGGGGTGTGCGCAGGGTGTGCGCGAGGTGCGCGTGCAAGGCGCGAAGCCGATCGATCGGGGCGATCAATCGGCGAAGTGTCTGGATTTTAGTTGGGAACCAGAGGGTTCGCCGATCGATCGACCCTAGGGACAAATTGATTGGCTGCCCAGCGCGTGCCACCCGGACGCTGCACGCACTCGGGTGGGCGACGCGCGCGCGACGCAGCAAGAAACACGCGACGGCCACACGACGGGGGCGCTGAGTGCGCACGCGCCGCATGTCAAGTTCACCAAACTTATTTTTTTCAAGTTTTATATTTTCAAACACGTTTAAACTCGACGTTTCGCGATATTTCCCAAACATATTTTCCAAACATTTTCCCACGTATTTTAGACAATTTAAACATCCCAAAAACAGAGTGTAACGTCCCGAGTTATCTGAACTCGGTTTGTCACACAAACCTCGTACATGACTAAACTTTCTACCATTTTTTTTTTTTTTGCTTGCAGCGGAAATCATTTAAACAAAAATAGAGCTGAACAAAATCATAAAAAGTGTTTGGATAATCGGGCGGAATATTAGAAATAGTTGACCAAGGGAAAATAAAAGTTTAAACCGCGGGTTGCTTTAAAGGTGAAGAAAGTCAAACGCACCTGCCGCTGAACCAAGTCAACGGAATGGCTAAAAACAGAAAACAGAAACGGAAGCCGTCCTCCGGTCATAAAACGACAAAATATTCTCTCCATCTTCCGGTGGTTTTACTCACGGTATCCACCGGTGACTAAACGACAAAAATGCTCTCTACAACTTCTGATGACGTCAGCCAGATGCCTTCCTTCATCCGATAGATTTAAACCTACATCTTTCGGTGGATTAACACACGACATCCACCGGCCACTAAACGACAAAGAGTTTTTACATCATCCGATGGCTTTTCTGAAGACATCTTCCGATAAAATTAAACACACATCGTCCGGTGACGTCAGCCGGATGATTCATTCATCCGATCGACTCAACCATACATCCACCGGTGAGGCGAACTGCACATACCGATAGAGGACAGATTAACAACTCAACATCTGCCGATAGACTCCATCTACCGACACAGAGCAGAACAACAACTCTAACTACGAAAAGGAAATTTTCTCACTTCACTTAAACATTCCAGACCAATGCATTACTAAAATTTAGTATGAACCAACATTTAAAATCTCACAGAAATACTATTATCAGAAAATCTCAAAACAGATTCAAAACATTAAAAACCATTCTATCGTGAAAACTTAACATGTTCAGACTTAACCACTATCAAATAGACCTCAACATCTGCTGACACCAGTTAACCCGCCTCATCAGCTTCCGAGTCGAGACATGGATGAACTCCTCCAACCACAGCTAATCATCTGTGCACTCAGGAAATTCACCTGCAGTATCCTCAACACCTACATCACAAAACTCATCTATTAGCCTAATGCTAAGTAAGTAAAGCGATAATGAAATGAAATACTGAAATATGATCCTAAATATGCGGTTTCTACTTTCATTCCTCAGTTATGTTGCATTCGTTCACTGGTCTGATGATCCCTGATACAATGGGAGGTGGATCAGTTTTCCCAGGGTATAAATCCATATGTACGATTTAAGGGGCGGATTAATTCCCTTAAAAGTATACTGATGATCCCTGATACAATGGGAGGTGGATCAGTTTTCCCAGGGTATAAATCCATATGTACGATTTAAGGGGCGGATTAATTCCCTTAAAAGTATACTGTCACAATCTGTTCACATCTCACTATGCTACTTCATGTAAATTCATTTTCGTTTTCTTTCAAAATATGATGCATGGCAACTGAAAAGAAACATTCATTCATGCACACACAAATCCTACTGTTTTGTGATGTAGGCCCGAAGGCACATGCAAACTCTACTTACCTGGTCTCCTAGAGAAAGCTTGGTTGCAAACTACTTCGGGTATTAACCAAACCTAAAACCATAGACAGAGCATACATTAAATTTCCTCTAATCTTCATTCTAAACCACCAGAAATATAAGGGGAACTGTTTTGGGAACTCTAGCCATTGTGCGTTCCCGATTTCAACTTAAACCGAAACCACCACTCGCTTACCGCCTTCTCAAATCCTCATTTATCACCCCTCCTACCAACGATAGATACAATGTAGCAAGAAATAGAAGTAAAACTCACCAAGTTCGGAGGAAATCGCTGGAGGAAGTCGAAGGGAGTCTCCTATCGCGCTCTGCTAAGCTGAGGAGCTGAGAATGGGGAGGAAATAAAATCAACAATGGCGGCTACTTCATTAATAGTTCCCTTAAATACGTTATCCACCTTTGAATTTCTAATTACTCTTATGCCCCTGCCTAGTCATCCACTAACCCTACATATAATATTATCATATAAATTGTGTCATTTGTTTAAAAGGAACAGAGAAACGGTTTGATAGAACCGAGTATTACACAGAGTCCACATTTTACCAAAAACGACTCTAGGCTTCGATTTAAGGTTTTTAAAAAGTCAAAAATTTCACGTCCAAAATGTCTAAGTCAAAGTTCACGTCAAGTCAAGTCTCGTGGCGACCTTATGCAAATGGGGTTATTACATTGCAGATTTTTGCTTAAACTTTGAAAATTTATAACTAATTGTGTACTTATCCAAATCCAATAATTCTAAAATCAAAATTTAACTCAAAGAGTCTATTTTAACATGGTGAATCTATTTATCAAGATCAAATCATAATAATAGGCAGAAATTCAACCAAAAACTGTCTTATTTTTGCCAATTTCTTAACCTAATTTTCTAAATTTGCTAAAACTTGTATAATTTCTCATTTCCTTTCTACTCACAAGAATGATATGTCAACATAATAACATATCAAATAATCTAGGCAATAGTGCAAGAAACATAATTTTCGTGCATCCTAAAATAAGTCCCAACATCAACACTTAATCCAACCAAAATAGCCCACTAGCTCATTTCTATCTTCTATATGAAAAAAAAAACATTCAATCTAAGCAAGGAAAATCAATTCTTACCTTGATGACCTAGAGGAGAATGTGGGTTTCTCTTCAACTTGCAAAAACCTAGATAGAGGAGATGGAAGCTAGGGGTTGTCTTCCAAAACCAAACAAAGAGGGGAGAGGGAGAAGCTTGGCGTTGGAAAAAGGGGAGAAACCGTGAGGGAGAGGGGAGTTCGGGTGTGAGAGCTCTCGAGAGAGAGGAAAAGAAATATGTGGGAGGGAGATGAAATGGAATGTGAGTTAGTTTTTTTTTTTTTTTTTGTAAGGGAGAGGTGGGTTGGCTTCTTTGAGATGCTATCAAGGGGGGATGTGGCAACCATCTAATGATTCATTCTCACCAACCCCTTTCTTTTTTCCTAAATTGTCCTCTCATTACCCTAATTAAATATTCGTTCTACTTAGTTGCTTCACTAGTCCAATTACCCATTAAATCTTCATTAATAATCCTAATTATAAAATAATTAGAATTTTCTACTATTCATTCTTAAAATCCAATACAAGTAGAATAATTTAATAAGTGATGAAAATTAAAGTGCACGATAAATTTTCAAGTGTTACATTCCACCCTCCTTAAACAAAATTTTTTTCCTCAAAATTTGCCTACCAATATTTCTTTAATTACATACTCGAATATAATTCTCATAATTACGTTCACTACACTCGATTTGTTCTGCTATAGCCTCGACTATTTTTCAAGTATTGCCTAATTCCTATGTATCCAAATTTTAATCACTCTAGTTGTGTACTCTAACACTCAATCGTTCATAGATTTAATCAACAATAACCTAACTTTTCAAAGTTTTCTAACTATAGCTTCATTTCTATGTCTCCTCGAACATAATTTATTCAAATTCTCAGTTTCCCAATTCAATTATCCTCAAAACAACATACCTAATCACTTAAAATTCTCAAAACTCATTAAATTATACAACACTAAATACTTAGGAAGTAACTTCTTACCTTAAATCCTCCGTTTAATCTACTTACTCCTTTCACTATTCGAATCATGAGCCTATCCACAATCCATTAGTATAAATTTATCCGTCCCTTTTCAAAAACATATACCTTTTTACGATCATTGCTTCTTATCCCTCCTCTTTCATTCTCTTTGTTCTCTTCTTAAATCATAGTTATAATTATTCCTCAACTCATCCTTGTTTAACTTACTTTCTCTTCAAATCTCCCGATATATCGATTTTCCAAGTGAAATCAAACTTTCATATCTTCCAAATCAATAAATTATCTAAGCTTCTTAACATCTCTTGGATTGACTATTGTCTAAGATTTAATCATGCTTGAGTTGTAATTTAATATCGTACTTAAGCTCATCGACTTTAACCATAGTCATACTTACAATCCAAATTCCACATTTATGCAATTTACCTCTCATCATTGCTGCTGATAGCTCTCACATTACTAACTCATTCATACACTCTTCGTCAACCTACTAATTCACCTTTCACCTCATCCTTCTCATTCTATTCTTCATATATATCATCATCTTACTCATTCTTTCTTTCATTTTCTTATTCTCAAAATCATTCCATTAAATTTTCTATTCTCTTCTATTCTTACTATAATTTCAAAAACACACATTTCATCAATAAAACCCACGTTTGCATATTTCCTTGGGAAGTCAATCTATTTCGTTAACTATACAAATACAAGTTTCGTACCTAAATTCCTCAATGTCATTATTGATCAATTATATTGTCAAAAATATCCGCAAAAATTTCCATAATTCTTATTTAGGGTCAAACATTACTTTCCTCATACCATGCTCATTTATTTACCAAATACTTAAACTTTGTTTTTTTTTTATCTAACTTCATCTATCCAATTTTAACTATGTATGTCCTCAAACTTAAAAATTTCTCAAACACCTTAATTTCCCTAAATGAAATCCAACACTAATATCTTCTCAACCAATATCTATTATTATTTCTATGTTTTCGAGCCATTTCAAACATAACCAATTAATTACTAAAATATAACTACAGTGAAATCTTGAATTTTTGGACTAAATTCTATGGTATACCTTAATATCCTAGGTTTCAGCAACTTATACAATTAGTTTGTACCTGATATCCTAGCAGATTGTTTAGTACAATCAGGTTCAACGAGAGCGAAAGGTCTCGGTCAACCTTCATCCGATCTTTCTTTAACGTTGGGCAGTTCCTGACGATATGACTGGTTTCATTATGATTGAAGCATCAGTTCGTACCAGCTCTACATTCTCCAAAATGATTCCTATTACACTTTGAACAGAGATTAAATTGTGAAGGCCCTTGTGTGTGTTTCTCTTGTCCTTGATCAACTCATTCCTCGATAGCCCTTTTTACACTTATGGGTTGTTGCTGCCATTCATCTATTTCTTCTTCCATTTCGAGAGCTTTGGTTACAACCTTCGAATAGGGTACGTTCTGAATTCCCGATATTCTAACTCCTCTATAGATTTCGGCTTTCAATCCTTGTACAAATTGATGAGCCTTGTTTTTGTTCTCGCTCATCAGGTGGCTGTCAAATCGGGATAGCGCTTCGAATTTCTTGACATATTCTGATCCTGTTTGCCGTAGTTGGGCAAGTTCCATCATCTCGCTTGTTCAAGCAATTCGGCTGAAATACTTGTCATAGAATGCTTCCTTGAACTGTTCCCAAGACATATCTTTTACATTAGTGATGGTCTTCATGGTGTCCCCACCAGAATATGGCGTCCTTTGCAAGATGGAATATAGTGCAGGAGATCTTCTCTCTTTCCTCCACCTTAGCGTAATCGAACATGTCCTCAACAACCATTATCATAACAGGACAATAGAAATCCAAATATATAATACAATCTATCCTAGCCTATAATATGGAACATACTCAAGCCCATCACATAACATATTCTCAATCCCATAAAACAACCTACATACTCCAACACCACCTATATTGCACATTCATAATCCAAACAACCTACGCAAACCAATACTTAAATCTAACAATAGCACATTCTTCAACAACTCATCAATAATTCACATCTATATCTCCAATTTCAAACAATAAATATCTAATAACAGGACTTAACATAATTACTTATAGTTGATGGAGTGTTCCCATGTGGTGACTTGTGCTGTCAAGCAGTCTACAGAACCAATTTTAAAATTCGGGTGCTCTGATACCACAAATTGTCACGACCCATACGTCGCGACACACTTGACATATATTTAAACTTTCACGTAAAATTTTTTGAAAATTAAAATAAGTGAACTTGAACTTTTGAACTCCTTTAAATCCTTTTAAAATAAGTGGGAAACATTTATAAAAACAAGTTTGGAAGAATTCATTTGAAGTTGGTTTAGGTTTTAAAAAAATTCTCAAAACATCACATAAGGCGCATTGCGAGTGTGTCGCGTGCGCACGCGCTGTCTCTGCGCGCACCCCGTGAGGCACCACGCAGCACCCTGATTCCTTTTGCCCTTTTTCCTCATTTTTTTCATTTTACGCCTAATAACACTTCATAAAAACTACCATAACTTTAACCAACCTCACATAACCTATAAACATCATCTAAAATCCCTTAAACATATCACTTTTCACTAATTTTCAAACATTTCATAGCTCATTAAAAAGAACCAAAATACACAGCGGAAGTCTAAAAATATACAAATGAAAACTTATCATCAAAATATTTTCTATAAATCGTAATCAAACCCCAAGCAGGTCTAGTATTTTTAAAACATAAATCCTTCTATACATAGATTTTAAATCATAATAACAAAACACTTGGAGTTCACCCACCGGTAAAAATCCCCTTTACAGCCACAAACGCACCTCATGAGCTCGTTCCTTCAACTGTACCTATTCATCAACTTGAGGCACGTAGTCCTCACCTAAGAGTTCTTCACCTACATCAACAAAGTTTAAACTAATGAGCCTAGAGCTCGCAAGAATATTTCAATGCAATGAGATCCTTATGCATGCATGATTCTTTTAAAAACATGAACATACATTACATTTCGTTACTGTTCAAGTAACATGATGGTAAAGGGGGCATGTTAGGGGGGTAGGCTCAGTAAACATGACATGTGTCCTGGGCGTGGACCATTTTGCCTTGTCCCAGAGAAGAACAAATAACAGTATGCCCTTAAGCGATGACGGTTTTACATAGTCCCAAGAAGAACAAGAACATATGACATTCCCCGTCCCACAACTTAATCGGTACATTGCATAACATGTTATTATCTTTCTCACATAAAACATATGCATAAATATTTTGCATGATTTCATGAAAACATGATGCATGAACCATAAGAATGCACATAACATATAACATAGATAATCATTTAGAAATACAAGAACACCTAACTCTAAACATATTCTACTAACTTAGCTACTCATAATTGAACCCCATAAATAAAATATTACCTAGTACCTTTGTGATGTAGGCCTTACGGGCCAAACACATGCAATATAAACTTACCTTTGGTCTTTAGCAATTTAAGCAAACCTTGATCACTTTTCCTTGGTGATTTCAAACCTAATACATGCGCATTAAACATTAATAATATCACAAATGCATTAACCAATCAACCAAGCATATCATTCACTTCATATTCACATAAACCAATTCAATTAATTCCAACATCATCAACAACCAAAAATTCAATCATTTCCTTTCAAAATTCTCGAAATTCAAACCTAAAATTCGCTCAACTTCGAAGATCAATATCTTGAGCTAACCAAATCTAATGATTCAAAATGTTATGGAATCCTTTAAGAGTCTAGTTTAATATGGTACAAACCATTGATCAAAAACCAAAAATCAATAAATTTCAGAAAATCAAAACTCGAAACTACTCTGTAAACACATTACAGATTTTTGCTTAAACTTTGAAAATCTATAACTAATTGTGTACTTATCCAAATCCAATAATTCAAAAGCTAAAATTTAACTTAAAAGTATATTTTAATATGGTAGAATCCATTTATCAAGATCAAATCATAATAATAGGTAGAAATTCAAAAACCCGAAATGTCTTGTTTTTGCCAATTTCTTAACCTAATTTTCTAAATTTGCTAAAACGTGTATAATTTCTCATTTCCTTTCTACTCACAAGAATGATATGTCAACATAATAAAGCATCAAATAATCTAGGCAATAGTGCAAGAAGTCTCATTTTCGTGCATCCTAAAATAAGTCCCAACATTAACACATAATCCAACAAAAATAGCCCACTAGCTCATTTCTATCTTCTATATAAAAAAAAACTGTAACGCCCCGAACCCGCCCCGGCTCGGTGCGTCACTTTGCTAACCCAACCCAAGTTTAAAACGACGTTTAAAATAATTTTCAATAAAATTATGACTCGATTTTTGGGTTTTACGAACCCTCAATATTTGACAGGAAGCGGCCCCAAAATACGTTTAAAATATGCCGGGAAATGTCGGGGTAAAACAAGTTAAAAATAGGAAAAATTTTAAAAAGAAACTAAAATCTTTTTTAAACCAGTGGCGATCGATCGCCACCCTCTCTGGTGCTACAGTGCCCGAGAGGCTGGCGATCGCCGCCAGATCGCCTCTCCGATCGCCTCGACCTTCACCACTTTTCCTCCACTTTTCCCCAAGCTAAACACCTCCAAAAATTCTGAAATTTTAACCACACACTCTTGACACCCAAACCTTCAAGTCCCATAAAAATTTTAGAAAACCGGCTTAAAATGGTTAAATAAAAAAATAGAGAACGTAACCCGACGTTAATTATTTTAAAACCAAAACGGGAGGCGTAACGCCTAAATTTCTTCAAAACCAAAACCTACAGTTTAAAACCGAAAACATATAGTTTCAAATTTCAAATACCTTCACTCACTATCCATTAACACAAAAACAACTCATAATACCGTTAAAATAAATACCAAACATTTACAAATAAAACGTATCAAACCCCTTCAATTTTCTAACTTTTCTCCAACCAAAACATTCATAAAACATTTACCACTATCATCATCAACCTACATCAACTCCTACCAATTGCCCGAAGAAAGACAGTAATCGAGACGCCCCGACAATAGCCTGCACCGGCGCACCCTGTACTCCTCCGACTGCCTCTAGATCTTGGCTCACGTGCTAGGCTCACCTGTAACCGCGCCGTTACCTACACCATAGAACACCCACACACACACGTAAGCTTACGCTTAGCAAGTAGGAAAAACAAATATAAAAACATGCACATACAACTCTTACACAACCCAAACACACATCCAAGTCTAGCTCCCAAAATGGCCCTACCCCAATCACCTATACACATCTGAGTCTCGATCTCCAAGATGGCCCTAACCCAATCACCTATTACACATCTGAGTCTCGCTCTCCAAGATGCGTATCCATCTGAGTCTCGCTCTCCAAGATGGCCCTAACTCAATCACCTATTACATATCTGAGTCTCGCTCCCCAAGATGCGTATCCATCTGAGTCTCGCTCCCCAAGATGGCCCTAACTAAATCACCTATTACACATCTGAGTCTCGCTCCCCAAGATGCGTATCCATCTGAGTCTCGCTCCCCAAGATGGCCCTAAATAAATCACCTATTACACATCTGAGTCTCGCTCCCCAAGATGCGTATCCATCTGAGTCTCGCTCCCCAAGATGCGTATCCATCTGAGTCTCGCTCCCCAAGATGGCCCTACACTATTCCCCTTACCTTTCAAGCTCACACTACCCATTTTTACATTTCAAGCTAACCGCGACATAAACCAGTACAAGACAAAGAAATCACCAAACAAAATACAAGACAAAGCAACCATACAAACAACAACCAAACAAAGCAAACAAACAATTCCCTACCGTTCCATGGTGTAGGCCCGAAGACAAAACACAAGCACTCCACTACTTACCTGTTTGCTCGGATTCCAGTTGCTCACTTCCACCGGTTAATTCACTTGTTCGACGACCTAAAATAACAAAAAACTTAGCTTGATAAGTTATCAATACAATCTAAGGAAATTTCTAACTAAAACTACCAATAATTAAAACACATTTCTCTCATAAAACACAAAACCCGATTTTTGCACAATTTTAACCGTCCAACTTCAAATGGTCATAACTTCCTCGTTTTTCAACGGATTTTGACGCGACACTCCAATTCGAAAACCTCTACACGTCTACTATCCATTGAAATACTCAAATCAAGCAAACAAACACATTGGCCAACTCGAAATTGCAGAGACAGAATCGGCCATCCTAGTGTTCCTCAACCGTTTTTGTGTAACACTCCTCCAACCTTCAATCTAACCATCCAATTGACCTAAACTAACATATCTATGGCTTAAATAATCAAAAGAGGAAGAAAACCCCCAAGGAGAACCAAATTTTTGGACTCCTCCTAGGGTTTTCAAACCCTCACCAAAACCTCTCCAAACACTTCAAAATCATCAACAAACATGAACGATACATACACAAACCAAAACCCCAAAACCCAATTGATTTTACCTTAGAATGCCTTGATAAATTGTAGAAAAGGAAGGGAGGAAGCTCGGCTATGGAGGATTCACGATGGCAGGGGAGAAGAAAGAAGAAAATGGTAGGTTTTCCCATAATTTTGACAATTTAAAGAAAATTCCTTCCTTCTTTTAATTTCCCACCTCCATATTCTTAAAAATTAAAAATCTAACCCTCTCTCACCCTTATGTCTTCCAACGTGAAGCAACAAGAAAACAACCCCTTTTTCCTTCAATTTGATTGGCTTATACACTTGGACTTTTCAACCCAAAATTCTCCACCAATCACAAATAAGTTTGACTTGTCAAACTCTACACTTCCCATTTCTCTTTTAATACCCTTCAATGTACAACCCTAATCTTGAATCATTAAACTCTCATGCTTGACCTAGACTAGGGTTACATACGTTCTGGAAAATTCCGAGTGTTACAAAAACATTCAATCTAACCAAGGAAAACTAATTCTTACCTTGATGACCTAGAAGAGAATGTGGGTTTCTCTTCAACTGGCAAAACCCTAGATAGAGGAGATGGAAGCCAAGGTTTGTCTTCCAAAACCAAACAAAGAGGGGAGAGGAGAAGCTTGGCGTTGGAAAAAGGGGAGAAACCATGAGGGAGAGGGGAGTTCAGGCGTGAGAGCTCTTGAGAGAGAGGAAAAGAAATACGTGGGAGGGAGATGAAATGGAATGTGAGTTAGTTTTTTTTTTTTTTTTGTAAGGGAGAGGTGAGTTGGCTTCTTTGAGAAGCTATCAAGGGGGGACGTGGTAACCATCTAATGGTTCATTCTCGCCAACCTTTTTCCTTTTCCTAAATTGCCCTCTCCTTACCCTAACTAAATATTCATTCCACTTAGTTGCCTCACTAGTCCAATTACCCATTAAATCTTCATTAATAATCATAATTATAAAATAATTAGAATTCTCTTCTATTCATTCCTAAAATCTAATACAAGTAGCATAATTTATTAAGTGATGAATATTAAAGTGCATGATAAATTTTTGAGTGTTACACAAGTAGGAGAGGCGAGCGCGAGGCAAGGCTAAGCAAGGACTGGGAGCAGAGCAGTTGAGCACGATTTGGGAAGATTGCTGACTGGCTTTCAGTAAAGCTTCAGACCTAATTGTTTGTTTAGGCTATTTGAATGTAGCTTGGAGCGTGTTCTATTTAGTTTATTAGTTAGCATTTTTGTAACGTGGCTTATGGTTCGGTTATACGTGTTATAGGTTCGTGACTCACCGAGGCAATACGTTCAAGGCTTGCAAACTCTATGGACCTCAGGTAAGTTCATATGTAGGAGTTGGCCCTTAAGGCCCTACATCACGGAGGTACTAGGTTTTACGCTTTCGGGGTTTTTCGATGGGTAGATAGGCCGTAGAATACGTCCTAAGTTAAGTGAGTATGTCTGATGTATTATCTTGATGACCTGTCATTTATTTTATGCTTCGAGGATTTGTTTCTTCATTATGTTATGTTTATGCACAATGTATGCTCATGCATCACGTTTTTTCATGAAAGTCATGCAAAACGTTTTATGCACATAATTTGAAGTAAGAAAGATAAAAATGTAAATATAAAGTTCGGTTAACTGTGGGACAGGTGCTGACATATGTTTTGTCCTTCTTGGGACTAATGTAAAACCATCCTCGCTGCAGACAAACATGTGATTTTATTTCTCCCCAAACATGTATTTTATCCCTCCTTGAAACACGGCAAAAGTACTAACCATGTTAACCCACGTCAGGTACGTAATATTTCCCACTCCCTATAAGCCCCATTTATACCACATGTTTACTTGAATGTAAATATAGAGTAATGTTCATGTTTTTGAAATGTTCATGCATAGTACGTGCATTTCTTGCATTATATGATCTTACTGAGCTTTAGGCTCATTAGTTGAACTCTATGATGTAGGTACGGACCGCACGGATGAGGACTCAGAGCCTCAGGCCGACGTGTAGATGCAGTTAGCAGGACGAGCTTGCGGGGTTGGTTGCGGCAGTCAGACGTATTTTGACCCGTGGGTCACGTTTTGAGGTTTATGTTATGTTTGTGCAGTCATTTTGGGATTTAGGTGATGTATAGGTTTTGTGTCGATGTTTTAAAACTTTTGTTTAGATAGTTGCCTTTTAAGAATATACTAGAACAGTTTGGGCTATTAGGTTGTACATGGATACGTTCAGTTTTTAGATCAACCCATGCAGTTTCATTTCTTAAATTTCTACCACATTTTCTAACACGTTTTGAGTAGCATTTTTGAGTCGTATTTTTAGGGTTTTTGAAGTACTTTACGTTTAAAGAGATTGGGATAGGTTTTAAGTACGTTAAAAGTGAGTGTAGGTGGAAGAATTGAGGAAAATGTGAAAAAGGGAGAAAATGGGTGAAAAGGCACACTGGGGGCACCAGGTCCGCGTGCGGGGCGCGCAGCCGATCGATCAGCGAAATATGTGCATTTATGGTCCGCAGGGCTGATCGATCGGCTGCCCAGCGCGCGTAACACGAGCGCTACTTGCACCTAGGTAGGCGACGCGCGCACTGGGGGTGTGCCAAACGCACGACAGCTGCGTGCCATTGGCGCGCAATGGCTGTGCGACGCGTGCGCCGCATGTTATGTGCACCAAATTTATTTTTTTCAAGTTTTCAATTTTCAACACGTTTCAACTCGACGTTTTAATATACTTCCAAAACGTATTTTCTGAACGTTTTCCCACACATTTTAAACGATTTAAACGACCCAAAAACTGAGTCAACGTTTTACCGAAAACGATCTTAGGCTTTGATTTAGAGTTTTAAAAAATCAAAAAATTTCTACGTCTAAAATGTTCAAGCCTAGAGTCAACATCAAGTGAAGTCCCGTGGTGGCCCTATGCTAATGGGGTCGTTACAATAGCATTGATGACGTAATTCTTCGATGCTACTCTCAAGAATTGCATGCATGGAATGAAATAGACACAAAGGATTCTAGTAAGCTCCCACCTGGTACAATTACACACACACATATTCATGTCGACAATGTATTGGTCGTTGCCATTACTGACCTCAAATCATGCAGCTCCCGCAAACACAACACTCCAATTTCGATTTGTACTTTCTAGTTTCTCAAGTTTTTTGCTTATCTAGGGACAAAGAAGATCTGTTGATAAGGCCAAGTTCCCAAATTTTTTTCACAATGCAACTCATCAAGCATTTTTTTGATCATCTTGAACATGGTCAGGATCAATTTGTCCCTGACTGACAATAGAATTGCATTGAATAACTCGCACAAATTATTCAAGCCAATTTCGCACTTAGGGATCGAAGAGAATACATGACTAGCCCAATATCTAGGCTATTCTTCTTGAAGCCATACGTGGGCATCTGGGTTAAGCTGATACAGTTTCCTCATTTCTATCTCGAAATGATAACTTGTGATTGCCCTGGCTGCATTCTATATCGTATCTCTGTACGCTCTACCTAAAAAAGGGTTTTTGAAATTTTCATACATATGCCGGAGGCAGTAGCGATGTTCAGCGTGTTCTAATTGATCTTTCACAATCTTCAGCAAATCCTAATATTTGAAAGAAAAACAGAGTCAACATAAAACAATATAACGTAGAGAGTACTGATCAGATAATTCCCAAAAAAGACTATACTGAACAATCTCCTATAAAGAATTACCTTTCCAAGTAAGTTCCCAGGAAAGGCTGGAGGGGTCACAAACGGCCCCACTTAAAATTCAATCTCCTAAACAGAACATCCTTATATAGTACAATTACACCACTAAATAAGCAGGATGAGAAATACTAGCAGATGATATCTCAAGTCGTAAATGCATTATACCTTTTGTCGATCTAAAATAATTGTCCATCTGTCGCCCGATCCAGTGTTTAGGTATCGCTTCAAATGGTGCAAAAACCATGTTTATGTGTCCGTGCACTCTTTTTTTACTTTGGCAACAGCAACGAGATATATTTTATCGTTGCCATCAATATTGACAACTGTGAGTAATTGACCCGGGCACGAGCCCTTCAGATGACAACCATCCAAACAAATAATAGCATGATCATACTGTAGCAAACCTGCCTTGCAAGCATCCATGCACATATACATTCTTTGGCGTACTAATTAATCAGACCCGAATTTTTAATGTGCTACCCGAATTTAATCTACATATTTTAGCTGCGTACGACCAGACTAGCTTGTACTATTTGTCGCCCTTGCCTTCGTTAAGTGTTCGAGATACGCTTCTTGCTCTTCTAGCAAGACTAGGCGTAATGTTGACGGTTAAATCTTTCCTCACTCTCTCGATAATGGAAGAGATATCCCACATACGTTGAGTTTTGAACCTATCCAGATAATGATTTGCCACCTATTTTGCTATAGCGTGTCGATTCTTAATTTTTCTCGAACAGTTGTGAGAATCGATCAAACTCTTTATTTGAAACGTATGCTCGTCTTGCATCTTAGAAGCATGCAGCCGCCACTCACACTCGTCTTCACACTCATCCGTCAGTCGTCGATTTTCATTTTCGGTGAATTTGATCCCATAACTATTTTTCAAAGAATATTTGACCATTTCCGCTCTAATTTTCTTTAAATAACTATATTTTTTTCCTAAAAAAACCCCATTGAGATTTCTTCTCTTACTGGTATACTTTCCACCTCATCATCCCTTGAACCGACCAGTGTTCAAAGCTCATCGTTTAGAGTTCTGGAGGTCGAATGCACCTCTATTTCTTCATTTCCATCTAAGTGATCGAATGCTTGAAGACCATCATATGCAGGTATTTCTTACAAATACCAATTCATATGGGCATCACAAGTTGTTGCCTTGTCTAAATGAACCGATCGACTTGAATTATAATCCATTGTTATCGCTAATGTAGAGAAAATTCGCTGAAGCAAGAAAATATTTGCGAGATTTTAGAGTTTTAGGAATGTGTGGAGTGAGACTGGAGGGCTGATCTCCTTGAAAATCACCAAGGAGAATAGGGGGTCGTTCTCCCGACTCGGACCCCTGCGCGCTTTGGCCTGTGATCAATAATTGATCATGGGCTGGAGCGCACAGAGGGATGTTTACCAGACTCAGCCCCACGCGGTCTCTGGCCCATGATCAATAATTGATCACGGGTCATTGCATTGTGGGGCTGTGTGCCAAACTCGGCCCCCTGCGTTCTTCGGCCCGTGATCAATAATTGATAACGGGCTGGAGAACGGGGGGTCGTGCTCAAGACAAGGCCCCCGTTTAAAATTTCTCTGTAATATTTGTGTCGCACGTGTTACACTGAGCTAAATATAACGGTCATGCAGGGGTGTAGAACCCTCCGCGCACGTGCGTTGCACGTGGAAAACACATGGGGGGGCCGAGCTAAAATGAACAGTCCCCCATGTGATTCCACATGCAACGCACGTGCACGGGAGGTTCTACACTCCTGCGTCGACCCTCGAACAAAACGAGGGGTTGCGCTTAGAGAATGGTCCCCCGTGCTTTTTGTAAAATTCAGAATAAGGGGCTATTGGGCGTCCGCCGAGGTTTAAATTGTTAGATTTTTTATAGTTCGAAGTTTGTTTTGTTAGAATTAATACTTTAAGGATTTTTAAAAAAAAAAATCGATGCTTTGAGTTTAAAAATAGTTTTTACCCTAACTATTTTACCCTCAAGTTTGTTTTTAAGGCACAAAAAAAAATTAAAATTAATCAAAATGCGAAATATTAAAATCTTTTCCTTCTTTTATAGAAGAATATATATTGCACGGATGAAGTACAATTGACATTTTTATGTTGATATACATACAGGCGAGTCCAACTTTTCAACATATCTTTCCGATTACTCAATGGTGTTAGTAATAAAAATTCCTCTTTTCCATCAATGCAACAACATTTGTTATTTAAGTGAAAATTGAGAAATAATCTAACAACCATATACCAATATTTTTCTATTAGCATCATTACCACTATTCAAATAATTACCTTTTTCATGGAATCTATTTAAAAATGAAAGCTAACCAAAATGCATCAAACAAGTAACTTACATAAAATAATAACACATGAAAGAGAAGAAACATATGACCGTCATTCTAAAGAAATGATATACTCATGTCGATATACTTGAAAAAAAATTTAAAAATTTGCCATAAATCACTTATCAAAATTTGCATATTGTGACTATTGACATAATAAGGGCAACAAAATGTTGAAAAAAAAGCATCCCTATATTTTTTAACTATGATATCCCAACATGCTTGATTTAAGAGAATAAGAAAAAAAAAAAAAGATAGGAATTACCTTGAGCCTCCGGCCAAAAAAAATAGCAATTAACTTGAGCCTCCGCCAACATGATATTTAATGTGCTATAGAGTACCATGTTCTACTTCCTAAGAACATTAAAGTTCATTTCAAAATATTTTAATTGAAAATATAATATTCTTATTATTTAACAACAAGATTCTTCACCTTCATCATTGATGTACAATAAAGACAATAACAACATCAGCAACAACATCATTAGCTCCAATAACAATAGTAGTAGAGAAACAACGAGCACGTCGATAAGAGGTTATTGTTCTCTAGCCCTGCTTCTTTGCCAGGGAGTCAATTCGTTTTCTAGAAGAAGTGAAGACAAAGATTTGCGTATATGGGTGATCTCATTTCATCATTCATTACAACAAGAAAATCATTCTCCGCATGTCTTGCTCCCTTGGCTTCTTGTCAAGGCCAAATCAAAGAACTGTTTGTTCAACGAGCTAATAATATGCATAACATAGACTCTTGGAGAGTAGCACCCTGTGAAATAGAAAGAACCTTGGCACATACCTACCAACTAAAGACTGTAGCGAAGCAGATGGACACATGTAAGAAATATCTAACACTCTAGCATTGTTAAAAACTTTAGTAATTGTAAGGAAGATTTATTGACATTGTAGTTCCAATTTGTACCTTGTTCTTTAAGGCATACAAAAATAGTAGATTCATGCCTGCTCTTGATGTGACCTACAAATGTTGATTTCTAAACAAAGTATATTAGCTCCAGTGGAATATAGAAATTTGCAACGATGATTAAGACGTCTAAAATGCGTTGATATTTCACCATAAGTTCATCTAGGCCATTGATTCTCAACACAATCATGAGCTCCATTAAAATACATTATGAATAGATAAATGAAAGATTCCAAGAAGTTGAAGAAATAGAATCTATGTTTTTATGAAAAGAAGAGCTTATGAACCCAAATTGAGCTCAAATCAATTGCATGTAGATAGTTTATCAAGCAATCAGTGACCATAAAAGTTGAGCTCAGACTGTAGCGAAGCAGATGGACACATGTAAGAAATATCTAACACTCTAGCATTGTTAAAAACTTTAGTAATTGTAAGGAAGATTTATTGACATTGTAGTTCCAATTTGTACCTTGTTCTTTAAGGCATACAAAAATAGTAGATTCATGCCTGCTCTTGATGTGACCTACAAATGTTGATTTCTAAACAAAGTATATTAGCTCCAGTGGAATATAGAAATTTGCAACGATGATTAAGACGTCTAAAATGCGTTGATATTTCACCATAAGTTCATCTAGGCCATTGATTCTCAACACAATCATGAGCTCCATTAAAATACATTATGAATAGATAAATGAAAGATTCCAAGAAGTTGAAGAAATAGAATCTATGTTTTTATGAAAAGAAGAGCTTATGAACCCAAATTGAGCTCAAATCAATTGCATGTAGATAGTTTATCAAGCAATCAGTGACCATAAAAGTTGAGCTCACCTCTGTTTGATCTTGGAGAAGAGATGATTAACATGAAAAAAACATAAGATCTTGGGTAGATCAAACATAAGATCTTGGGTAGATCCTGATGGACTCACACCAGTTGTGACACATACGTTATAGCCAAGTTATAGCCAAAGAACAGTGATACTAACCAAGGTACAACCAATCTAAAAGTTAGGGGTCATGATCCATGAGAAGATAAAGAAGACACAAAGTACAAAATCCAACAAGATTTGGTCAAGAAGATCCAAAAAAAAAAAAAGTAATCACAACATGAATAAATTTCAAGAAGTTACATGCATGGAGATGCATGGGGATGCAAGAAAGTGGCAAATAATAAAAATTGACACACCCCCCACCAAGGAAGCACGCCCCCCGCGCGCCCAACTCCCAGTGCCCACTCCATGTGCCCCACACCCCAACACACACGCCTCGATTCCCGACCTGCGCACCCCGCCGATCGCCCTACATGCCCCAGCACAATCTTCAGCTTCAAAACCTTTTTTTTGTATTTCCTTGATTTTTTTCCTATTTTTATTTATTAGTTAAGTTTTCTTCACATATGTTGCTTTCTATATTATTTTTAAGATTCTGACGAATATTTTGATTATTCTTAATATTTATTTTAGGCTATTTAAGCACAATGTTTTTAACCCTTTGAGAACAATTATAATGAAATAAACTGTGTTTTTAATAGAATTTGTTCAAGCCAATACTTTAAATGTCAAATTGATAGTTTTGGTTCTAACCACAAATTCAGTTACGGGTCAATCTCTTTATTTGATAATTTTGGTTCCATCAGCAAGGTTCGATCGGGATCAAGTTTCTTTTTACTTGATTCAAAGGCAATGATGAGAACCACAAGTATTAGTTAAGTTTTCTTCGCCTATATTGCTTTCTATATTATTTTTAAGATTCTGAGGGATATTTTTTATTTTTCTAAGTTATTTAAGCACAATGTTTTTAACCCTTTGAGAACAATTATGATGAAATAAATTGAGTTTTTAAAAGAATTTTCTCTTTAGTTCTTTATGAAGAACTAGAATTTGTTCAAGCCAAAATTTGAAAGGTTAAATTGATAGCTTTAGTTCTAACCACAAGTTCAGTTACGGGTCAAGCTCTTTGTTTGATAACTTTGGTTCCGTCAGTAAGGTTTGATTGGGGTTAAGTCCCTTTTTACTTGATTCAAAGGCAATGATGAGAACCACAAATATATCAAACCCGACACCCTTAAACAACGCGGAATAGAAAAAACAACGCGGAATAGAAACTTATGAATGCTTTTGAATTAAGTAAAAAAAACTTGACCACAATCGATGTAACACCCGGTTTCCATTAACCGATTTACCTTTTTCTATTTATAGAGAATGTTTTATAATTGAAATATGGGTGATTTAGTGATTAGGTTAACAAGTGACTGAGCAAGGATAAAATGGTAAATTACAATTTATTGTGGATAACGCATTTAAGGGAGGGTTTAATGAGGTTTAGCCGCCACTGTTCCCTCATTTTTCCTCTTTGGGTTTTCAGCTCAGGCAGTCGAGCTCTCTAGGCGATTTTCCCTCGCCTGATTCTCTTTCAAACTAGGTAAGTTTTCCTTTCGTTATCTTGAGATTTTAGTGGCTATATAGCAGAGAGAGGGTACAATGCGTGTATTTTTTATAAGGCTGCGAGTGCGTTGAGTTCGGGTTTAGTGTTGAGAATGTTCGATAACCAGAGTTTTCCAAACTAGCTCCTTAGGTTTCTGAACGATATAAGGTTAAGGTTAGTGATGATCTAATCGGTATTCTGCTTATGACATTAGGTGTACAGAGCTTCCCGAGATCCCGAGTGGTAACAATTTCCAAGAATCCAGGTAAGTAAAGTATGCATGTGCCTTCGGGCCTACATCACAAAACAGTAGGGTTGTGCATTTTGTGAATGATTTTGTATGACATGCATCATGTTTTTGAAAGACTACGAAAATGAATTTCCATGTAAGAATGGTAAGGTATGAACTGAATGTGACAGACAAACTATTAAGGGAACTAATCCGCCCCTTAATTGAGTAGAGGATGTATGACATTGGGAGAATTGATCCCACTCCCAAGGGAACCATGGGATCAGAACAGCTATTAAGGGAATTCATCCGCCACTTAATCGAGTAGAGGATGTATGACATTGGGAGAATTGATCACACTCCCAAGGGAACCAAGGGATCAGATCAGTTTATGAACGTACGTGTATGCAACTGAGATGAGAAAGTAGAAATTGCATGTTTAGGAATTTATGTTTCAGCAATGCATTTCATTACTGCTTTACTTACTTAGCATTAGGCTAATAGATGAGTTTTGTAATGTAGGTGTTGAGGAAACTGCAGGTGAATTCCCTTAGTTTACTGACGAATAGATGGAGTTGGAGGAACACTTCTCTGCCACGAACTGGTATACTGATGAGGCGGATTAACTGTTGTCTGATGGTGTGAAAGTTTAGTTGACAGTATTTCAATTTAAGTATGTTGAATTTTCATTCCAGAAGTGATTTCAATGTTTTGAATACAATTTCGAGATTTTCCTGTTAATAGTATTCTGTTGGGATTTAATGTTGGCACTCACTGGGATTTTAGTAATGTAATGGTTTGAAACGTTTTGAATGGTTTTCAGTGAAGTGAGTAATCCTTTTCCGTAGATTGAGTTGTTGTTCTGTTGTCTATCGGAAGATGTCTTCGGTGGAAGCCATCGGATGATATAGAACAAAATTTGTCGTTTAGTGACCGGTGGATGCCGTGTGTAGATCCACCGGATGATGCAGAAATGTTTTGTCGTTTAGCGACCGGTAGATGTCGTGTGTTAATCCACCGGAAGATGTAGAAATGTTCTGTCGTTTTGGTGACCGGTGGATGTCGTGTGTTAATCTACCGAAGATGTAGGAAATGTTCTGTCGTCGTTGTGACCGGTGCATGTCGTGTGGTTAATGCTACCGAAGATGTAGGAAATGTTTTGGTCTTTTGTGACCGGTGGATTGCTGTATAGCGTACGATCATCCGATCCGGCTGACGTCACCGGAAGGTGTAGAGCGTATTTTGTCGTTTTGCCACCGGATGATGTCTTTTATTTTCTGCTTCAGCCCCTTTTGTTGACTTTGTTCAGCGGGCGATGCGTTTGACTTTTGAAACTCATGAAGTGTTTTGCGATTTAATCCTTTATTCCTTTTGCCGATTATCCCCAAAATTTTAACTGAGTGTTTAAGCATTGTACATTAGGCTTGTTTAACTTGATTTTTACTTAAACGATTTCCGCTGCAAGTTTCGAATATTATTGTTTTGGAGATTCCGCTTATGTCAAGTTTTCAAAAAAAAATACGGTTGAAATTTTAGTCATGTACGGGTATGGTGTGACGAACCGGGTTCAGATAACTCGGGGCGTTACAATCGAACATTGCCGACAGAACCAAAGTTATCAAACAAAGAGCTTGACCCGTAACCAAACCTGTGGTTAGAACCCAAGCTATCAGTTTGATTTTTCAAGTTTTACTTTGAAGAAAATATAGTTCTTCACAAAGAACTAAAGAGAAAATTCTCTAAAAAATTCAAAGTTTATTTCATGCGGTGGACACTTCCCTCAAGCGGTCAACACTTCAGATGTTGACCTCACCGTTTCTAGCACAGGCCTTGAAGTGTCGACATCCATCCACAATGGTTGACACTTAGGTGATTTTCAGCGATGGAAGGTTGCAAAAATCTCCTCTCAAAAAAAAAAAAAAAAAAAAAAAAAAAAAAAAAAAAAAAAAAAAAAAAAAAAAAAAAAAAAAAAAAAAAAAAAAAAAAAAAAAAAAAAAAAAAAAAAAAAAAAAAAAAAAAAAAAAAAAAAAAAAAAAAAAAAAAAAAAAAAAAAAAAAAAAAAAAAAAAAAAAAAAAAAAAAAAAAAAAAAAAAAAAAAAAAAAAAAAAAAAAAAAAAAAAAAAAAAAAAAAAAAAAAAAAAAAAAAAAAAAAAAAAAAAAAAAAAAAAAAAAAAAAAAAAAAAAAAAAAAAAAAAAAAAAAAAAAAAAAAAAAAAAAAAAAAAAAAAAAAAAAAAAAAAAAAAAAAAAAAAAAAAAAAAAAAAAAAAAAAAAAAAAAAAAAAAAAAAAAAAAAAAAAAAAAAAAAAAAAAAAAAAAAAAAAAAAAAAAAAAAAAAAAAAAAAAAAAAAAAAAAAAAAAAAAAAAAAAAAAAAAAAAAAAAAAAAAAAAAAAAAAAAAAAAAAAAAAAAAAAAAAAAAAAAAAAAAAAAAAAAAAAAAAAAAAAAAAAAAAAAAAAAAAAAAAAAAAAAAAAAAAAAAAAAAAAAAAAAAAAAAAAAAAAAAAAAAAAAAAAAAAAAAAAAAAAAAAAAAAAAAAAAAAAAAAAAAAAAAAAAAAAAAAAAAAAAAAAAAAAAAAAAAAAAAAAAAAAAAAAAAAAAAAAAAAAAAAAAAAAAAAAAAAAAAAAAAAAAAAAAAAAAAAAAAAAAAAAAAAAAAAAAAAAAAAAAAAAAAAAAAAAAAAAAAAAAAAAAAAAAAAAAAAAAAAAAAAAAAAAAAAAAAAAAAAAAAAAAAAAAAAAAAAAAAAAAAAAAAAAAAAAAAAAAAAAAAAAAAAAAAAAAAAAAAAAAAAAAAAAAAAAAAAAAAAAAAAAAAAAAAAAAAAAAAAAAAAAAAAAAAAAAAAAAAAAAAAAAAAAAAAAAAAAAAAAAAAAAAAAAAAAAAAAAAAAAAAAAAAAAAAAAAAAAAAAAAAAAAAAAAGTAGATCACATTAGTATGGATGTTACGACCCTACATTACCCCGTTATTGTTCTCCTGCCCCTCGTAGGGAGCATGATGGAGCCAAGGAATTCTATGAATGTACAGTCAATTTCACCGAAATGATAATCTTCAATTTTCTCCTCAAATTCTACTGTTTTGTCATCTGAAGACTTATTCATTACTGAAAACAATAGCATCTCTCTATTTTCTAAAAACTTCTTATTGATCCAATTTAAATACTCTCTAACATATCTTTCTTTCGTTTAGTTTTTCAATAAGTAACAAAGCGAAGAGTCATCTCCTATCGCGAATACTATGCTTATGAATTGTAGATTAGACACTTAGATTTTTCATGTTTGTTGCAATCAATGCAACTTCTTCAACAATACGTTGTTGACATGACTTTGTTTGCACATAGTTATCCAACCGAGAAAATTATCCTCATTTATATGCTATGTTCCTCTATGCTATGTTCCTCAGACACATGATATATGGTCCTTGTGGTGCAGAAATCCTACAAATATTTGTATGACAGAGCAAGGACAGAATTCTTATCCTCGTTATCGTCGTTGACTTGACAACATATTTGTGATGGTAATAGGTGTAATACTTGATAACCGTTGGGTGATTTCTTAAAATGCTTATCTCCTTGCATTGTTTGGTTGTCATTTAAACGTGGAGATTTGTTTAACAATTAAAGCAATCAAATACTTGTACGAGTACATATAAAGGACATGATCGTATCATATTTAAGATCAATGACAATAATGAATATCGTCAATTGATGAATTCAAGACTATCAAATAGCTCGTTGGATTTCTCCGCCAGAAAGAATGTGACATATTTATGGATTTTCCATAAATGAAATCTCTCCTCCAGTTTATACTCTGCAAGGAAAAGATGATCGGCAAAAAATCATGCCAAATTTACTTTTCTCCAATACTCCCCCTCAAGCTGGAGCATGTAAGTCACAAATGCCCAACTTGTGATGTAGAAAAAGAAATCAACTTTTACTAAGGGCCTTGGTAAGAATATCAGCAAGTTGTTGGGTAGTAGTAATTGGCAACTGTTGAAGAATACCAGCTTGAAGTTTTTCGCGAACAACTTGACAATCGATTTCAATGTTTTTTGTTCGCTCATAGAAAATAGGATTGACTACAATGTGACGAGCTGCTTGGTTGTCACAATATAGAGGTATAGTTTTCGTTAAAACAATACCAAAGTCTCGTAACAAAGTATGCAGCCAAACAATTTCACGAGTGGTGGATGCCATGGCTCGATATTCAGCTTCAGCAGATGAATGAGAGACCAATGGCTGCTTTTGTCTTTTCCAAGAAATGAGACTGGTGCCAAGAAATATGCAATAGCTTGTTGTAGACCTTGTCATAGGACAACTTGCTCAATCAAAATCAGAGTACGCAGTGAGTGAAAGTGAACTTGAAGAAGATAAAAGAATGTCTTGCCTTGGTGTTTTCTTGAGATATCAAAGGAGACGATGAGCAGCATTTAAATGTGATTTCCAAGGTGCATGCATAAATTGACTAAGAATATTGACTGAAAAAGCTATATCAGGTCTTGTGATAGTAAGATAAATAAGTCTACCAACCAATCGACGATAAGCAGAAGCATCCTCTAATAAAGTGCCATCATAATCTGAAAGCTTGAGGTTGAGTTCCATTGGAGTATCGGCAGTAGGGCACTCGTAGTCCAACATCAAAAAGTAAGTCAAGTACATATTTGTGTTGGCTTAAGTAGATTCCATTTCGAGAGTGAGCAATTTCAATACCAAGAAAATATTTAAGAGAGCCCAAATCCTTGATACGGAAGCGACTAAAGAGAAAATCCTTCACTTCGCTGATGAGATGTTGGTTGTTACCAGTAATGATCATTTCATCTACAAAAAGTAAAATGAGAACAATAGAAGAGCTACGACGAAGTGCAAATAAAGAGTGATCAACATGTGATTAAATAAAACCAAAATCAAGGGTAGCACGAGAGAATGTTGCAAACATTTTGTGAGATGTCTGTTTTAACCCATATAACGATTTGTGAAGCTTGCAAACTAGATGAAGCTCCCTTTTTTGAGGATTCCCAGAAGGTATAGACATGTAAACCTCCTCGTGGAGCTCACTATGGAGAAAAACATTTTGAACACTAGCTGATGGAGATGTCATTGCTAAATAACTGCAATTGACAAGAGTATTCTCACTGTTACCAATTTTGCAACATGAGCAAAAGTTTCGTGGTAATCAATTCCCTTAACTTGGGTAAAGTCTTTGGCGACCAAACTAGTGTTATGTCATACAATGTTACCATCTGATCGTCGTTTGATTTTGGAAACCTATTTAAAACTTATCACTTTCTTATAAGGAGAGAGTGGAACAACAGACCAAGTTTTAATCTCTTCCAAAGCACGAAGTTCGGATTCTATGGCATGCCCCCACTCAAGAACTTTAACAGCTATATGGCGACAAAATTTGAGTTTGAGAGCAAAAATAGCCTTTATATTTTTGGTGAGTCGAATGTTCTATTTGGGTGGTTTTAAGAGGATGGAAGATGTAGTATCATTATTATTTGTTACAAGTAGGAAAGGAGTTGCAGATGGTGCAACAACATGTGGATTTTCATTTGTAGTAGGCGTTTGAATGAATGAGGATGAAGTAGAATTTGGAGTGATACTATCGTTTACTGAAAGAGGAAGAGGGATCGAAGAAGCTTCATCTGCCTTGGACATACAAGGAAAAATATGTTCACAAAATGTAACATCATGACTCACATAAATTTTTTGTGTGTGGAGATAAAAAATTTTGTAACCCATTTGACCAAATGGATAACCAATAAAAATTTCAGGAGTTGCTCGTTGATCAAACTTATGTTTAATATAAACATTGCATCTAAAACATAAACAACCAAAAGCACAAAGAACATAAAAATGAGTATCTTATTGTGTAACAACTCAAAAAGTATTTTATTTAAGTAATTTTATTGGGGTTTTATTAATAAGATATGTTGCAGTAAGAATGCAATTGCCTAAAATTTTATAAAGCAAACCTGATTGAAATCGAAGGGCTCGAACTATATTTAATAGGTGCCTGAACTATATTTAATAGGTGCCTATGTTTGCGCTCCACTACACCATTATGTTGGGGTGTGTGGATGCAAATATGTTCATGAACAACTTCATGAGAAAGAAAAAAATTATTTATTGTGTTATTAAAAAATTCAGAGCCATTAACGCTAAATTTTGAATATTGGTAAAACCTTGAGATTTAGATTGTAAAAGAAAACTCAAGTTCCACGAGAAAAATCATCAACAATGGTTAGAAAAAAATGAGGACCGTTCAAAGTTGGAGTATGATATGACCCCCAAAAGTTTAGCATGAATAAGATCAAAACATCTAGTTGTTTATATAGAAAAAAAAAAAAAAAAAAAAAAAAAAAAAAAAAAAAAAAAAAAAAAAAAAAAAAAAAAAAAAAAAAAAAAAAAAAAAAAAAAAAAAAAAAAAAAAAAAAAAAAAAAAAAAAAAAAAAAAAAAAAAAAAAAAAAAAAAAAAAAAAAAAAAAAAAAAAAAAAAAAAAAAAAAAAAAAAAAAAAAAAAAAAAAAAAAAAAAAAAAAAAAAAAAAAAAAAAAAAAAAAAAAAAAAAAAAAAAAAAAAAAAAAAAAAAAAAAAAAAAAAAAAAAAAAAAAAAAAAAAAAAAAAAAAAAAAAAAAAAAAAAAAAAAAAAAAAAAAAAAAAAAAAAAAAAAAAAAAAAAAAAAAAAAAAAAAAAAAAAAAAAAAAAAAAAAAAAAAAAAAAAAAAAAAAAAAAAAAAAAAAAAAAAAAAAAAAAAAAAAAAAAAAAAAAAAAAAAAAAAAAAAAAAAAAAAAAAAAAAAAAAAAAAAAAAAAAAAAAAAAAAAAAAAAAAAAAAAAAAAAAAAAAAAAAAAAAAAAAAAAAAAAAAAAAAAAAAAAAAAAAAAAAAAAAAAAAAAAAAAAAAAAAAAAAAAAAAAAAAAAAAAAAAAAAAAAAAAAAAAAAAAAAAAAAAAAAAAAAAAAAAAAAAAAAAAAAAAAAAAAAAAAAAAAAAAAAAAAAAAAAAAAAAAAAAAAAAAAAAAAAAAAAAAAAAAAAAAAAAAAAAAAAAAAAAAAAAAAAAAAAAAAAAAAAAAAAAAAAAAAAAAAAAAAAAAAAAAAAAAAAAAAAAAAAAAAAAAAAAAAAAAAAAAAAAAAAAAAAAAAAAAAAAAAAAAAAAAAAAAAAAAAAAAAAAAAAAAAAAAAAAAAAAAAAAAAAAAAAAAAAAAAAAAAAAAAAAAAAAAAAAAAAAAAAAAAAAAAAAAAAAAAAAAAAAAAAAAAAAAAAAAAAAAAAAAAAAAAAAAAAAAAAAAAAAAAAAAAAAAAAAAAAAAAAAAAAAAAAAAAAAAAAAAAAAAAAAAAAAAAAAAAAAAAAAAAAAAAAAAAAAAAAAAAAAAAAAAAAAAAAAAAAAAAAAAAAAAAAAAAAAAAAAAAAAAAAAAAAAAAAAAAAAAAAAAAAAAAAAAAAAAAAAAAAAAAAAAAAAAAAAAAAAAAAAAAAAAAAAAAAAAAAAAAAAAAAAAAAAAAAAAAAAAAAAAAAAAAAAAAAAAAAAAAAAAAAAAAAAAAAAAAAAAAAAAAAAAAAAAAAAAAAAAAAAAAAAAAAAAAAAAAAAAAAAAAAAAAAAAAAAAAAAAAAAAAAAAAAAAAAAAAAAAAAAAAAAAAAAAAAAAAAAAAAAAAAAAAAAAAAAAAAAAAAAAAAAAAAAAAAAAAAAAAAAAAAAAAAAAAAAAAAAAAAAAAAAAAAAAAAAAAAAAAAAAAAAAAAAAAAAAAAAAAAAAAAAAAAAAAAAAAAAAAAAAAAAAAAAAAAAAAAAAAAAAAAAAAAAAAAAAAAAAAAAAAAAAAAAAAAAAAAAAAAAAAAAAAAAAAAAAAAAAAAAAAAAAAAAAAAAAAAAAAAAAAAAAAAAAAAAAAAAAAAAAAAAAAAAAAAAAAAAAAAAAAAAAAAAAAAAAAAAAAAAAAAAAAAAAAAAAAAAAAAAAAAAAAAAAAAAAAAAAAAAAAAAAAAAAAAAAAAAAAAAAAAAAAAAAAAAAAAAAAAAAAAAAAAAAAAAAAAAAAAAAAAAAAAAAAAAAAAAAAAAAAAAAAAAAAAAAAAAAAAAAAAAAAAAAAAAAAAAAAAAAAAAAAAAAAAAAAAAAAAAAAAAAAAAAAAAAAAAAAAAAAAAAAAAAAAAAAAAAAAAAAAAAAAAAAAAAAAAAAAAAAAAAAAAAAAAAAAAAAAAAAAAAAAAAAAAAAAAAAAAAAAAAAAAAAAAAAAAAAAAAAAAAAAAAAAAAAAAAAAAAAAAAAAAAAAAAAAAAAAAAAAAAAAAAAAAAAAAAAAAAAAAAAAAAAAAAAAAAAAAAAAAAAAAAAAAAAAAAAAAAAAAAAAAAAAAAAAAAAAAAAAAAAAAAAAAAAAAAAAAAAAAAAAAAAAAAAAAAAAAAAAAAAAAAAAAAAAAAAAAAAAAAAAAAAAAAAAAAAAAAAAAAAAAAAAAAAAAAAAAAAAAAAAAAAAAAAAAAAAAAAAAAAAAAAAAAAAAAAAAAAAAAAAAAAAAAAAAAAAAAAAAAAAAAAAAAAAAAAAAAAAAAAAAAAAAAAAAAAAAAAAAAAAAAAAAAAAAAAAAAAAAAAAAAAAAAAAAAAAAAAAAAAAAAAAAAAAAAAAAAAAAAAAAAAAAAAAAAAAAAAAAAAAAAAAAAAAAAAAAAAAAAAAAAAAAAAAAAAAAAAAAAAAAAAAAAAAAAAAAAAAAAAAAAAAAAAAAAAAAAAAAAAAAAAAAAAAAAAAAAAAAAAAAAAAAAAAAAAAAAAAAAAAAAAAAAAAAAAAAAAAAAAAAAAAAAAAAAAAAAAAAAAAAAAAAAAAAAAAAAAAAAAAAAAAAAAAAAAAAAAAAAAAAAAAAAAAAAAAAAAAAAAAAAAAAAAAAAAAAAAAAAAAAAAAAAAAAAAAAAAAAAAAAAAAAAAAAAAAAAAAAAAAAAAAAAAAAAAAAAAAAAAAAAAAAAAAAAAAAAAAAAAAAAAAAAAAAAAAAAAAAAAAAAAAAAAAAAAAAAAAAAAAAAAAAAAAAAAAAAAGAAATAGTTTTTGGTGTTCTGTTCGCCGAACAGAGAAGAGCCCGAGCCCGAGCCGCGAAGGAGTGCCCGAGCTGTGACGAAACAGAGAGCGCCGCGCGGAGATCGCCGACCACCCACGCCGTGCAGTCGCCGCCATCTCGCCCACAGAACGCGTCGCCGACGCTGCCCCAACGCCGACGCGTGCACAGAAGCCCAGGCGCCGCCCGCGAACTCCGTCTTCGCGCGCGCAGAATCCATCGCCGCGCCTCCGCGCCGCCGTCGTTGTGCAGAGAACGCCGACCGCCGAGAACCTCTCGCCGTTCAGCCATCGCCGATCTGATTGTTTTTCTTGTTTCTTCAGCGACGAACAGAGGCCGCTCCTCAGCATCTCGCCGCCGACCAAGCTTCAATCTTGGTACACGTCGGTTTGGAGAAACAGTTTGGTGCACTGTTTTCAAATATGTTTGGTTGGAATTGCTGATTGGTTGGATTTGCTGAATTGCTGATTAATTGGGAAATTTCTGAAATTATTGGGTTTATTTGATTGGAAATTTCTGTGATAAATTATCTGGTTTATCTGTGATCGTGCTGATAAATTTGTTGGGATTTTCTGGTTGGGTAAGAATATTCTGCAGATATATTCTGAATTTTAAAAGGGAGGTTTTTGATAGCAATGGCAGGTGAAGATAGTACCAGCCACGGTATTGGAAAATTTGATGGGACAGATTTTGCATTCTGGAAAATGCAAATCGAGGATTACTTGTACGGGAAAGATCTTGAACTTCCATTGAGTGCAAAACCAGAAAAGATGGACGACGTTGAATGGAATCGCCTTGACAGAAAAGTTTTGGGAGTCGTCAGATTGACGCTGACTAAAAGCGTTGCTCACAACGTGGCGAAGGAGCAAACTACAGCGAGTCTGATGAAGGCTCTATCTGATATGTACGAGAAACCCTCTGCAAACAACAAGGTGCATCTGATGAAAAAATTGTTTAATCAGAAAATGGGTGAAGGTACTTCTGTAGCTGCACATCTAAATGAATTTAATACTGTTGTGAATCAATTATTATCTGTGAATATTGATTTTGGGGATGAGGTTCGTGCCCTAATTCTATTGGCGTCCCTTCCGAATAGCTGGGAGCCTATGAGGGCAGCAGTCAGCAACTCAGTTGGAAACTCAAAATTAGTATTTACTGATGTGAGAGATCGTATTCTAGCCGAGGAAGTTAGAAGAATTGATTCTGGAGAAACATCGAAAGGCTCAGCTCTGAATGTGGAAAATAGGGGGCAAAATAATAACAGAAATTCCAATCGGGGCAGGGGCAGGAGCAGATCCAATTCGAGAAATGGAAGGGGTCACTCTAAATCTGAAAAAAAATTTGAGTGCTGGAATTGTGGCAAGCAGGGTCACATGAAAAAGGATTGCAGAGCTCCGAAGAAGAACGATACTGAAAAAGGTGATGGAGCAAATATAGTAACAGAAGAGGTCACTGACGCATTGATTCTTTCAGTCGATAGCCCGATAGACTCATGGGTCTTGGACTTGGGAGCATCCTTTCATACTACGGCTCACAAAGAACTAATGGCAAATTATGTAGCTGGAAATCATGGGAAAGTCTATCTTGCAGATGGTGAGCCACTGGATATTGTTGGCATCGGGGACATCAAATTGAAGACGACAAACGGGTCTGTTTGGAGTATCAATAAAGTAAGACATGTTCCGGGTTTGATGCGTAATTTGATTTCAGTGGGGCAGCTTGATAGTGAGGGTTACCATGTTAGTTTCGGAACTAATGCGTGGAAGGTTACTAAAGGAGCGATGGTCGTCGCTCGAGGTCAGAAAACAGGAACTTTATACATGACTTCTACATGCAGAGACACAATTGCCGTTGTTGATAGCTCGAAGAACACAGAGTTGTGGCATTGCAGATTGGGCCACATGAGCGAGAAAGAAATGGAAGGGGTCACTCTAAATCCGGGAAAAAATTTGAGTGCTGGAATTGTGGCAAGCAGGGTCACATGAAAAAGGATTGCAGAGCTCCGAAGAAGAACGATACTGAAAAAGGTGATGGAGCAAATACAGTAACAGAAGAGGTCACTGATGCATTGATTCTTTCAGTCGATAGCCCGATAGACTCATGGGTCTTGGACTCGGGAGCATCCTTTCATACCACAGCTCACAAAGAACTAATGACAAATTATGTAGCTGGAAATCATGGGAAAGTCTATCTTGCAGATGGTGAGCCACTGGATATTGTTGGCATCGGGGACATCAAATTGAAGACGACAAACGGGTCTGTTTGGAGTATCAATAAAGTAAGACATGTTCCGGGTTTGATGCGTAATTTGATTTCAGTGGGGCAGCTTGATAGTGAGGGTTACCATGTTAGTTTCGGAACTAATGCGTGGAAGGTTACTAAAGGAGCGATGGTCGTCGCTCGAGGTCAGAAAACAGGAACTTTATACATGACTTCTACATGCAGAGACACAATTGCAGTTGTTGATAGCTCGAAGAACACAGAGTTGTGGCATTGCAGATTGGGCCACATGAGCGAGAAAGGAATGAAGATTCTTGTCAAGAATGGTCAGATTCCGGAGCTGAAGTCTGTTGAGCATCAGTTTTGTGAAAGTTGCATTTTTGGGGAAACAGAAACGTGTCAGTTTTCTAAAGGTTGGCAAGGAGCTGAAGCAGAAAAAACTGGAATTAGTTGCACACTGATGTGTGGGGGACCCGCACCCGTTTCTTCTCTTGGTGGATCACACTACTACGTGACGTTCATAGATGATTCTACAAGGAAGGTTTGGGTCTACTTCATGAAGGAACAAGTCTGATGTTTTCAGTGTTTTCAAGAAGTGGAAGGCTTTGGTTGAGAATGAAACGAATCTGAAAGTGAAGTGTTTGAGATCAGACAATGGAGGCGAGTACATCAATACAGAGTTCAGCGAGTATTGTGCTATGAATGGGATCAAGATGCAGAAGAACCAAGAAGATCATCCAGAATCAGCAAAACCAACCTCAGAGTAATGGTCCCCGTCTCCTTAATTTACATTTTGCTTACTGACAGGAGGTGAACCGGGATGTTATGAGGAAGCAGAACAGTCTTGATGATTTGATTGAGTGGGAGGCAAGCCATGAAAGATGAAATGGACTCACTGAAATCAAATGAAACTTGGACATTGACCAAGTTGCCGAAGGGGAAGCAAGCACTGCATAACAAGTGGGTTTACCGAATTAAAGAAGAACCTGATGGAAGCAAGAGATATAAAGTCAGATTGGTTGTCAAGGGTTTCAGCAGAAAGAAGGCATTGACTATACCGATATTTTCTCACCAGTGGTGAAGCTGACGACGATCAGAACAGTTTTGAGTTTGGTTGTGAAAGAAGATCTTCATCTGCAGCAGATGGATGTGAAAACTTCTTTCCTTCACGGCAGTTTAGATGAAGAGATATACATGCGTCAGCCCACAGGGGTTTTGAGATGAAGGAAAAGAGGAACGTGTATGTAAACTTCAGAAAAGTTTGTACGGTTTGAAACAGGCCTCAAGGCAGTGGTACAGAGATTTGACAACTTCATGAAGAATACAGTTTTGTGAGATGTGAAGCCGATCATTGTTGCTACAATCAAAAGGTTTGATAATTCCTACATTATTCTGCTCCTTTACGTTGATGATATGTTGATTGCAGGAGCAAGCTTGCATGAGATTGACAGGCTGAAGAGGAAGTTATCTACAGAGTTTGCAATGAAGGATTTGGGTGCTGCAAAACAAATCCTTGGGATGAGGATATTCAGGGGATAAAGAGGTTCTCAAACTCTCACAAGAAGACTATGTGAAGAAGGTCTTAGCAGGTTCAAATGCAGGATGCGAAGCTAGTCACTACACCATTGGCTAGTCATTTCAAACTATCCAAAGATCAGTCACCCTCGACCGAGGAGAGAGGAACTATATGGCCAAAGTTCCATATGCCTCAGCCGTTGGTAGTCTAATGTATGCGATGGTTTGTACACGACCAGATATGGCACATGCAGTGGGAGTTGTCAGCAGGTTTATGAGTAATCCAGGAAGAAAACATTGGGAAGCCGTAAAATGGATTTTGCGATACTTGAAGGGAAGTTCAAAGTTTGCTTTATGTTTTCGAAAATCAGACTTGGGTCTAGAGGATACGTTGATGCTGATAATGGTGGTGATATTGACAGTAGTAAGAGCAGGACTGGGTATGTCTACACTTTGGGTGGTACCGCAATCAGTTGGGTTTCGAGACTTCAAGATGTCGTCGCTCTTTCTAGCTGTGAAGCCGAGTATATTGCAGTGACAGAAGCTGCAAAGGAGATGATGTGGTTACAGCTTTTCTACGCGAGTTAGGCCAAAACTACGATGGGAGTGTATTGCATTGTGACAGCCAGAGTGCCATTCATTTGGCAAAGAATCCAGTTTATCATGGCAAGACAAAGCAATACAGGTACGCTATCACTTTATCAGATCTGCTTTAGAAGATGGAGTATTAGCGCTTGAGAAGATCCCAGGGAGTCGGAATCCAGCTGACATGTTGACGAAAGCTGTGACGAGTGAGAAACTGAAGTTGTGCGCAACTTCAGTTGGACTTCTTGGATGAGACATTGAAGTGATGCCGCTGAAGATGGAGAGATGATGTGATTAGTCTCCAAGTGGGAGACTGTTGAGTTATGGAGTCTAATTAGGTTTAGGGGTATTATGGTCAAATAATTACCCTGTTATTCTGTAACCCTAAATCGTCTATTATATAAAGGCGTGTTTAGGTTATTGAATGTATCACAGAAAGAAAGACAGAGTGTCTGAGAGTGTGAGGCAAACCGTTGTAACTCGTTTGTTCATCTTAGTGAAATCTGTCAGCGGCCAATGGACGTAGCTCTCGCGACGAGAGTGAACCACTATAAATCTGTGTTATTTCTTTTTTCGTATTTCCTGAATCGTTCGTTACAGGAGGATTAGGGCGTCTAATCCTAACATATAATATGTACCTATCGAGTCATTCCTTTGTTAATGATTGCAAATAGTTCGCTGAATCTTAAAAATTCTGGTAGCATTGTGTTTAAGAGAATCGATCATGAAGGTCTGTCTGCCCATACATCATAAACGAAGATGACACTGTCGGCAATAGAAACTAAGTTTAGTAACCAACATAGCAGCACCATATTATTACATCGATTCCAATAAGTGTGGGAAGATGAAGTTTCATCTGGTTCCTTTATTTTTTCATCACTCAAGCCTAATTTGTTTTTGGCTTCAAGAGCCATAGTAATTGCACGGCTCCATATGGGGTAATTATCTCCTTTAAGAAGATGAGAGAGAGAGAGAGAGAGAGAGAGAGAGAGAGAGAGAGAGAGAGAGAGAGAGAGAGAGAGAGAGAGAGAGAGAGAGAGAGAGAGAGAGAGAGAGAGAGAGAGAGAGAGAGAGAGAGAGAGAGAGAGAGAGAGAGAGAGAGAGAGAGAGAGAGAGAGAGAGAGAGAGAGAGAGAGAGAGAGAGAGAGAGAGAGAGAGAGAGAGAGAGAGAGAGAGAGAGAGAGAGAGAGAGAGAGAGAGAGAGAGAGAGAGAGAGAGAGAGAGAGAGAGAGAGAGAGAGAGAGAGAGAGAGAGAGAGAGAGAGAGAGAGAGAGAGAGAGAGAGAGAGAGAGAGAGAGAGAGAGAGAGAGAGAGAGAGAGAGAGAGAGAGAGAGAGAGAGAGAGAGAGAGAGAGAGAGAGAGAGAGAGAGAGAGAGAGAGAGAGAGAGAGAGAGAGAGAGAGAGAGAGAGAGAGAGAGAGAGAGAGAGAGAGAGAGAGAGAGAGAGAGAGAGAGAGAGAGAGAGAGAGAGAGAGAGAGAGAGAGAGAGAGAGAGAGAGAGAGAGAGAGAGAGAGAGAGAGAGAGAGAGAGAGAGAGAGAGAGAGAGAGAGAGAGAGAGAGAGAGAGAGAGAGAGAGAGAGAGAGAGAGAGAGAGAGAGAGAGAGAGAGAGAGAGAGAGAGAGAGAGAGAGAGAGAGAGAGAGAGAGAGAGAGAGAGAGAGAGAGAGAGAGAGAGAGAGAGAGAGAGAGAGAGAGAGAGAGAGAGAGAGAGAGAGAGAGAGAGAGAGAGAGAGAGAGAGAGAGAGAGAGAGAGAGAGAGAGAGAGAGAGAGAGAGAGAGAGAGAGAGAGAGAGAGAGAGAGAGAGAGAGAGAGAGAGAGAGAGAGAGAGAGAGAGAGAGAGAGAGAGAGAGAGAGAGAGAGAGAGAGAGAGAGAGAGAGAGAGAGAGAGAGAGAGAGAGAGAGAGAGAGAGAGAGAGAGAGAGAGAGAGAGAGAGAGAGAGAGAGAGAGAGAGAGAGAGAGAGAGAGAGAGAGAGAGAGAGAGAGAGAGAGAGAGAGAGAGAGAGAGAGAGAGAGAGAGAGAGAGAGAGAGAGAGAGAGAGAGAGAGAGAGAGAGAGAGAGAGAGAGAGAGAGAGAGAGAGAGAGAGAGAGAGAGAGAGAGAGAGAGAGAGAGAGAGAGAGAGAGAGAGAGAGAGAGAGAGAGAGAGAGAGAGAGAGAGAGAGAGAGAGAGAGAGAGAGAGAGAGAGAGAGAGAGAGAGAGAGAGAGAGAGAGAGAGAGAGAGAGAGAGAGAGAGAGAGAGAGAGAGAGAGAGAGAGAGAGAGAGAGAGAGAGAGAGAGAGAGAGAGAGAGAGAGAGAGAGAGAGAGAGAGAGAGAGAGAGAGAGAGAGAGAGAGAGAGAGAGAGAGAGAGAGAGAGAGAGAGAGAGAGAGAGAGAGAGAGAGAGAGAGAGAGAGAGAGAGAGAGAGAGAGAGAGAGAGAGAGAGAGAGAGAGAGAGAGAGAGAGAGAGAGAGAGAGAGAGAGAGAGAGAGAGAGAGAGAGAGAGAGAGAGAGAGAGAGAGAGAGAGAGAGAGAGAGAGAGAGAGAGAGAGAGAGAGAGAGAGAGAGAGAGAGAGAGAGAGAGAGAGAGAGAGAGAGAGAGAGAGAGAGAGAGAGAGAGAGAGAGAGAGAGAGAGAGAGAGAGAGAGAGAGAGAGAGAGAGAGAGAGAGAGAGAGAGAGAGAGAGAGAGAGAGAGAGAGAGAGAGAGAGAGAGAGAGAGAGAGAGAGAGAGAGAGAGAGAGAGAGAGAGAGAGAGAGAGAGAGAGAGAGAGAGAGAGAGAGAGAGAGAGAGAGAGAGAGAGAGAGAGAGAGAGAGAGAGAGAGAGAGAGAGAGAGAGAGAGAGAGAGAGAGAGAGAGAGAGAGAGAGAGAGAGAGAGAGAGAGAGAGAGAGAGAGAGAGAGAGAGAGAGAGAGAGAGAGAGAGAGAGAGAGAGAGAGAGAGAGAGAGAGAGAGAGAGAGAGAGAGAGAGAGAGAGAGAGAGAGAGAGAGAGAGAGAGAGAGAGAGAGAGAGAGAGAGATGAGGATGCAGAACGAGGGTAGAGAAGAAAGGAGGAGACGAATCGCAGAGCGAGAATGTGATCGAATGGCTTTCATCATGGGCGGATCCATAATTTTCAGAATGATGAATATAATAAAGTAATGAAAAATTTGATTCGTAAGTGGAGAATGATGTTTTTGAAGAATCCATGGTAGTTTAAAAAAAAAATGGAGAATCAATGCTTTGATACCATGAAAGGATTTGGATGAAAAGTATATCTTTCTCATTGATAGTGTCTGAAAAAGAGTTAAAGAGACACAATCAAAGATAAAATGATTTGCAGAATATTATGCTAAATTTATTTTTCACTAGAAAAATAATCGTGAATTAGTTTAATTGTACAAATTTTTATAGTATATTTAAACAGTATAATAAGAGAATAAATGTAACATTACTCTTATTATTATATCGTAACATTCTCGATGAAGATTTATATTACAATTGTTTGCTAGTAGTCAAGTTTACTACAATTTTTGAATCCCAAAATCAATGAAAAAGACATCTAAAAGAGGCGCGAAGTTTTATTATTTTCATATTTGAAGAAGAGACATAAATAAAACTTTCATTGTTTTCGAAACTTTCAAAAAATCAATTTAAAAATCATAAATAAAACCAAACAAACCTATCAATTTGCTTTATTTTTTGAAAAGAACTTAGGCCTCAGCTAGTCGACCAAACTAATCAAAACCAAACTTACTAGTCCAATTTTCAAGCTTATTTCTGTACCTTTTCTTGATACAGAAATAATTGGAAAAAATATATTGCTTGAATTCATGTTATTTTTGGAAATTGACAAAGTAAATTTTCTAAATAATTGAAAAAACGAGGACGACAGGGGCATTTTCGTAACGTCCTCAAAAGGAAATAATAAACTGAGTATTTCCGTAAAACTAATCGTAATTGGTGGAGTGGCTAACAGAATTAGCAGACCATTTTTACAGGCGAAGACGAAAGAGGGAGAGAGAGAGAGAGAGAGATGAGGATGCAGAACGAGGGTAGAGAAGAAAGGAGGAGACGAATCGCAGAGCGAGAATGTGATCGAATGGCTTTCATCACTGGTCGTATCCATAATCTTCCTTCACCTACAGCGACCTCCAATGGCATGGACGGTAAATTTCTCTCTGAGCACAAAACGCTTCCTAGTTTTTCTTATTTTTCTCGCTCGAATCTTCTTTTACACGATCCAGTTCTAGCGAATTGAACATGGCGGTTTTATTTGTTTGGCCTTGTAATGTGGGTTTCCATCACTGTACATTTTGTTCATCGTCTAAAGAATCATGGCGCATGAATAGTAGAATGATGGGTACGGTTCAATCCTTTCATGGGCAATAGTTCCCAATATTTACAGAATTTTTTTTTATGTGAAAATCTATTCTCAAGAATGATTGTAGCTAATTCTGTACGAGGAATTGATATTTTCTATTCAATTAATTCATTAGTTTCGCAGATTCTTCTGATTTTAATCATTCTGGCATGCTGAAAAATGAAAAAAGTGATGAAGATTCAACAAGAAACTTGACTATTGAAGATCAAGAAGAAAAAAACCTGGTCAAGAACAGTACCGGTATCGAAACTACAGCCATGGTGGGTGGAAGAACCGAAACGCGAACAGTGCAGAAGGCATCGATTATTGCAAACCCATCAGCCAGAACAATCACAAACAGACCCAAATTGTTCACATCGAAACGAATAAATTCCTGCATCATCGATTCTCAGAACAGCCGAGTTATTTGTTCACTAATCATAGCGTGCTTAGTTGTTTTGTCCTACGTCGATTACCCATTATTTGGAAGGAACATTGTGAAATCTGAGAGCGTGATAGCCTCTAAGCCTCTGTACATTCTCTTGCTTACTGATGTGACGATTGTGCTGGCAAGAATGTTCTTGGAGAGGCGAAGGGACACTGCAGAGGGTGAAGAAGGAGAGGTAGCTCAAGAAGATAGACAAAATTGGGAAGCGGCAGTGAAGGTATTGGAGAGGGGTTTAGTTATATACCAGGCTTTCCGTGGGATCTTCATTGATTTCAGTATTTATGCAGTTGTTGTCGTTTGTGGCCTCTCTTTGGTTTAGCTTTTGTTCAATCCTAGTAACAAGACCCTGTTTGCCAAGACAATCTTTGGTTTGCAGTAATGCTAGTAAATTGAGTTAGTGGTAATATTACGATGATATAGACTCACGCGTTGTTCAAAGTTACTTTATTAATGAGTGAATGTCGCATCTTATTGTAATATTAAAGTATATTTCAAAATTTGATTTACACGTAGTGTTACCGATACAAAGGGCAAGACACAAATGTAAAGAATTCCCAAAATAGAAAGAAAATATAAAAGATTTCTTATCAAACAAGATATATCTAACAACGACCCCTTTCTAAGTTAAAACAAATATATCATCGTTTCACTATTTTAATGTTTCAACAAACGAAGGGATCTAAACCGTGAGAGACAAGTCATGACCTAATACGACACAATTTTTAATATTATACAACAAAAATGCTAAATGAAGTTAGACCATGATTTAAACAAGTTCTTTATACATTGTGTCATGACCCGGAAGTGGACTAACAGAACGCCGAGGTGGACAACCCGATCCTCAGAGAGGACTCAATCACCAAGTTCAAGGTTTGGTTCATGACGGAAGACTTAAATATAAATAAAAGCCTCGAAATCCACACAGTAATCACAGAAATAATAGTGCGATAATTAAATAACATTTTAATAAAGTTTAAACATTCAAATTCAAATCCAAATATTTTATACCAAGTCCAAATAAAAGGGGTCCTCGCAAGAAGTTATAAACACTCAAATACAGAAAGAAATAAATAGAGAATTGTTACTAAACTCCAGCTACTGGTTACTCTTGTTATTGCTTGGAAAGGAAATGGGTCGTTTGGGGTGAGTGACTAACTCAGTAGAAATGTTATACTAAATGAATACAATGCATGTAAAACTTCTTTTACCTTTCAATTCAAAACATGATGAGATAGTGAATGATTTTTAAACGTCTTTCAAAGAAAGCCCATTTTCATTGTTTTAAGAAAATATGCTCCATGAGCAACCGATGTGACATTATTTAAAACATTGTTGTATACATAGACAACTGTAATAAAATAGGTCATCATTGTATTTTTCTCTTTAAAATTATCCTAGTGGAAAAGGAGGGTCACACGAGGACCCCTCCAACATACTAACATAGAAAGGCGGAGACCCGAAGGTTCAACAACACCTTATGAGTCAGGAGAAAGGTGGAAAGTAATGGTGATCCGAAGATCCATCAACGTTACCTAGGTAGCTGGCAAACTCAGCACAACACTACCCGTAATCCGAAATAAATAAACATACCCTGATCGTCCAAAGCAACCTTCTCACAGCAGAAGGTGTACGATTACCAATTTTCATAATCGTGCAAACAAAACAACGTTCACACAGCAGAAGGTGTACTGTGATAGTCTCGTGATGCTTTAACACCGAAATCGTCCAAAGCATCAAGAAGATTTATCCCTTAAAATATAAATCACAACAATGTGAAAATACCATGCATCAATGATAACTATGTATATATATGTAAAATGCTGATGTGCTGGGGACCAAGTCTTGTCAGGTTTTCATATGTGATAACTCACTAAAATAAGATTTTTATAAAACAATGATGTATTGTGGTACAAAAAGCATAAAATCGATGCTTTGAAGTGTCGACCCCTGCAAAAGCTATAACCCAGGTCAGACGACTCGATTCTCGAAGAGGACTCGATCGCCTAGCCCAAGGCTTGGTTCGAAGTGAAGACTTGAACACATTAACAAAGCCCTGAAATCAACACACTGATCATAGATATACTAGTGCGATAATTAAATAGCAGTTCAATATGATCTAAAAATCCAAATCAGTTAATCTTATATAGATCCAAATTCAAATAAGTTCTCACAAGAATTCAAATAAACACTCCAAAAAGAATTAAAGAAAATGAAACTGCTTCCGAACTCCATCTACTTTCTATTTGTTCTTGCCTGGAAAGGGAAATGGTCGTTGGGGTGAGTGACTAATTTAATAGGAAAGTTATACTAAATGCAATGCATGTAAATCTTATTTTACCTTTCATCTCGAAAACATGAGTACGTTATAAATGGTTTTCAAATATCTTTCCAAGAAAACTGATTTTTCATCATTTTAAGAAAACAGGCTTCCCGAGCCACAGATGAGGCAATATGTAACGACCCGGGGAGGATCGCCACGACATTCTTGACTTTTCATAAAACTTTAACTCATATTTGAACTCTTTTCCCCTTCTCTTTTTTTTCTTTAATAACAGTATACCTAACAGGCTTAAAGACTTCAACTTAATGGATGGAAAGTTAGTCCCTCGTACATGCTTCCAATCGACGTAGAAGTTGCATGGGTCTGCATGCATCAACCGATAGACATTGCGTCTTCCGGATGGCACGTGCACCCCACATGACTCATTTAAACACCTATCGGCAGATGCGAATACTCGCATCGACTGACGATCATGTGCATCTCGTGTGACCAATTTAAAACATCTACCGGTAGACATGTCAAATTCACGTGTTCATCTAAGACATCTTCCGATAGCTTACAAGCTCTAAATTATCCGATCACTAAACGACAAATTATCACTTACATCATCCGGTCACTAGACGACAAAACCATGTTTATATCATCCGGTAAAAAGACTCCTTAGATCATCCGGTGACTTTATTACACTACATCTGCCGATCGCTAAACGACAAGATAGTACTTACATCATCCGGCGAGGAAACATATTATATCTTCCGGTGACGTCATACTACATCTTCCGGTGACGTCATCCGGAAGACTGGATCGTTTAACTCTCATCTATTGACATCCGCCGATGACGTCAGCCGGATGATTGCCTCATCCAGCTTCAATCATACGGCAGTGAAACATAATAATCATCAAACATCTTCATTCGATAGAACATATCACAACTCACCCGATTCTTAACTTAGTAACTATAAACCTCAATGGGCAGGGATCATAAACTCATCCAAAAATACGCATAGCGGAAGACTTAAGCAACACAAACCATTCATTAATCCTTAAAGTCGTATTCAGACTCTAAAGACAAGCTCTTCAAATCCATATCTCATTGTTATAAGAAATTCTGTTCTACTTAGTTATTTGTTCATCATAAACTATTCTGACTTACTATGAGCATAACCAGGGAACTTATCGCCTATCCAGCCTTGCAACTGCTATCCGTCACTACACTAAGCATCCTCTAGCAACCAAGCTTAGACATCCTCATTAACCTTGAGTTCCTCACCTGAGAACTCGTCACCTACATCATAAGGTTTAAACTATAAGCCTAATGCTTAGTAAGGAATGCAACACTAACATGGATGCATGAATGCATAATTTGGGAAAAATCACATGCTCATAAGTCTTTTCTTGTTCATGTCTTTGCTCGTAATCATCATTCACAGCCATGGATCATATTCATCATTCATAGTCATTGATCATATTCATCATTCATAGTCATTGATCATATTCATCGTTCATAATCATTGATCATATTCATCATTCATAGTCTTTGTTCATATTCATCATTCATAGTTTTTGTTTAGGTTGTGTGGATCAAGAGAGCATTTGTGCCGGTAAAGGGGGTTCGACAGTGAGTTTGATCTTGTTCCCTACTGCGGGTCGTATTCATATGCCCTTCTTTGGACTGTGACATATGCCGAACCGCCCCCAACCCTCACTTAATCCACGTTGCATAAATCTTATATATATACATTTATACATACATATCTTGTTCATGGAAAACATGCGTTTAAACATTTTCTTATGCTTGAGAAACATTCATGATGCATGAACATGAGAGATTTTAACTCATCAAACTATGACAAGGATCATACCAGAGCAGACAACTTCACATTCACTAACAGGTCATCACATTGTATAACTCGCAACATATATAAATCCTTCAAGTGCAGACAAGCTCATAATCATAAGGTAAACATTAGACATCTCAACCTAGTACTCCCACGATGTAGGGCTCTATTAGCCGAAAATCTTAATACATTCACTTACCTGGTCTTCTTAGCACTTTGAGCTTCTTTCTCTTCAAACTTCTTCACCTAAAACATTTACATTGCAGTAGTTAAAACAAAATCCTAACAGTTCTACTCACAAGTCATCCTAGGGTCTAATAACTAAGAGTCATTCCCGAATCCTTAGTCTAATACACAATGTAGCCTGAAATCCCAAAACCAAAACAGACGGATTCGATAAATAATAACTCAGGGTTGGTTGTTTTAAATGTCCAGAATCTATTCGGAATGACATTACCAATCTCGGGTTTCAAAATGTTCCTATCAATACTCGGCCATTGAAGAATCCAAAACTTCAATACAGAGCTGAAAACAGAGCTAATAAACTAACAAATAGCCACATTGTCTAATGCATACCTCAGGCGCAGAGTAGTCAAGTGGTGGCGGAGTAAACCGGCCGTCGAGGAGAGTTTGCTGATAGCAGAGAGTAAGGACTTGCGAGAGAAGAAATCGCCGGAAAGGGTGGTGTCGGCTACAGTGGTTTAAATGAGGTTTAAATCCTTTCCTTTCTCTTTAAATACAGGCCTCAATCCTCCATTATTACAACTTTGCCACTCAACCTAGTTTAGATCCATATGTAATTAATTATTCTTGGCATAAGTCCTAAACTGTAAAGATTAAATATTTATGACCGTTAATACAGTTAAGGAAATCACCTGGCCGTTGACTCGGGTGTTACACAATAAATAAAAAATGTTGTTGTATACACAGACAACTATAAACCATCATTGTACTTTCCATACTAAAATCACCTCAATGAAAACGGAGGGGACCCCTCCAACATAGTAAAGCAGAAAGGTGACGATCCGAATATCCTACAACACATAGATGAAGAATAAAAGGTGACAGCAACTTGAAGGTCTAGCGACGTCACAAGGGTGCCCAGTGATTCGAAGACCAAGCAGCGACACCACTTGTATAATCGTAATAACTCAAACATATTCTGATTAGGTTTAGGAACTTGAAATCCAATGAGCGTGTTATCATCGCCCTATTACCTTTTTTTAACCTTGCAAACAAGACAACTTTCACCCAACATAATGTGTACTAGAATAGCCTCTTGATGCTTTGACACTAAAACCATTCAAAGCATCAAGAGGATTCATCCACTAGAATATATATACCACAACAAAATAAAATGCCATGCATCAATGGTAAACATGTAAACTATACATACATATATGTAAAAAGACTGATGTACTGGCAACCAGGCCCTGTCAGGCTTTTCTTATATGACAACTCACAAAAATAGGTTTTGAAATCTATGCAATACAATGGGATAAAGTATAAAATCCTTATCTCATGATGATTGCTTTTCTTGTTAATCAGAGCTCCAACTTCTAGTATCGGCTCACAATTCACAAACTTATCTGAACCTAAAACAAAGCCAAGGTTATGAATATCCAACTCAACTCTAAGGGAAAAACGTGGATGGGTTTTATACCGAGACTAGGAACCCAAACCGAAAATACTATAAATGGTCGTGAACTTCGTTGAGGCACTGCGCGCCTCGGCGACAAAAGTTTCCATAAGTATAGCACTATGCAACATACAAACCCTACAATGGTTGACAATTTAGAGTAGGGATCGACACTTGTTCACTTCTGTTTGAACAGGGGTCGACACTTATAGGCAGGAGTCGACACCTTCAAGCACGGATCGACCTTTAAACCTCTCGAGTCTTGGGAGGGATCGACACTATCACCAAAGTGGTTGATACTTTAGTTGTCAATCGACCTCTCAAAGGGGTCGACACCTCGATGACTATGTTTCTAACAGAAAGGTTTGAATTGTCAACTAGTCATCAACAACGGTCGACACTATGGCGATTTATAGCGACGAGCTAAAATAGCATGTTAATGGATCATATTATATCCGTACACACAACAGTAAGGTTATTAAAATGCTTAAAAGTTCATATTCGTACAAACAATGCACAAATATGATGTTATTCATTACTATGCATAATTATAAGAATTTAATACGTAACTATTGTCATGTTACGTAGTTACATGCAATTGTAAATGTCAACAATATATTAACCATCCACATGTGAATTGTCATACTCGCTCACTGCTTGTGAAGCTTTCTCTAGTAATGACTGACTTTATTTTCTCCTCAATTTACACGTTCTACACATAAATAAAGTAAAGATTATTTCTCATTTGAAAGCATATCACAATATTAAAATACCATTTTTAATTACATGCTTATTTAAATAATTTGAAAGCAATTAAGAATTTTCATTTAAAACAAAACAATGAGAAGTGTAACTTTGCATATGTGTTCGCTTGAATTGCAAAGTAACATGTGAATTTCCTAGCCTGCTATTTCCTTTTGCAAAAGCAAACTAGCAGTTCCAAATCTTTATCTCTTCATTTATTTTTTACTTTAGATTGAGTTGTCAGATGAGTTATGTCTTATCTTTCTTCAATCTTTCCTATCTTGCACATAGTGAGAAATAAGCTCATCTTGAATCCACTTCTCTTTCGTGAAAGTAGCAATTAACCTTAAATTGTCTAAATAGAGAAGAGGTACCAAAATCAAATGCACAAGTGTCCTTTGAGAACATTAACTTGTATCCCTATAATTTTAAAGTAATGTCACAATTCTGTAATGTACTCTTTTATGTTTATTCTATCATTTAACATCTAGAGAAGAAGAGATGGTGAAGAATCCATAAACTCATGGGACATGATGAACAATATTATGAGAAGAAGGTGTGCTCTAAAATATTTCAAGTTAGGTTATGTTTTTGCCTCCATCTACTTATTGTAAGAAGATTAAGTCAACCAAAAGATCAAGTATTTATAATATAAAGGAAGAAAACAATTTTGAAGAATTGATTAGCCTCGGTTGCTGTAATGTTGATTTTGATGAAATTGAGCAAATTGAAAGACTTTGCTTGAAGGTGGGAATATGGTTGCTCTACAAGAAGTTATTTATGTTCATGAAGGACCACTACCCGAGATGGAGTATCAAGAGAATGACGAAGATTATTCGAAGGAAGAAATTCCCCAAGATGATCATATAGAGAGAGGGAAAATAATTTGTCATCAGCAACCACGAAATGAAAAAAAAAAACAAAAATGAAGAGGTGGTTTATGCTCAAGAAGAACTTTTCCTCACGATGATTCAAAGACCTTTAAATCCCCAAACCCAAGAAGAGGATTTTCAAAGTAAGCCAATTTTACATAGTCAATGCTTGAACAAATACCTTTCTTTCTCTTTGTTGATTAATGGAGGAATTTGTGACAATGAAACTGTAGGATCGAGATTGTCTAAGAAGGGGGTGAATTAGCCCTTTTTAATTTTTCTTAGAACTAATCAGCAAGCAAACACAATAATACAAATAACAGAGAGAGAGAGAAAAAAAATCAACACAAGATTTTTTACGTGGTTCGGCCAAACTTTGCCTACATCCACGATTCAAGGTTCACCCCTTGAAGATCCTTAACCTTCTCCTCAGTGAGAAAAAACAGATCGGAATTTCGGGCTCCGATCAACTGCCTTTACAATTCAGGATTGAACTTCATGGTCGTCAATCCACTGCCTTATACAGATTGTAGAGTTCGTAAATTGTAAGCTAAGACTACACTCTCACAAGAATTAAATATCAAGTTAATGTCGAGAGGTGTAGAAGAAATACAGAGTATGAATGATTTTGCAAATTAGGGATCAAGAGTAAAATTCACAAAAAGTTGTTCCTTCGTGCTCTAACCTTGGCTTAAATACTCTGTCTTCGAATCGGCTCTTGACTTCAATGCTCCTTATCCAATAATGGAAACTTTGTTACCGTTGGAGCAGCTTTTGTACAAATGCAGGTAGCCGTTGCTTTCTGAAAGCGCAAGTCGCCCGACGCCATTAATGTTCTGGACTTTAAGCTTCTGGGCGAGGTACACCGTAGCTTTCGCGGTATATTTGAATTCTGGTGGAAGACTCTGCTTATTCGAGTGAACCGCCATCGGTGGATTATGTCTTTGAAATGTTGAACCGCTATCAGTGGATGCAGCATTAAAACTCAGTTCGCAATCGAAAAAGGTAGATATGAAGTCTTCTTCCTTTAGCGTTTAGTGACCGGAGGACTTCGTCTTTTAAGTCATCTGCCTTTGTCATTTAGTGACCGGAGGACTTAGTCTTTTAAGTCATCCGCCTTTGTCGTTTAGTGATCGGAGGACTTAGTCTTTTTAATTCATCCGCCGTTGTCGTTTAGTGACCGGAGGACTTCGTCTTTTAAGTCATCCTCCTTTGTCGTTTAGTGACCGGAGGACTTAGTCTTTGAAGGAATGCTATCTGAGGATTTCTTCTTTTGTTGTCTAGTGATCGGTGGACGTAGTCATTAAGAACTTCTCCTTTTGTCGTTTAGCGATCGGTGGACGTAGTCATTAAGAACTTCTCCTTTTGTCGGTTTCCTATCGGTGGACTTAGTCTTTTATTTTAATTCACCGGTGGACTACTTTTCTACTTTACTGCTAGATGTGCATTCACAGCCCTTTTTTACTAATATACCTAGAACACTTAACCAAATTCATCAGACAATTAAAACACTCTTTTCAAGGGTATTTCCAACAGATAATTCTCATATGCATAAATCGTAATAAACATAATCAAATTACTTTAACATATAACCACATCATCAAAAACATATTTAAACTTAAACACCATTTAAGTCAACAATATCCCCCTTTTTTATGATGACAAAATATTAATGTAGATTTGATTAATTGTTACTCTCCCCCATAATTCTAGCTCCCCCATAGCAAATGCATATATTTCAAAAACAAACAGGAAGCATACCAGAGTTTACCAAAAAACATGCATATATCCTATATCCAGAGTTTCAGATGTGCATAATCATATATCCAGATTTTCAGATTTCCAAAATTTTCAAAATGTGCATAATCAATCAAAAATATTCTCCCCCATTGTCATTATCAAAAACAGTAGGAAAGAACAGAGAGTAATACAACATGTAAAACATCAAAGAGAAGAAAAAAATATGTTCAACCAGCAAGGTCCCTAATATGCTTCCACACTTCTTGAAGAAGAGAAGAAAGCACGGCTAAGTCCGGAGTAGGTTGACCAGCAACAGGAGTAGGAGCAGGAAGAGCAGGGACAGAGACAGGGGGCGGAAAAAATGCTCAAATGAGTGCAAGAAGCGCTGTCAGATCTATAGAGGGTGGAGGCACTGGTGGAGAAACAGCCTGGGAAGAACCTTGATAGACCACCATGTCCATACATGGTGAAGACGTGGAGGAGGACTCAGGGGCAGAAGAAGCAACCGGAGTTTTGAATTGCAGTTCAACTTCATGAAGATCCAAGGGCATCAAGCGAAAATCTTCAACAACCGCAGGTCTGCAAAAAGGAAGGAGGAGGTCTTCAAATGTAGGCTCAGTGGGGCAGGGAGGAATAGGTGATGCTGGACAAAGAGCCTCAACTTGAGACTTGAGAGCTCGAAGGTTACGAGTGAAAATCTCATTATTTCGATCCAATTTTTGATCCAGTTGACCCTTAGCCAAAGCAGCATCCTGGCGCAAATCCACTTTGAGTTGAGAGATCTGTGTGGAAATGGACAATTCAAAGGCTGTCCTTAGGTTGTCAATGCTGGACTTCAACTCAGTGTACTGCTCCCCACTTAGAGAAAATCTCATTTGATATGTGTTGGGGGTTGCAGGAGTGGTTGGCAGAATTGGGGCAGATGTGTGGACTTGAGGAGAGAGTTGGACTGGAGGAGGCAGAGAAGGAATCAAATTGGATGGTGGAGGAGAGGATTGAACAACAGGAGAGAGAGAGGCAGGAGCAGGCAGAGTGGGCAGCAGCAAGGAAGGTGAAGGAGCTGAAAATGCTTCAGAAGTGGGTGCAGGAGGAAAAATTCTTGGCAATGGAGGAGGAAGCTGGAGGATAGAGACTGGAGATCGAGGAGGGGAATCAAAAAGAGCAGGGATCTCAGAATCACCAACGCCCTCTTGAGTTGATGACTCATCATCCAAACTAAGCTTTCTTTTCCCTTTTCTGACTACAGCAACCTGAGCGACCCTTTGTTTAGACTGATCCAAATAAAATTCTCATTTTCTATTTTTCTTAATGCCCATTCTGTTCAGGGTAGATTTGGAGTAGTAGTTGGTAGGTTTAAGACTGGAGAGATCAGCATCCTCGAGAAAGTTGACTTCATGCTGCTGAAAGATCTTCATGAGAAGCAGATTGTAGGGAAGTGAATGAGCTCTGGAAGTAATAGCCTGAATCATCCTTCTCAAGACAATGTACCCTATATCGAAAGGGGTCTTTTGGTAGATGCCAAGAAGGATAAAGAACTTCATACAACTAACATCATCATAATGGCCCCCTTATGGAAGAATGATTGTACCCGATCATTTGATGAAAGAGTTTAGCCCTTATGTTCAAACGCTTGCTCTTTAAAACATTAGGAGTGGTTTTCGGGTCGAGAGCTATGGATTGTAACAGAAGACGACCATCTTCTGTATCAAAGGAAGGTGCCTCTTACCCTGTGGCATAGTATTTTTGGCATCCATCTAGATGTGGGCATTCCAGTAGTTCATTTATTGAATTGGAGGTAATAGTTATGTGCTTTCCATACACATAATTCTTAATCATAGAGAAATCTGGAGAAAAACACATATTGATATAGAACATCCTAACAGCATCGGAGTAATAGAAGGTTTCAACATTGAATAAACCTAGTAACTCAATGTCCGCCAAGGGTTCAACTAAGTTTAGACCAACTAGCTCATCGGGCAAAATTCCATGACTAGGAATCAATTTCTTAAATTTAAACTCTTCATGGTACCTTATTTCAGCAGCCTGAGTAAGGAAGTAATATGATGGCCAGCTATTCGAACGAGGAATTTCTCGTGACGGACGGGCGACGGTCTTGGCCTTCTTGGTAGCGGGTTCCTTACCAGCTCTAGAGGAGGATTCCATAATCACGTTAGAAGAACCGACAGAGCGTAGATGCGAAGGATAAAAGGGTTTTGGAACGAGGAAAAACAAACACGACTGTCAGAGTAGAAGCAAGTGAAAGGGCGCGAAAGATGAAGCGACGACGAAGAAATAGGAATTTAAAAGAAATACAAACACCACCCGACGTGATGAGGTCACATATGTAACGTCGAAATCATCTGATGGGTGACACGTGTCGACAGATTAGAAAGTACATCATCCGATGCAGAAAGATCATCCAGTCACTGGAAGATACATATCATCCGGTTATCTATATCCACCGAAAAATGACCGGGCGATGTAAACACTAAAAACAGAAAATAAGGAGAGAACCTTAACTTTTCTCACTCTTAATAAGTCCCAATCTTATTCTTATCCCACAGAAGGTTTTCTCTTCCAACGGCTTTGTAAAGATATCTGCCAATTGATCTTCAGAATTTACAAACTCTAAGGAAATATCACCTCTTTGAACATGATCACGGATAAAGTGATATCTGACATCAATATGCTTGGTTCTAGAATGCTGAATAGGATTCTTGGAAATATTGATAGCACTGGTGTTGTCACACCGAATAGGAATCCTATCATAGAAACAGATTATAGTCCTCTAGAGTTTGCTTCATCCAAAGCATTTGTGCACAGGAACTGCCTGCAGCAATATATTCACTCTCAGCAGTTGACAATGCAACAGAATTTTGTTTCTTAAAGTACCAGGAAACTAGAGATTCACCAAGGAATTGACATGTTCCACTAGTGCTTTTCCTATCAACTAGGCTTCCAGCATAATCAGAATCTGAATATCCAATCAGATTAAAGGAAGTGCCTTTAGGATACCATAATCCTAAGTCACGAGTCCCACTCAAATATTTGAAAATTCTTTTAACTGCAGATAAATGAGACTCCTTAGGGGCAGCTTGAAATCTAGCACATAAACACACACTAAAGAGTATATCTGGTCTACTTGCAGTCAGATATAACAGAGAACCAATCATACCACGATATTTCTTAATATCAACATTAATACCATTTTCATCTTTTTCCAATTTGGTGGTGGTACTCATGGGAGTTTTGGAAGACTTAGAAGATTCTAATCCAAATTTCTTAAAAAGTTCCTTGATGTATTTTTCTTGACAGAAGAAAATTCCATCAAGAGATTGACTAATCTGGAAACCTAAAAAGAATTTTAACTCCCCCATCATACTCATTTCAAATTCACTTTGCATGAGGGAGGAAAATTCATTACACAAGTTGACATTAGTTGATCCAAAAATAATGTCATCGATATAAATTTGAACTAACAGAATGTCTTTATCCTTTTGCTTGGTAAATAGAGTTGAATCTGTATTTCCCTTTTTGAAATTCCTTTCCTCAAGGAAGTTCTTCAATCTATCATACCAAGCTCTAGGAGCCTGCTTAAGTCCATAAAGAGCTTTCTTAAGTCTATACACATGATCAGATTTTGCAAAGTCTTCAAATCCTAAGGGCTGCTCTACATAAACTTCTTCCATGATATATCCATTTAAAAAGGCACTCTTTACATCTATTTGAAAGAGTGTGAAGTTTTTGTAGCAGGCATAGGCTAAGAGCATTATAATGGATTCTAGCCTAGCTACAGGTGCAAAGGTTTCCTCAAAATCAATTCCTTCTTCTTGATTGTAACCTTTGGCTACTAGCCTAGCTTTGTTTCTTACTACAATCTCATTTTCATCCATTTATTCTTAAAAACCCACTTAGTTCCAATAATTGGATAATCAACAGGTTTTGGAACAAGATCCCAAACATTGTTCCTTTCGAATTGGTTTAGTTCGTCTTGCATTGCAACAATCCAATTTTCATACAGTTCGGCATCCTCAAACTTCTTAGGCTCTATCTGAGAAATAAATGCCACATTGGCACAGAGATTCCTAAGAGAGGATTTAGTCTTAACTCCTAAAGAAGGATCACCTAAGACTTCATCTATTGGATGGTTTCTTATATACTTCCAATCTCTTGGAAGAGCAGAATTTTCATCCTTGACATGAACAATATCTAGAGAAGTAGAAGAGGGTTCTAAAGATTTTTCTACTTGAACAGGATCACTAGGCTTTTCTAAAGAAAGAGAATCCAGTTGATTTTCTAAAGTGACATCCTCACCCACATTGATTGTGGGCTGAGGGGACTCATCAAAGTTGACATGTATTGATTCTTCTACAACAAGAGTTCTCTTATTGAACACCCTATAAGCCTTACTAGAAAGAGAATAACCAAGAAAAATTCCAAGATCAGATTTGGAATCGAATTTTCCTAAGTTATCCTTAGTATTGAGAATAAAGTATTTACTACCAAAGACTCTAAAGTATTTAACAGAAGGTGTTTTCCCATGCCAAAGCTCATAAGGAGTTTTCTCAAGAATAGGTCTTATGAAGACCCGATTGAGTACATAGCACGCTGTAGAAACAGCTTCAGCCCAGAAGTATTTAGGAAGAGAATTCTCATTGAGCATAGTCCGAGCTGGCTCTTGGAGAGACCTATTTTTTCTCTCAACAACACCATTTTGCTGAGGGGTTCTAGGGGAGGAAAAATTGTGCTCAATTCCATGCTTGAGACACAAGAGTTCAAATCTCTCATTTTCAAATTCTCCACCATGATCACTACGAATTGCAACAATACTGAGCTCCTTTCATTTTGAACTATTTTCCTAAAGCTAGAGAAGGTATCAAAAGTCTCATCCTTAGACTTCAGAAAATGTACCCAGGTGAATCTAGAGAAGTCATCTACAATAACAAAGGCATAAAATTTGCCTCCTAAGCTTGCTATATTGGAAGGACCGAAGAGGTCCATGTGAAGAAGTTGGAGCGGTTTAGAAGTAGAAATTGCATTATTCGATGCAAAGGAACTTTTGATCTGCTTACCCATTTGGCAGGCTTCACAGACCTTGTCCTTCTCAAAGGATATCTTAGGGATTCCTCTAACTAAATTCTCCTTAGTAATCTTAGCTAAGGTATCCATCCCTACATGTCCTAATCTCCTATGTCAAATCCAAGAATCATGGGAAGAATTAACAGCAAAACATTTTCATCAACATGCTCAATAACATCCAAGTCAATAATATAGACATTTTCTTTTCTATAGCCTTTGAACAATACGTTGTTATTTAAAATGTCTTTGATCACGTAAGCATTAGATTTAAATGTGACTTTATAACCTTTGTCACACAATTGACTTATGTTAAGCAGGTTATGTTTTAATCCTTCTACTAGCAAAACATTTTCAATAGTAGGATTAGAAGAATTACCTATATTGCCGATGCCAACAATCTTGCCCTTTTGGTTTCCACCAAAAGTAACACTGCCCTTCTTCTTGTTGACAACAGCAAATTTGGTTGAGTCTCCCGTCATATGCCTTGAACAACCACTGTCAAGGTACCACAGATTTGTCCCGAGAGAGCAGTCAACCTACAAAACAAAGATCAAGTAGTCTTCTTAGGTACCCAAATCTTTTGGGTCCTAGCGTTAGTCTTGGTTCCTTTAGGAACCCACTGTAATTTGCTACTTGTTTTCTTACTGTTTGTTTTTAAAGGACATATAAAGGATTTATGTCCTACTTCATTACACGCATGGCAAATAGTAGATTTAACAAAGAAATTCTTATAAGATTTCTTTTTACTGAACCTGTCATATCCTAAGCCAGATTTATCAAATTGCATTCTCTGATCACTTAACAACATGTTCAGTTGATTACTACTATAAGTGTATTTCTGAAAAAAATTATTTAAAGTTTCATTTTTCTTTTTCAATTCAGTGATCTCCTTTTCATGCAATTCCACTTCTTTAGTATGCTTTTCTAAAAGATCTGTATTTTCTCTTTTCAATAAATGATACTTATTCTCAAGCATGCTGAATTGTTTAACCAAATCGTTAAATGCATCTACTATATCATCATCATCATCATCAGATTCACTATCATTAGAGGAATGACTAACCTCATTATCGTGTGCCATGAAGCAGAGGTTGACTACTTCCTCATCTTCTGAAGAGAGGTGTCACCTTCGCTATCATCCCAAGTAGCCTTCATAGCCTTTTTTTTAAATTTCTTGGGATATTTCTTGGCCTGTGGACAATCTGCCTTCATGTGGCCAGGCTTTCCACACCCAAAGCAAGTGATTTCCTTCTCCTTGGGAGATTTCTCACCCTTTGGAAATCTCCTTCCTTGCATTCTTTTTCTTTGGAGGAATTTGTTGAACCTCCTTATAATGAGGGCAATATCCTCATCATCATCATCTTCTTCTTCTTCCTCAGATACTTCTTGTTTACTGGAAGAGGCTTTCATAGCAATATCCTTTCTTTTTATAACCTCTTTCTCCTTGAGGTCTTCCTTCTCGTTTGACCTCATTGTGATCTCATGTGTCATGAGAGATCCAATGAGTTCCTCAAGTTTTAGAACCTTGAGATCTTTTGCTTCCTGTATAGCAGTCACCTTTGGCTGCCAGCTTCTTGGAAGACATCTGAGGATCTTCCTGACCTGTTCTTCATTAGAATAAGATTTACCAAGAGCTTTCAAACCATTAGTAATGTTAGTAAATCTTGTAAACATGGAAGAAACAGACTCATCCTTAGGCATAGAGAATAGTTCATACTCGTGTATGAGCATATTTAATTTACTTTCTTTCACTTGATTTGTGCCCTCGTGTGTGACCTCTAATAGGTGCCAAATCTCTTGGGCACTCTCACACCCTTGTACTCTATTAAATTCGTCTCTATTCAGAGCACAGTACAGGGTGTTTACTGCCTTGGCATTAAGGCTCCGATTTTTCTTATCGGACTCAGATAATTCAGTAGAGTCCTTAGGGATACTTTTCTCATCTACAGTTTTCATGGCCTTAAAAGGACCATTCTCTATAATACACCAAGTCTCATAGTCTATGGCTTGAACGAATATTTTCATTCTAGCCTTCCAATAAACATAGTCACTACCATCAAAGAAAGGAGGTCTATTTGTAGCTTGACCTTCTATGTGTGTGAGTTAGTGTTGTATGCCATTGTAGATATATATTTCACAGAGTGTTTAAGCCAAACTTAGACAGTGAGTAACCTCGCTCTGATACCAATTGTAGGATCGAGATTGTCTAAGAGGGGGGTGAATTAGACCTTTTTAATTTTTCTTAAAACTAATCAGCAACAAACACAATAATACAAATAACAGAGAGAGAAAAAAAAAATCAACACAAGATTTTTTACGTGGTTCGGCCAAACCTTGCCTACATCCACGCTTCAAGGTTCACTCTTTTACAATTCAGGATTGAACTTCACGGGCGTCAATCTACTGCCTTATACAGATTGTAGAGTTCGTAAATTGTAAGCTCTGACTACACTCTCACAAGAATTAAATCTCAAGTTAATGTCGAGAGGTGTAGAAGAAATACAGAGTATGAATGATTTTGCAAATTAGGGGTCAAGAGTAAACTTCACAAAAAGTTGTTCCTTCGGGCTCTAACCTTGGCTTAAATACTCTGTCTTCCAATCGGCTCTTGACTTCAATGCTCCTTATCCAATAATGGAAACCTTGTTACCGTTGGAGCAGCTTTCGTACAAATGTAGGTAGCCGTTGCTTTCTGAAAGCGCAAGTCGCCCGACGCCATTAATGTTCTGGACTTTAAGCTTCTAGGCGAGGTACACTGTAGCTTTGCGGTATATTTGAATTCTGGCGGAAGACTCTGCTTATTCTAGTGAACCGCCATCGGTGGATTATGTCTTTGAAATGTTGAACCGCTATCAGTGGATGCAGCATTAAAACTCAGTTCGCAATCGGAAAAGGTAGATATGAAGTCTTCTTCCTTTGGCGTTTAGTGACCGGAGGACTTCGTCTTTTAAGTCATCCGCCTTTGTCATTTAGTGACCGGAGGACTTAGTCTTTTAAGTCATCCGCCTTTGTCGTTAGTGATCGGAGGACTTGTTTTGTAATCATCCGCCTTTGTCATTTAGTGACCGGAGGACTTCGTCTTTAGTCATCCGCCTTTGTCGTTTAGTGATCGGAGGACTTAGTCTTTTAAGTCATCCGCCTTTGTCGTTTAGTGATCGGAGGACTTAGTCTTTTAAGTCATCCGCCTTTGTCGTTTAGTGATCGGAGGACTTAGTCTTTTAAGTCATCCGCCTTTGTCGTTTAGTGATCGGAGGACTTAGTCTTTTAAGTCATCCGCCTTTGTCGTTTAGTGATCGGAGGACTTAGTCTTTTAAGTCATCCGCCTTTGTCGTTTAGTGATCGGAGGACTTAGTCTTTTAAGTCATCCGCCTTTGTCGTTTAGTGATCGGAGGACTTAGTCTTTTAAGTCATCCGCCTTTGTCGTTTAGTGATCGGAGGACTTAGTTTTTTAAGTCATCCGCCTTTGTCATTTAGTGACCGGAGGACTTCGTCTTTTAAGTCATCCGCCTTTGTCGTTTAGTGATCGGAGGACTTAGTCTTTTAAGTCATCCGCCTTTGTCGTTTAGTGATCGGAGGACTTAGTCTTTTAAGTCATCCGCCTTTGTCGTTTAGTGATCGGAGGACTTAGTCTTTTAAGTCATCCGCCTTTGTCGTTTAGTGATCGGAGGACTTAGTCTTTTAAGTCATCCGCCTTTGTCGTTTAGTGATCGGAGGACTTAGTCTTTTAAGTCATCCGCCTTTGTCGTTTAGTGATCGGAGGACTTAGTCTTTTAAGTCATCCGCCTTTGTCGTTTAGTGATCGGAGGACTTAGTCTTTTAAGTCATCCGCCTTTGTCGTTTAGTGATCGGAGGACTTAGTCTTTTAAGTCATCCGCCTTTGTCGTTTAGTGATCGGAGGACTTAGTCTTTTAAGTCATCCGCCTTTGTCGTTTAGTGATCGGAGGACTTAGTCTTTATTTTAATTCACCGGTGGACTACTTTCCTACTTTACTGCTAGTGTTCATTCACGCCCTTTTACTAATAACCTAACACTTACCCAAATTTCATCAGACAATTAAAACACTCTTTTTCAAAGGGTATTTCCACAGAGAATTCTCAATGCATAAATCGGATACAGCATCAAATACTTTCACCATATACCACATCATCAAAAACATATTTAAACTTAAACACCATTTAAGTCACAATATCCCCCTTTTTATGATGACAAAATATTAATGTAGATTTGATTAATTGTTACTCTCCCCCATAATTCTAGCTCCCCCATAGCAAATGCATATATTTCAAAAACAAACAGGAAGCATACCAGAGTTTACCAAAAAACATGCATATATCCTATATCCAGAGTTTCAGATGTGGCATAATCATATATCCAGATTTTCAGATTTCCAAAATTTTCAAAATGTGCATAATCAATCAAAATATTCTCCCCCATTGTCATTATCAAAAACAGTAGGAAAGAACAGAGAGTAATACAACATGTAAAACATCAAAGAGAGAAAAAAATATGTTCAACCAGCAAGGTCCCTAATATGCTTCCACACTTCTTGAAGAAGAGAAGAAAGCACGGCTAAGTCTGGAGTAGGTTGACCAGCAACAGGAGCAGGAGCCGGAAGAGCAGGGACAGAGACAGGGGGCGGAAAGAATGCTCGAATGAGTGCAAGAAGCGCTGTCAGATCTATAGAGGGTGGAGGCACTGGTGGAGAAACAGCCTGGAAGAACCTTGATAGACCACCATGTCCATACATGGTGAAGACGTGGAGGAGGACTCAAGGGCAGAAGAAGCAACCGGAGTTTTGAATTGCAGTTCAACTTCATGAAGATCCAAGGGCATCAAGCGAAAATATTCAACAACCGCAGGTCTGCAAAAAAGAAGGAGGAGGTCTTCAAATGTAGGCTCAGTGGGGCAGAGAGGAATAGGTGATGCTGGACAAAGAGCCTCAACTTGAGACTGAGAGCTCGAAGGTTACGAGTGAAAATCTCATTATTTCGATCCAATTTTTGATCCAGTTGACCCTTAGCCAAAGCAGCATCCTGGCGCAAATCCACTTTGAGTTGAGAGATCTGTGTGGAAATGGACAATTCAAAGGCTGTCCTTAGGTTGTCAATGCTGGACTTCAACTCAGTGTACTGCTCCCCACTTAGAGAAAATCTCATTTGATATGTGTTGGGGGTTGCAGGAGTGGTTGGCAGAATTGGGGCAGATGTGTGGACTTGAGGAGAGAGTTGGACTGGAGGAGGCAGAGAAGAATCAAATTGGATGGTGGAGGAGAGGATTGAACAACAGGAGAGAGAGAGGCAGGAGCAGGCAGAGTGGGCAGCAGCAAGGAAGGTGAAGGAGCTGAAAATGCTTCAGAAGTGGGTGCAGGAGGAAAAATTCTTGGCAATGGAGGAGGAAGCTGGAGGATAGAGACTGGAGATCGAGGAGGGGAATCAAAAAGAGCAGGGATCTCAGAATCACCAACGCCCTCTTGAGTTGATGACTCATCATCCAAACTAAGCTTCTTTTCCCTTTTCTGACTACAGCAACCTGAGCGACCCTTTGTTAGACTGATCCAAATAAAATTCTCATTTTCTATTTTTCTTAATGCCCATTCTGTTCAGGTAGATTTGGAGTAGTAGTTGGTAGGTTTAAGACTGGAGAGATCAGCATCCTCGAGAAAGTGACTTCATGCTGCTGAAAGATCTTCATGAGAAGCAGATTGTAGGGAAGTGAATGAGCTCTGGAAGTAATAGCCTGAATCATCCTTCTCAAGACAATGTACCCTATATCGAAAGGGGTCTTTTGGTAGATGCCAAGAAGGATAAAGAACTTCATACAACTAACATCATCATAATGGCCCCCTTATGGAAGAATGTTGTACCCGATCATTTGATGAAAGAGTTTAGCCCTTATGTTCAAACGCTTGCTCTTTAAAACATTAGGAGTGGTTTTCGGGTCGAGAGCTATGGATTGTAACAGAAGACGACCATCTTCTGTATCAAAGGAAGGTGCCTCTTACCCTGTGGCATAGTATTTTTGGCATCCATCTAGATGTGGGCATTCCAGTAGTTCATTTATTGAATTGGAGGTAATAGTTATGTGCTTTCCATACACATAATTCTTAATCATAGAGAAATCTGGAGAAAAACACATATTGATATGAACATCCTAACAGCATCGGAGTAATAGAAGGTTTCAACATTGAATAAACCTAGTAACTCAATGTCCGCCAAGGGTTCAACTAAGTTAGACCCAACTAGCTCATCGGGCAAAATTCCATGACTAGGAATCAATTTCTTAAATTTAAACTCTTCATGGTACCTTATTTCAGCAGCCTGAGTAAGGAAGTAATATGATGGCCAGCTATTCGAACGAGGAATTTCTCGTGACGGACGGGCGACGGTCTTGGCCTTCTTGGTAGCGGGTTCCTTACCAGCTCTAGAGGAGGATTCCATAATCACGTTAGAAGAACCGACAGAGCGTAGATGCGAAGGATAAAAGGGTTTTGGAACGAGGAAAAACAAACACGACTGTCAGAGTAGAAGCAAGTGAAAGGGCGCGAAAGATGAAGCGACGACGAAGAAATAGGAATTTAAAAGAAATACAAACACCACCCGACGTGATGAGGTCACATATGTAACGTCGAAATCATCTGATGGGTGACACGTGTCGACAGATTAGAAAGTACATCATCCGATGCAGAAAGATCATCCAGTCACTGGAAGATACATATCATCCGGTTATCTATATCCACCGAAAAATGACCGGGCGATGTAAACACTAAAAACAGAAAATAAGGAGAGAACCTTAACTTTTCTCACTCTTAATAAGTCCCAATCTTATTCTTATCCCACAGAAGGTTTTCTCTTCCAACGGCTTTGTAAAGATATCTGCCAATTGATCTTCAGAATTTACAAACTCTAAGGAAATATCACCTCTTTGAACATGATCACGGATAAAGTGATATCTGACATCAATATGCTTGGTTCTAGAATGCTGAATAGGATTCTTGGAAATATTGATAGCACTGGTGTTGTCACACCGAATAGGAATCCTATCATAGAACAGATTATAGTCCTCTAGAGTTTGCTTCATCCAAAGCATTTGTGCACAGGAACTGCCTGCAGCAATATATTCACTCTCAGCAGTTGACAATGCAACAGAATTTTGTTTCTTAAAGTACCAGGAAACTAGAGATTCACCAAGGAATTGACATGTTCCACTAGTGCTTTTCCTATCAACTAGGCTTCCAGCATAATCAGAATCTGAATATCCAATCAGATTAAAGGAAGTGCCTTTAGGATACCATAATCCTAAGTCACGAGTCCCACTCAAATATTTGAAAATTCTTTTAACTGCAGATAAATGAGACTCCTTAGGGGCAGCTTGAAATCTAGCACATAAACACACACTAAAGAGTATATCTGGTCTACTTGCAGTCAGATATAACAGAGAACCAATCATACCACGATATTTCTTAATATCAACATTAATACCATTTTCATCTTTTTCCAATTTGGTGGTGGTACTCATGGAGTTTTGGAAGACTTAGAAGATTCTAATCCAAATTTCTTAAAAGTTCCTTGATGTATTTTTCTTGACAGAAGAAAATTCCATCAAGAGATTGACTAATCTGGAAACCTAAAAAGAATTTTAACTCCCCCATCATACTCATTTCAAATTCACTTTGCATGAGGGAGGAAAATTCATTACACAAGTTGACATTAGTTGATCCAAAAATAATGTCATCGATATAAATTTGAACTAACAGAATGTCTTTATCCTTTTGCTTGGTAAATAGAGTTGAATCTGTATTTCCCTTTTTGAAATTCCTTTCCTCAAGGAAGTTCTTCAATCTATCATACCAAGCTCTAGGAGCCTGCTTAAGTCCATAAAGAGCTTTCTTAAGTCTATACACATGATCAGATTTTGCAAAGTCTTCAAATCCTAAGGGCTGCTCTACATAAACTTCTTCCATGATATATCCATTTAAAAAGGCACTCTTTACATCTATTTGAAAGAGTGTGAAGTTTTTGTAGCAGGCATAGGCTAAGAGCATTATAATGGATTCTAGCCTAGCTACAGGTGCAAAGGTTTCCTCAAAATCAATTCCTTCTTCTTGATTGTAACCTTTGGCTACTAGCCTAGCTTTGTTTCTTACTACAATCTCATTTTCATCCATTTTATTCTTAAAAACCCACTTAGTTCCAATAATTGGATAATCAACAGGTTTTGGAACAAGATCCCAAACATTGTTCCTTTCGAATTGGTTTAGTTCGTCTTGCATTGCAACAATCCAATTTTCATACAGTTCGGCATCCTCAAACTTCTTAGGCTCTATCTGAGAAATAAATGCCACATTGGCACAGAGATTCCTAAGAGAGGATTTAGTCTTAACTCCTAAAGAAGGATCACCTAAGACTTCATCTATTGGATGGTTTCTTATATACTTCCAATCTCTTGGAAGAGCAGAATTTTCATCCTTGACATGAACAATATCTAGAGAAGTAGAAGAGGGTTCTAAAGATTTTTCTACTTGAACAGGATCACTAGGCTTTTCTAAAGAAAGAGAATCCAGTTGATTTTCTAAAGTGACATCCTCACCCACATTGATTGTGGGCTGAGGGGACTCATCAAAGTTGACATGTATTGATTCTTCTACAACAAGAGTTCTCTTATTGAACACCCTATAAGCCTTACTAGAAAGAGAATAACCAAGAAAAATTCCAAGATCAGATTTGGAATCGAATTTTCCTAAGTTATCCTTAGTATTGAGAATAAAGTATTTACTACCAAAGACTCTAAAGTATTTAACAGAAGGTGTTTTCCCATGCCAAAGCTCATAAGGAGTTTTCTCAAGAATAGGTCTTATGAAGACCCGATTGAGTACATAGCACGCTGTAGAAACAGCTTCAGCCCAGAAGTATTTAGGAAGAGAATTCTCATTGAGCATAGTCCGAGCTGGCTCTTGGAGAGACCTATTTTTTCTCTCAACAACACCATTTTGCTGAGGGGTTCTAGGGGAGGAAAAATTGTGCTCAATTCCATGCTTGAGACACAAGAGTTCAAATCTCTCATTTTCAAATTCTCCACCATGATCACTACGAATTGCAACAATACTGAGCTCCTTTTCATTTTGAACTATTTTCCTAAAGCTAGAGAAGGTATCAAAAGTCTCATCCTTAGACTTCAGAAAATGTACCCAGGTGAATCTAGAGAAGTCATCTACAATAACAAAGGCATAAAATTTGCCTCCTAAGCTTGCTATATTGGAAGGACCGAAGAGGTCCATGTGAAGAAGTTGGAGCGGTTTAGAAGTAGAAATTGCATTATTCGATGCAAAGGAACTTTTGATCTGCTTACCCATTTGGCAGGCTTCACAGACCTTGTCCTTCTCAAAGGATATCTTAGGGATTCCTCTAACTAAATTCTCCTTAGTAATCTTAGCTAAGGTATCCATCCCTACATGTCCTAATCTCCTATGTCAAATCCAAGAATCATGGGAAGAATTAACAGCAAAACATTTTCATCAACATGCTCAATAACATCCAAGTCAATAATATAGACATTTTCTTTTCTATAGCCTTTGAACAATACGTTGTTATTTAAAATGTCTTTGATCACGTAAGCATTAGATTTAAATGTGACTTTATAACCTTTGTCACACAATTGACTTATGTTAAGCAGGTTATGTTTTAATCCTTCTACTAGCAAAACATTTTCAATAGTAGGATTAGAAGAATTACCTATATTGCCGATGCCAACAATCTTGCCCTTTTGGTTTCCACCAAAAGTAACACTGCCCTTCTTCTTGTTGACAACAGCAAATTTGGTTGAGTCTCCCGTCATATGCCTTGAACAACCACTGTCAAGGTACCACAGATTTGTCCCGAGAGAGCAGTCAACCTACAAAACAAAGATCAAGTAGTCTTCTTAGGTACCCAAATCTTTTGGGTCCTAGCGTTAGTCTTGGTTCCTTTAGGAACCCACTGTAATTTGCTACTTGTTTTCTTACTGTTTGTTTTTAAAGGACATATAAAGGATTTATGTCCTACTTCATTACACGCATGGCAAATAGTAGATTTAACAAAGAAATTCTTATAAGATTTCTTTTTACTGAACCTGTCATATCCTAAGCCAGATTTATCAAATTGCATTCTCTGATCACTTAACAACATGTTCAGTTGATTACTACTATAAGTGTATTTCTGAAAAAAATTATTTAAAGTTTCATTTTTCTTTTTCAATTCAGTGATCTCCTTTTCATGCAATTCCACTTCTTTAGTATGCTTTTCTAAAAGATCTGTATTTTCTCCTTTCAATAAATGATACTTATTCTCAAGCATGCTGAATTGTTTAACCAAATCGTTAAATGCATCTACTATATCATCATCATCATCATCAGATTCACTATCATTAGAGGAATGACTAACCTCATTATCGTGTGCCATGAAGCAGAGGTTGACTACTTCCTCATCTTCTGAAGAAGAGGTGTCACCTTCGCTATCATCCCAAGTAGCCTTCATAGCCTTCTTTTTAAATTTCTTGGGATATTTCTTGGCCTGTGGACAATCTGCCTTCATGTGGCCAGGCTTTCCACACCCAAAGCAAGTGATTTCCTTCTCCTTGGGAGATTTCTCACCCTTTGGAAATCTCCTTCCTTGCATTCTTTTTCTTTGGAGGAATTTGTTGAACCTCCTTATAATGAGGGCAATATCCTCATCATCATCATCTTCTTCTTCTTCCTCAGATACTTCTTGTTTACTGGAAGAGGCTTTCATAGCAATATCCTTTCTTTTTATAACCTCTTTCTCCTTGAGGTCTTCCTTCTCGTTTGACCTCATTGTGATCTCATGTGTCATGAGAGATCCAATGAGTTCCTCAAGTTTTAGAACCTTGAGATCTTTTGCTTCCTGTATAGCAGTCACCTTTGGCTGCCAGCTTCTTGGAAGACATCTGAGGATCTTCCTGACCTGTTCTTCATTAGAATAAGATTTACCAAGAGCTTTCAAACCATTAGTAATGTTAGTAAATCTTGTAAACATGGAAGAAACAGACTCATCCTTAGGCATAGAGAATAGTTCATACTCGTGTATGAGCATATTTAATTTACTTTCTTTCACTTGATTTGTGCCCTCGTGTGTGACCTCTAATAGGTGCCAAATCTCTTGGGCACTCTCACACCCTTGTACTCTATTAAATTCGTCTCTATTCAGAGCACAGTACAGGGTGTTTACTGCCTTGGCATTAAGGCTCCGATTTTTCTTATCGGACTCAGATAATTCAGTAGAGTCCTTAGGGATACTTTTCTCATCTACAGTTTTCATGGCCTTAAAAGGACCATTCTCTATAATACACCAAGTCTCATAGTCTATGGCTTGAACGAATATTTTCATTCTAGCCTTCCAATAAACATAGTCACTACCATCAAAGAAAGGAGGTCTATTTGTAGCTTGACCTTCTATGTGTGTGAAGTTAGTGTTGTATGCCATTGTAGATATATATTTCACAGAGTGTTTAAGCCCAAACTTAGACAGTGAGTAACCTCGCTCTGATACCAATTGTAGGATCGAGATTGTCTAAGAGGGGGGTGAATTAGACCTTTTTAATTTTTCTTAAAACTAATCAGCAACAAACACAATAATACAAATAACAGAGAGAGAAAAAAAAAATCAACACAAGATTTTTTACGTGGTTCGGCCAAACCTTGCCTACATCCACGCTTCAAGGTTCACTCTTTTACAATTCAGGATTGAACTTCACGGGCGTCAATCTACTGCCTTATACAGATTGTAGAGTTCGTAAATTGTAAGCTCTGACTACACTCTCACAAGAATTAAATCTCAAGTTAATGTCGAGAGGTGTAGAAGAAATACAGAGTATGAATGATTTTGCAAATTAGGGGTCAAGAGTAAACTTCACAAAAAGTTGTTCCTTCGGGCTCTAACCTTGGCTTAAATACTCTGTCTTCCAATCGGCTCTTGACTTCAATGCTCCTTATCCAATAATGGAAACCTTGTTACCGTTGGAGCAGCTTTCGTACAAATGTAGGTAGCCGTTGCTTTCTGAAAGCGCAAGTCGCCCGACGCCATTAATGTTCTGGACTTTAAGCTTCTAGGCGAGGTACACTGTAGCTTTTGCGGTATATTTGAATTCTGGCGGAAGACTCTGCTTATTCTAGTGAACCGCCATCGGTGATGAGGACTTAGTCTTTTAAGTCATCCGCCTTTGTCGTTTAGCGATCGGTGGACGTAGTCATTAAGAACTTCTCCTTTTGTCGTTTAGTGATCGGAGGACTTAGTCTTTTAAGTCATCCGCCTTTGTCGTTTAGTGATCGGAGGACTTAGTCTTTTAAGTCATCCGCCTTTGTCGTTTAGTGATCGGAGGACTTAGTCTTTTAAGTCATCCGCCTTTGTCGTTTAGCGATCGGTGGACGTAGTCATTAAGAACTTCTCCTTTTGTCGTTTAGTGATCGGAGGACTTAGTCTTTTAAGTCATCCGCCTTTGTCGTTTAGTGATCGGAGGACTTAGTCTTTTAAGTCATCCGCCTTTGTCGTTTAGTGATCGGAGGACTTAGTCTTTTAAGTCATCCGCCTTTGTCGTTTAGCGATCGGTGGACGTAGTCATTAAGAACTTCTCCTTTTGTCGTTTAGCGATCGGTGGACGTAGTCATTAAGAACTTCTCCTTTTGTCGTTTAGCGATCGGTGGACGTAGTCATTAAGAACTTCTCCTTTTGTCGTTTAGCGATCGGTGGACGTAGTCATTAAGAACTTCTCCTTTTGTCGTTTAGCGATCGGTGGACGTAGTCATTAAGAACTTCTCCTTTTGTCGTTTAGCGATCGGTGGACGTAGTCATTAAGAACTTCTCCTTTTGTCGTTTAGTGATCGGAGGACTTAGTCTTTTAAGTCATCCGCCTTTGTCGTTTAGCGATCGGTGGACGTAGTCATTAAGAACTTCTCCTTTTGTCGTTTAGCGATCGGTGGACGTAGTCATTAAGAACTTCTCCTTTTGTCGTTTAGCGATCGGTGGACGTAGTCATTAAGAACTTCTCCTTTTGTCGTTTAGCGATCGGTGGACGTAGTCATTAAGAACTTCTCCTTTTGTCGTTTAGCGATCGGTGGACGTAGTCATTAAGAACTTCTCCTTTTGTCGTTTAGCGATCGGTGGACGTAGTCATTAAGAACTTCTCCTTTTGTCGTTTAGCGATCGGTGGACGTAGTCATTAAGAACTTCTCCTTTTGTCGTTTAGCGATCGGTGGACGTAGTCATTAAGAACTTCTCCTTTTGTCGTTTAGCGATCGGTGGACGTAGTCATTAAGAACTTCTCCTTTTGTCGTTTAGCGATCGGTGGACGTAGTCATTAAGAACTTCTCCTTTTGTCGTTTAGCGATCGGTGGACGTAGTCATTAAGAACTTCTCCTTTTGTCGTTTAGCGATCGGTGGACGTAGTCATTAAGAACTTCTCCTTTTGTCGTTTAGCGATCGGTGGACGTAGTCATTAAGAACTTCTCCTTTTGTCGTTTAGTGATCGGAGGACTTAGTCTTTTAAGTCATCCGCCTTTGTCGTTTAGTGATCGGAGGACTTAGTCTTTTAAGTCATCCGCCTTTGTCGTTTAGCGATCGGTGGACGTAGTCATTAAGAACTTCTCCTTTTGTCGTTTAGCGATCGGTGGACGTAGTCATTAAGAACTTCTCCTAAGTCATCCGCTTTGTCGTTTAGTGATCGGAGGACTTAGTTTTTAAGTCATCCGCCTTTGTCATTATGACCGGGAGACTTCGTCTTTTAAGTCATCCGCCTTTGTCGTTTAGTGATCGGAGGACTTAGTCTTTTAAGTCATCTGCCTTTATCGTTTAGTGACCGGAGGACTTAGTCTTTGAAGGAATGCTATCTGAGGATTTCTTCTTTTGTCGTCTAGCGATCGGTGGACGTAGTCATTAAGAACTTCTCCTTTTGTCGTTTAGCGATCGGTGGACGTAGTCATTAAGAACTTCTCCTTTTGTCGTTTTCCTATCGGTGGACTTAGTCTTTTATTTTAATTCACCGGTGGACTACTTTTCTACTTTACCGCTGGATGTGCATTCACAGCCCTGTTTTACTAATATACCTAGAACACTTAACCAAATTCATCAGACAACTAAAATACTCTTTTCAAGGGTATTTTCAACAGATAATTCTCATATGCATAAATCGTAATAAACATAATCAAATTACTTTAACATATAACCACATCATCAAAAATATATTTAAACTTAAACACCATTTAAGTCAAAAGAAACTTCCATGTTTTTGGTTAAGAAGTTTGGTTTGGAGAAATCTTTGAATCTAACTCCTTCTCGATTATGTTGGCTAAATAACGAGGAAGGTATCAAGGTTGTCAATCAAGTGAAGGTTCATTTCTCAATTGGAAGTTATGTTTATGAAGTAGTTTGTGAAGTGTTTCCAATTAGTTCCAACTATATTTTGCTTGGAAAGCCATGGCACAATGATAAGGAAGCCATGCATGATGATCATAGCAATTTCTAGTATTTCAAGCTCTGTGAGGAGACCATTAGAATATTTCTACTTCCACCTTAACAAATTATGTTAGATTTTGTTTATGTCAAAACACGAGATGAGGAAGGCTTTAATTATTCATGGAAACATGAAATTGATTATGTTTCGAAATCGAATTGTTGATTGGGGAGCTTTACTAGAACATGCTAATACACTACTTTATATTAAAAAATGTTTTACCTTTATTTCAAAATTGATGTGCCTATGAAGCCAAACTGTCAAGAACGAACCAAGGTATGTATTTTAACTATTTTGTCTTCTAATTGGTTTGAGAGTTTTGTAGTTAAAGGCCTTCTTAAAGCTTGGAATGGCTTCGTTGAAGAGGAAATTTCTCTTTCCTTTAACAAATTGTGTAACCAAGTTATTAACATAATTTATGTTTAGTAAACCTTAGCATTTGGCAAACTTTAGCCTTCTTTGATAGTAATTGGGCAGACTTGTAGCCTTATTATTGTTTAGGATATTTGCATATTTTGTTTACCTTTAGGAAAGTTTGAGTGATCAAGGATTGGCTCACAAGAGGAGATGTTGATCAAGTGATGGGCTAGCGTAGCAAGGAATCAAGCAGCAACAGCAGCACGCAGGAGGCAGATGGGCGCAGCAGGGCGCGCATGGGACAGGACGGCATGGCTGAGCAGGCACGCACGAGCAGCAGCAGCTGGCGCGCACGAACAAGGGCTGGATCAAAGGCGCGTGCAGGAGAAGCAGCCACCAGCACCCGTGGTCGAGCCGTACACTCCAACAACTAAATTTTTAGCGAGGCTTCCAACGGCTCTTTTAAGCTTCTCTCCTCCTCTTCTTTTGTCGATAGCTTCTTCTTCTATTTAAGCTCTTCCCTTAGCTATTGTTCAGGACTTTTGATGAAATGAAAATGTATTGAAGTTATCTTCAAAAGGGAAGAGTTCGTCAAACCTTCATCTAATTGGCTCGGTTGTAATCAATCCAAGTGGAGTTGTCCTCCAATTGTCATTCAAGTTCAATGTTACTTGATTGGTTCTTGTCTCTTCAGTCTCTACTCACTCATCAACAGTACAAATTAAGAAGAAGGTGGGCAAAACCTCCCTAATGCTGTTGTACCCGAAGGTGCCCATTGTTGCTTTCAGACTAGCCGCAGGTTGTTCTGCCAAGTTCTATCCATTCCATCGTGCTCCCTTCAATCCATCGGTGCTCTCTGAGGAGTTTGCAGGCTTTCCCACCTCCTTGTTCGCTTGGTATCATTTCTTTCTTTTACGCCATTTTTCTGTTTTTATGCTTCTCTGTTTTTACCTATTTTAGTATCTGTTATGGGGTGCTCTTGAGCACCGACCCTCTATTAGTATTTTCGTCTTCCGATTGCAATTTCCAGATCATTTTTGTGTCATTTGGTATCAAAGCCGAACCTGGCTTTTGATGTTTTGTTTTCTCTGTTTTCCTTCTCTGGTATTTTCTGTTTTGGTGATCTGCTTCTTAACCCGATAGACTCAACCATATTATTCATCATGATATCCTGTTAAGATATTCAAATTGCTTCCTTATTGTGTTTAGTTCAAATTTTTAATGTTGTTTTGTTTTCTGATTTTTGTGAGATTGTGTTTCTGTTTAGTTTAGATTTTTCCACGCCCTTATGAACTGTGTATAAATCCTAATGCTAGCATGTATAATCGACATAGTTGTTCTGCTGGAGCTTGATATTCTGTTGGTTTTCTACTTTGTTAATTAGGGAGTTTAGCATTTCATTTTCTTTCTGTTCTTTTTAGTATTTCAGATTGCTTTATGTTTTGTTCTCTGATTGTTACGATTTCTATTCTGATTGAAATGTCTATCTCTAGAATGAAACTGCATCTTTAGCTTATTATTGATAGCATTTTATTTGTCTAGTGTTCTGTTTTTCTAGTTAGTTTGCATCTATAGTTTTCTTTTCCTACCTTTTCTTGCATTTTCTGTTGTGTTATTTTGAGATTGAATTGTGAAATTTTCTATTCTGAACTTGAAGTCTCCTTCGGCCAAGAAATTGGTATAAATTCAAGAAGCATTATTTGTTTGTCATCTATTAGTGATTTTCTTTTGTGGTTAGATTTTCATTTCCAATCTTAGAGCTTAAATGTAGAACCATAAGTTAGAATCACAAGAGCCTCCACATAGGAGAAAACCCGAACCACCTAGGAGAAAAGCTCAAAATCGAAAGGACTTAGATGATGAGTTGTCCGAGGGTGAGGAGCAAGAGTTTAAACCTTTTCAAACCTCAAAGCCGAGAAGAATGGTCAATAACTTTGGTGACTTTTAAAGGACACCAAAATTGATTGTTGGTAAATCAGTTTTGCAAAGACAACTAGATGAGATCAACCAAAAGTTTGAAGTTGTTAGCCAACTTAGGGAAACCTGATATAATGAACCTTTGAGGAAGAGGAGACTCGAACCACCTTAGTAGAAAGGCTGAACACTTAGGAGGTTTGGATAGAAGTGAAACAGATTACTTAAGACCAAACCGGAAAGCTTCCACTAGCCATCTTGGTATCGTGAGTACTTGCGATATATCTTTGCCTTGTTTTGATGGTTATTCAAAGGGTTTTAATGATTAGCAAGGTAAAATTGAGAGGTTGTTTGAATGTCAAGGTTTTTCGGAAAAGGGAAAAATCAAACTTGCCTTTCTAAGTCTCATCGGGTATGCTAGTTCTTGGTGGGAGAAACTTAAGAGAAAAAGGAGATAGGATGGCAAAATTGAAGTTTGCGATGACATGCTTGATGAAAAAAGAATTTGCCCCAAGACCACAAGAGCAAAACCATGACCTTGGTATTATCCAAAAACCCCAATCGACCCTCCACACCGACAAGCACAAGCTCACATAGAGTTTGTAGAGGAATCCCCTGGTCTAGGAGAAGAAGAGGAAGAGATACTAGAAGAAGAGATTGTCTATCCCGAAGAAGGCCCTCTCCTTGGGATGGATGATGATGTGTAGGAGGAAAAAGATGTTGAAGAAGACCACCTCCTCGTTTTAGAAATAACCACTACAACCGGTCTTGATGAGGAGCTTGAGGAAGATAAACCGTTAGAAGGATTTCTCCTAGAGGGAGAGGACACACCCTTCACAACCACTAAGGAAGAAGAAAGTGATCATGAGGAGATGGACTATCCTCAAGAGATCAAATCCATATATTTAGAAGCAACCACCTTAGGAAGGATGCCACAATTAGCATTTTCCCTTTTCTAAATGAATCTAACTTTGTAGATCCAACTTTGATCTTAAGACTTGAAGGAGAGTTCCTAACCCAAGAAGAAGAGAGCTTACCCCTTTCCTTAATGGAGTTAACTATTGCTATGCCCTTTAACTTGGTAAGTCTCTTGATCAAGGATCCCTTTATGTTGAAGCATCTCTACCACATCCCATAGAATTCTTAAGAGTAGCTTCAAATTTGAGTGGTTTAAAATTAAGAATAACAAATTTAGTTCATGTCATAAATAAGTCTATAGACTTAGTTTTGCTTAGGAATGAGCTGAGGTTAAGCAAGAAAATTAATGAGGATTTTCTAGAACATTATGCTCGAACAAGTTATTGGTGGCTCAATGGATTACAACTACATGTTATCATGCTTATGTAGGATCAAGATTGTCTAAGAGGGGGGTGAATTAGACCTTTTTAAATTTCTTAATATCTCTTAAACTAACAGCAAGCAAACAATTAGTAAAAGTAAAAAGGGAGAGAAAGAAAAACCAACACAGAAGTTTTTACGTGGTTCGGCTCAACCTAACCTACATCCACGCTTCAAGGTTCACCCCTTGAAGATCCTTAACCTTCTCCTCTCGAGAATGAACAGATAGGAATTCCGGGCTTCGATCAACTGCCTTTTACAGATTTAGATTGAACTTCACGGGCGTCAATCCACTGCCTTTCAGATTTTACAAGTTTGAGTAAATGAATACAACAAACTACAAACTCTCAAATCAAATTCTCAAGTTTAGGAATCGAGAGATGTAGATGAAAATACAGAGTATGATAGATCACAAGTTAGGGCTCAGGAATTCAAATTCGCAAAAGTTGTATCTTTGTGCTCTAACCTTGGCTTAAATACTCTGTCTTCGGAATCGGCTTGACTTCAATGCCATTATCATATATCCAATATAGAAACTTTGTTACCGTTGGAGCAGCTTTCGTACAATTTTAGGGTAGCCGTTGCCGTCTGTAGTTGTAAGTCGTCGTCGCCATTAAGTTCTGGAGTTAATGCTGAAAACGACGTCACTGTAGCTTCGCGGCTAGTTTGAAGTCTGGCGGAAGATCACCGGTTTAACAGCTTCAAAACAGATCGCCACGTCATCGGCAGATGTATCTTGTAAATTCATCGGCAGATGTATTCTCAGAAGTCATCGGCAGATGCACCTTGAAAAGTTCACCCGGCAGATGAGGGCTTTGAATTGCCATCGGTAGATGTACCTTGAAAAATCATCGGCAAGATGCATCTTGAACTTCATCGTTGAAGACTCCGATCGGCATGTGCAGCTTTGAACGACTTTGTCTTTTGTCGTTTAGCGATCGGCATGTGCAGCTTTGAACGACTTTGTCTTTTGTCGTTTAGCGATCGGCATGTGCAGCTTTGAACGACTTTGTCTTTTGTCGTTTAGCGATCGGCATGTGCAGCTTTGAACGACTTTGTCTTTTGTCGTTTAGCGATCGGCATGTGCAGCTTTGAACGACTTTGTCTTTTGTCGTTTAGCGATCGGCATGTGCAGCTTTGAACGACTTTGTCTTTTGTCGTTTAGCGATCGGCATGTGCAGCTTTGAACGACTTTGTCTTTTGTCGTTTAGCGATCGGCATGTGCAGCTTTGAACGACTTTGTCTTTTGTCGTTTAGCGATCGGCATGTGCAGCTTTGAACGACTTTGTCTTTTGTCGTTTAGCGATCGGCATGTGCAGCTTTGAACGACTTTGTCTTTTGTCGTTTAGCGATCGGCATGTGCAGCTTTGAACGACTTTGTCTTTTGTCGTTTAGCGATCGGCATGTGCAGCTTTGAACGACTTTGTCTTTTGTCGTTTAGCGATCGGCATGTGCAGCTTTGAACGACTTTGTCTTTTGTCGTTTAGCGATCGGCATGTGCAGCTTTGAACGACTTTGTCTTTTGTCGTTTAGCGATCGGCATGTGCAGCTTTGAACGACTTTGTCTTTTGTCGTTTAGCGATCGGCATGTGCAGCTTTGAACGACTTTGTCTTTTGTCGTTTAGCGATCGGCATGTGCAGCTTTGAACGACTTTGTCTTTTGTCGTTTAGCGATCGGCATGTGCAGCTTTGAACGACTTTGTCTTTTGTCGTTTAGCGATCGGCATGTGCAGCTTTGAACGACTTTGTCTTTTGTCGTTTAGCGATCGGCATGTGCAGCTTTGAACGACTTTGTCTTTTGTCGTTTAGCGATCGGCATGTGCAGCTTTGAACGACTTTGTCTTTTGTCGTTTAGCGATCGGCATGTGCAGCTTTGAACGACTTTGTCTTTTGTCGTTTAGCGATCGGCATGTGCAGCTTTGAACGACTTTGTCTTTTGTCGTTTAGCGATCGGCATGTGCAGCTTTGAACGACTTTGTCTTTTGTCGTTTAGCGATCGGCATGTGCAGCTTTGAACGACTTTGTCTTTTGTCGTTTAGCGATCGGCATGTGCAGCTTTGAACGACTTTGTCTTTTGTCGTTTAGCGATCGGCATGTGCAGCTTTGAACGACTTTGTCTTTTGTCGTTTAGCGATCGGCATGTGCAGCTTTGAACGACTTTGTCTTTTGTCGTTTAGCGATCGGCATGTGCAGCTTTGAACGACTTTGTCTTTTGTCGTTTAGCGATCGGCATGTGCAGCTTTGAACGACTTTGTCTTTTGTCGTTTAGCGATCGGCATGTGCAGCTTTGAACGACTTTGTCTTTTGTCGTTTAGCGATCGGCATGTGCAGCTTTGAACGACTTTGTCTTTTGTCGTTTAGCGATCGGCATGTGCAGCTTTGAACGACTTTGTCTTTTGTCGTTTAGCGATCGGCATGTGCAGCTTTGAACGACTTTGTCTTTTGTCGTTTAGCGATCGGCATGTGCAGCTTTGAACGACTTTGTCTTTTGTCGTTTAGCGATCGGCATGTGCAGCTTTGAACGACTTTGTCTTTTGTCGTTTAGCGATCGGCATGTGCAGCTTTGAACGACTTTGTCTTTTGTCGTTTAGCGATCGGCATGTGCAGCTTTGAACGACTTTGTCTTTTGTCGTTTAGCGATCGGCATGTGCAGCTTTGAACGACTTTGTCTTTTGTCGTTTAGCGATCGGCATGTGCAGCTTTGAACGACTTTGTCTTTTGTCGTTTAGCGATCGGCATGTGCAGCTTTGAACGACTTTGTCTTTTGTCGTTTAGCGATCGGCATGTGCAGCTTTGAACGACTTTGTCTTTTGTCGTTTAGCGATCGGCATGTGCAGCTTTGAACGACTTTGTCTTTTGTCGTTTAGCGATCGGCATGTGCAGCTTTGAACGACTTTGTCTTTTGTCGTTTAGCGATCGGCATGTGCAGCTTTGAACGACTTTGTCTTTTGTCGTTTAGCGATCGGTATGAGGAACTTCAAGTGTCATCGGCAGGAATAACTTGAAAACACTATTGGTAAGTGTACTTTTAACAATTCATCGGCAGATGAAGTTTTCAGCCCTGTTTTACTTATTCAGTCCTGTACACTTAACCCGATACATTAGACAACTAAAATACCCTTTTTAAGGGCATTTCCAACATATTAAAATCAATGCATAATTCAATATTCTCATTTTATAAACATAATCAAATTACTTAATTATCATTCAAATACATCATCAAAAATATAGTTAGACTTAAACTCTATTTAAGTCAACAATCTCCCCCTTTTTTATGATGACAAAATATTAATTTGATTAAGTCACTCTCCCCCATAATCCTATCTCCCCCATAGCAAATGCAAACATGCTAAAACAACCACAGAGCATACCAGAGTTTCTAAAAAATTCAAATATCCAGATTGTTCCAAAATATGCAATATTCCATATCCCACATGCATATCCAATATCAAAATATATCCATCAAATATATTCTCCCCCTTTGACATTATCAAAAACACTCAAAGGAACAGCAGAATGAATGGAGGCAACATAATTCAGAAAAACATCAGAGGAAAATCGTTTTAGAATATCAACAAAAGGGTATGCATACAAAGTTAGCTATTTAAAGAAAGCTACAAAATGATTCCAAAACGCTTGGCTAATATAATCAGTCACTGCAAGTTCTGAGGAGAAGTAAGCATCCACCAGAGCTTGAAGTGAAGCAATATTGGGAGGGACAGGAGGTTGATAGACCACCATGGCCTGACAGGGAGCCGGAGGTGGAAAAGGTGGTGTGTACACCACTATGTCCATACATGGAGGAGGCTCTACAGATACAGCAGCTGGAGAAGCATCATGTGGACAAGCGGGCTCGGAGGAGGACACGAGAGATGGCACAGAGACAGAAGGAGTAGCAGTAGATGCATCAGGAGGAGAGAATGCAAATTCAGTCTCCTGAAGATCCAGTGTCGTGAAACGCACATCTTCATAAACTGCAGGCCGGGTAAAGGGAAGTTCGAGATCTTCATAGGTAGGCGCAGTGGGAGGTGCAGGGCAAAGAGCCTCAACTTGAGTTTTGAGAGCCCGAAGGTTACGGGTGAAAATCTCATTATTTATGTCCATTTTCCGATCCATTTGACCCTGAGCCACAGCAGCCTCAACGCTCAAATCCTTTTTGAGTTGAGTGATCTTAGTATCAATGGCTGTTGCAAGATTGTCAATGCTGGTCTTCAACTCAGTATACTGTTCCTCACTGAGAGAAACTCTCCTCTGGTAAACTAAAGGAGATCCTGAGGTAGGAGCAGGTTGCTGAATTGGTGAGGAATGTTGGACTCGGGGAGCAGGTGGATGTGTAGGAGCAATTGGACTTGGAGGAGGTAATTGGACTGGGGATGGAGGAGCTGTATCCTGTCAGACTGGAGATGGAGGTAGAATAGGAGGCAGAGCTGGTAACTGAAAGGCAGGAGGAGGAGATGGTGGATTTGCTGGAAGAGGTAGAGGGACAGAGGTGGGAGTAGAGATGTCCTCAAAAAGAAGTATCCTTGAGGAAGGGACAAGACGCCTTCGCACTAAAGGAGGAGGCTGAAAGCTAGAAGCCTGAGAATGAGAGGGGGAATTATCAAAAACAGGGAACTCAGAGTCATCCCCTCCTTCAGCAGTAGACTCCTCTAAAAGGTCAAGTTTTCTCTTTCCCTTTTTGGCAACAGTTGCCTTAGCAGGAGCTCGCTTAGGAACATTCAGCACAAGCTCCCCGGTTCTGGTTCTCTTAATTCCCATTTTGCTCAAGGTGGTTCGGGAATAGTAATTGGTGGGTTTAAGAGTGATAGGGTCCTCATCCTCAGGGAATACAACCTCAAGCTTAGCTAAAAGTTTCATTAACAGCAGGTTGTAAGGTAAAGAGGTAGCTCTGGATGTCACAGCCTGGATCATCCTTCTAACCACAACATATCCTAGATTGAAGGGGGCCTTTTGGAACAGTTCATACAGAACAAAAATCTCCATGGCACTCACCTCATCATGGTGGCCACCCTTAGGAACTATATTATACCCTATCATCTGATGAAATAACCTGGCTCTTGCAGTCAGGTGTTTGCCTTTAAGAGGGTCAGGGGTATGGTTTGGATCAAGAACTATACGTTTTAGAAAACTGAGACCCTCAGAGGCACCAAAGAAAGGAGGCTCAGTGTCGGTCATATACTGGTAAAAGCGGCTATCTAAATGGGAGCACTCCAAAAGGGCATTAATGAACTGGGGGGTAATTTCTATGTGTTTGCTATACACATAGCTCTTTATGATAGAGAAATCCGAAGTGAAACTCATATTTGCATAGAACATACGGATTGCTTCAGGGTAATAAAAGGACTCTGTGTCAAATAAACCTAATAACCCGAGCTCCTTCAAGGGTTCTATAATATTCATGCCTGCTAAATCATCAAAGAAAATCCCTCGACTGGGAATTAAAGTTTTGTACCTATAGTCGTCATGGTACATTAACTCAGCAGCCTTGGTCAGAAAGAAAAGAGATGGCCACTCTTTGGCGCGAGGAATCTCTCGTGGAGGACGAGCTGAAGCTTTGGCCTTCTTCTTGGCCGGTTCCTTATCAGCGCGAGAAGATGAACCCTGAAACTCCATTGAAGGAATAGGACTTGAGAGAGAGAAGGAACTGGTAGGGCAGGGGTTTTCAGAAAGAGCGCGAAATGTGAAGCGTCGTTGAGAAGAAACAGAGTTTAAAAGAAAAGGGCATCGCCCGACGAGATGGAGTCACACGTGTAAGACAAATTAACCCGATGGGTCACACGTGTCGGTAGATTAAAGAAATGCAAATGCATCTTCCGATGCCTATAGAAAAACACAGCATCTACCGATGTCTTCCGAAAGACATACATTTTTCGATGCCTATTGAAAAACACAGCATCTACCGATGCCATCACAGAAGAAAATGCTCTAACACTCAGGATTTTCTAACAGAGGGATAAACTCAGTTTTTCTCAATCCGAATGAGGCCTGGCCTTATTCTAATATTATTGAATGTCTTTTCATCCAAAGGCTTGGTAAAGATGTCGGCCAATTGATCAACAGAATTGACAAATTCTAAAGATATATCACCTCTTTGAACATGATCACGGATGAAGTGATATCTTACATCAATATGTTTGGTTCTAGAATGCTGAATAGGATTTTTTGAAATGTTAATTGCACTGGTGTTATCACACCGAATAGGAATCCTATCATAAAACAGATTATAGTCTTCTAAGGTCTGTTTCATCCATAACATTTATGCACAGCAACTGCCAGCAGCAATATATTCACTTTCTGCAGTTTATAAAGCAACAGAGTTCTGTTTCTTAGAATACCAGGAAACTAAAGATTCTCCAAGGAACTGACAGGTTCCACTGGTGCTTTTCCTATTAACTAGACTACCAGCATAGTCAGAATCTGAGTATCCAATCAGATCGAAAGAAGTACCTTTAGGATACCATAATCCTAAGTCAGGTGTCCCACTTAAATATTTAAAAATCCTTTTGACAGCAGTTAAGTGAGATTCCTTAGGAGCAGCTTGAAATCTAGCACAAAGACAAACACTAAAGAGTATATCTGGCCTACTTGCAGTCAGATATAACAAAGAACCAATCATACCACGATATTTCTTAATATCCACATTTATTCCATGTTCATCTTTGTCCAATTTTGTTATGGTACTCATGGGAGTTTTAGACGACTTAGCAGATTCTAATCCAAACTTCTTAAGGAGTTCCTTAATGTACTTTTCTTGACAGAAGAAAATTTCATCAGGAGATTGACTAATCTGGAATCCTAAGAAGAATTTTAACTCCCCCATCATACTCATTTCAAATTCACTTTGCATGAGGGAGGAAAACTCATTACACATATTGATATTTGTTGATCCAAAAATAATGTCATCGACATAAATTTGAACTAACAGAATATCCTTATCCTTTTGCATGGTAAATAGAGTTGAGTCGATTTTACCCCTTTTGAAATTCATTTCCACAAGGAAGTTCTTCAACCTATCATACCAAGCTCTAGGAGCCTGTTTAAGACCATAGAGAGCTTTCCTTAACTTATAGACATGGTCGGGTTTGTCAAAAGCTTCAAAACCTAAGGGCTGCTCAACATAAACTTCTTCTGTAATATAACCATTTAAGAATGCACTCTTTACATCCATTTGAAAGAGTGTGAAGTTTTTGTAGCAAGCAAAAGCTAGGAGCATCCTAATTGACTCTAATCTAGCTACAAGGGCAAAAGATTCCTCAAAATCAATACCCTCTTCTTGAGAGTATCCCTTAGCAACTAGTCTAGCCTTGTTTCTCAAAACAATCCCATTTTAATCCAATTTATTCTTATAAACCCATTTTGTTCCAATAATGGGATGATCTTTAGGCCGTGAAACAAGTTCCCATACCTTGCTCCTTTCAAATTGATTTAACTCTTCTTGCATGGCCATAATCCAATTTTCATCACCCTCGGCTTCTTCAAATTTCTTAGGCTCTACTTGTGAAATGAATGCCACATTGGCACAGAGATTCCTAAGAGAAGCTCTAGTCTTAACTCCTAAAGAAGGATCACCTAAAACTTCATCTATTGGATGATTTTTGACATATTTCCAATCTTTAGGAAGAGCAGGATTTTCATCCTTGACAGGAACAATATCTAGAGAAGTAGAAGAGGGTTCTAAAGATTTTTCTACTTGAATGGGATCAGTAGGCTTTTCTAAGGAAAGGGAATCCAATTGTTTTTCCAAAGTATCATCCTCATCCACATTGATTAATGGCTGAGGAGTCTCATCAAAGTTTACATGTACTGATTCTTCTACAACTAGAGTTCTCTTATTGAATACCCTATATGCTTTGCTGGTAAGAGAATATCCTAGAAAAATTCCAAGATCGGATTTGGAATCGAATTTTCCTAAGTTATCCTTAGTATTGAGAATAAAGCATTTACTACCAAAGGCTCTAAAGTATTTCACAGAAGGAGTTTTTCCACTCCAGAGTTCGTATGAAGTTTTCTCAAGAATAGGTCTTATGGAGACCCGATTAAGCACATAACAGGCTGTTGCAACAGCTTCAGCCCAGAAATACTTAGGAAGTGAATTCTCATTAAGCATAGTCCTAGCAAGCTCTTGGAGAGACCTATTTTTCCTCTCAACAACACCATTTTGCTGAGGGGTCCTAGGAGAAGAGAAGTTGTGCTCAATTCCATAATTGAGACACAAGAGTTCAAATTTCTCATTTTCAAATTCTCCACCATGATCACTACGAATAGCAACAATGGTGAGCTCCTTTTCATTTTGAACTCTTTTCCTAAAACTAGAAAATGTGTCAAAAGTCTCATCCTTAGACTTTAAAAAGTAAACCCAAGTAAATCTAGAAAAATCATCAACGATGACAAATGCATAGAATTTTCCTCCTAAGCTGGCTATATTTGAAGGACCGAAGAGGTCCATGTGAAGGAGTTGGAGAGGCTTAGAAGTAGAAATTGCATTCTTCGATGCAAAGGAACTTTTGATCTGCTTGCCCATTTGGCAGGCTTCACAGACCTTATCATTTTCAAAGGATATCTTAGGGATTCCTCTAACTAAGTTTTCCTTAGTAATCTTAGCTAAGGTATCCATCCCTACATGTCCTAATCTCCTATGCCATATCCAAGAATCATGGGAACAATTCACAGCAAAACATTTTTCATCAGACACAGCAATATCATCTAAGTCAATAATATAAATATTATCTTTCCTATACCCAGAAAACAGAATTTTGCCAATTGAAGCATCTTTAATTATGCAAGAGTCTGATTTAAAAATCACTTTATATCCTTTATCACATAGCTGGCTAATACTGAGTAAATTATGCTTTAATCCATCAACTAATAAAACATTTTCAATAATAGGATTAATACTGTTACCTATGTTACCAATGCCAACAATTTTTCCTTTTTGGTTTCCACCAAAAGTGACACTACCTTTCTTCTTGTTGACAGCTGCAAACTTGGTTGAGTCTCCTGTCATATGTCTCGAACATCCACTGTCGAGAGACCATTGATTTTTCCCAGGAGAACAGTCAACCTGCAAAACAGAGATCAGGTTGTCTTCTTAGGTACCCAAATCTTTTGGGTCCTAGTGTTAGGCCTGGTCCCCTTTGGAACCCATTGCAGTTTACTGCCAGATTTTCTATTGTTTGATTTTAAGGGACACTCAAAAGATTTATGTCCTACTTCGTTACATGCATGACAAGTGGATGGTTTAACAAAGAAATTCTTAAAAAATTTTCTCTTATTAAACTTATCATAGCCTAAACCTGCCTTATCATGGGTAGCTCTATGATTTCCTATCAGCAGAGTTAGGTTTTTGCTACCATTTGAGAACCAAAGAACAAGTTTATTCAAAGACTCATTTTTCTTCTTAAGTTCTGTAATTTCTTTTTCATGCAAGTCCACTTCTTTAGCATTCTTTTCTAATAACCCTGCATTTTCCTTTTTCAACATGTTATATTTAGTCTTAAGTATGCCAAATTGCTTAACCAAGTCATTAAAGGCGTCAATTAGTTCACCTTCTTCATTATCACTATCGTTATCACTTAAAATTTTCAACATGTTATATTTAGTCTTAAGTATGCCAAATTGCTTAACCAAGTCATTAAGAGCGTCAATTAGTTCACCTTCCTTCATTATCACTATCGTTATCACTTAAAATACTTGAGAGGAAGTACTAACCTTTTCTTCGTGTGCCATGAAGCACAGATTTGCAACTTCCTCATCTTCTGAAGAGGAGATGTCACCTTCACTGTCATCCTAAGTGGCCTTCATAGCCTTCTTCTTAGACTTCTTGGGATACTTCTTTGTCTGTGGACAATCTGTCTTCATGTGGCCAGGCTTTCCACATCCAAAACAAGTGATTTCCTTCTCCTTGTGAGATTTCTCACCCTTTGGAAATCTCCTTCCTTGCACTCTTTTTCTTTGGAGGAATTTGCTGAACCTCCTTGTAATGAGGGCTATATCCTCATCATCATCTTCTTCTTCTTCTTCTTCAGACACATCTTGTTTGCTGGAAGAGGCTTTCATAGCAATGTCTTTTCTTTTTGTAGCCTCTTTCTCCTTGAGGTCTTCCTTCTCGTTTGACCTCATTGTGATCTCGTGTGTCATAAGAGATCCAATGAGTTCCTCAAGTTTCAGAGCCTTGAGATCTTTTGCTTCCTGTATAGCAGTCACCTTTGGCTGCCAGCTTCTTGGAAGACATCTGAGGATCTTCCTGACCTGTTCTTCACTAGAATAAGATTTACCAAGAGCTTTCAAACCATTAGTAATGTTAGTAAATCTTGTAAACATGGAAGAAACAGTCTCATCCTTAGGCATAGAGAATAGTTCATACTCGTGTATGAACATATTTAATTTACTCTCTTTCACTTGATTTGTGCCCTCGTGAGTGACCTCTAATAAGTGCCAAATTTCTTGAGCACTCTCACACCCTTGTACTTTATTAAATTCGTCTCGATTTAGAGCACAGTACAAGGTGTTTACTACCTTGGCATTAAGGCTCAGATTTCTCTTATCGGACTCAGTCAATTCAGAAGAGTCCTTAGGGATACTTTTCCCATCTACAGTTTTCATGGCCTTAAAAGGACCATTCTCTATAATACACCAAGTCTCATAGTCTATGGCTTGAATGAATATTTTCATTCTAGTCTTCCAATAGACATAATCACTACCATCAAAGAATGGAGGTCTATTTGTTGCTTGACCTTCTATTTGTGTGGTGTTAATGTTGAATGTCATTGTGAACAAATATAACACAGAGTGTTTAGACGGAGCTTAGACAATGATAAACCTTGCTCTGATACCAATTGTAGGATCGAGATTGTCTAAGAGGGGGGTGAATTAAACCTTTTTAAATTTCTTAATATCTCTTAAACTAACAGCAAGCAAACAATTAGTAAAAGTAAAAAGGGAGAGAAAGAAAAACCAACACAGAAGTTTTTACGTGGTTCGGCTCAACCTAGCCTACATCCACGCTTCAAGGTTCACCCCTTGAAGATCCTTAACCTTCTCCTCTCGAGAATGAACAGATCGGAATTCCGGGCTCCGATCAACTGCCTTTTACAGATTTAGATTGAACTTCACGGGCGTCAATCCACTGCCTTTCAGATTTTACAAGTTTGAGTAAATGAATACAACAAACTACAAACTCTCAAATCAAATTCTCAAGTTTAGGAATCGAGAGATGTAGATGAAAATACAGAGTATGATAGATCACAAGTTAGGGCTCAGGAATTCAAATTCGCAAAAGTTGTATCTTTGTGCTCTAACCTTGGCTTAAATACTCTGTCTTCGGAATCGGCTTGACTTCAATGCTCCTTATCCAATAATAGAAACTTTGTTACCGTTGGAGCAGCTTTCGTACAATTTCGTGTAGCCGTTGCCGTCTGTAGTTGTAAGTCGTCGTCGCCATTAAAGTTCTGGAGTTAATGCTGAAAATGACGTCACTGTAGCTTCGCGTCTATTTTGAAGTCTGGCGGAATATCACCGGTTTAAACAGCTTCAAAACAGATCGCCACGTCATCGGCATATGTATCTTGTAAATTCATCGGCAGATGTATTCTGAGAAGTCATCGGCAGATGCACCTTGAAAGTTCACCGGCAGATGAGGGCTTTGAATTTCATCGGTAGATGCACCTTGAAAAATTGTCAGCAGATGCATCTTGAACTTCATCGGTTGAAGACTCCATCGGCAGATGCAACTTGTAAGCCATCGGCATGAACGTCTTCAAAATCGCCATCAACAGATCGCCACGTCATCGGCATATGTATCTTGTAAATTCATCGGCAGATGTATTCTGAGAAGTCATCGGCAGATGCACCTTGAAAGTTCACCGGCAGATGAGGGCTTTGAATTTCATCGGTAGATGCACCTTGAAAATTGTCAGCAGATGCATCTTGAACTTCATCGGTTGAAGACTCCATCGGCAGATGCAACTATGAGTTGCTTCATGTGCCATCGGTAGAAGCAGCTTCAAACGCCATCGGCAGAAGCAGCTTCAAACGCCATCGGCAGAAGCAATTCTTTTCTTTGTCGTTTAGTGATCGGCATGAGTAGCTCTTCTTTGTCGTTTAGCGATCGGCATGTGCAGCTTTGAACGACTTTGTCTTTTGTCGTTTAGCGATCGGCATGTGCAGCTTTGAATGACTTTGTCTTTTTTTGTTTAGCGATCGGCATGTGCAGCTTTGAACGACTTTGTCTTTTGTCGTTTAGCAATCGGTATGAGGAACTTCAAGTGTCATCGGCAGGAATAACTTGAAAACACTATTGGTATGTGTACTTTTAACAATTCATCGGCAGATGAAGTTTTCAGCCCTGTTTTACTTATTCAGTCTTGTACACTTAACCCGATACATTAGACAACTAAAATACCCTTTTTAAGGGCATTTCCAACATATTAAAATCAATGCATAATTCAATATTCTCATTTTATAAACATAATCAAATTACTTAATTATCATTCAAATACGTCATCAAAAACATATTTAGACTTAAACTCTATTTAAGTCAACAGCTTAGTGATACATTCTTTCCTTTAGTAGCTAGTTGCTTAGTGAATCTAACTGTTAGCTATGTACCTACCTTGGTGGATTATGATCATAAGCCCCCACCTAGGAGAATGGAGATTGAATTTGGTGTAACCCTAGCCTTTGATTGTCATATGCCACGAGGAGCTATCACCCGGTCTTGTGCCAAATCCTTGGTCGAGGTCCCTTTTTCTAATGAATCTTCTATTTTTGTAGGTGGCATACCATTAAAGCAAGTGGAGTGGAAACTAAATGATCAAGATCTCAAGAAGCCATACCATCTAATTGCATGAGAACATTATCCTCGGTCATGCAACAATTGAAGGGGGAATATTCCAAAACTCTCCTCTCTTGTTGAGGGCAGTTGATTATCGAATAGAACTAGAGCTTTGTTGCTTTCTTTGGTCTTCCTTTTCATGAGTGAAATCCGAAAGAAGATTGTTACTGAGTGCATCTTGTTGTAAGCCAAGGTGTTCCTAGTTTATTGCTACCTACTTCCACTCATTCAAGTGTGGAAATCCAGGGCAAGATAGTATTCCAAAACTCTCCTCTCTGTTTGTTGGAAAGCTTCTTTGTTTAGAGGAAGCAAGGCTGAAGGGTGCAGCTTATAGCCTTCTCGGACCAGCAGTGAGTTTCCAGCCATAACTTCCATTCCAAGAGGAGGCAACCTCTGAAATTTTCAGAGCTCGCACTCCATCCCCTCAGCACGTACTCTTTAAAATTTCAAGTGTTTTGGTTTTTCCCTAGCAAAAGTGGTGCATGATTGAAGTTGATGCTTTTTCAGTTCCAGCAACAGAAACTGGCTAAACAGACTAGTGGAGTGAATCGATTCTATCTTTGGCTAGGCAAAGAATTAGCCCCTTAAATTTTACGAGCAACAATTTCATAGTGGTGGTAAGAATCTATTAAATTTTCAAAGCCTTTGATCATAAATTGAGTAAGATATACTGCTTGGAATCTGGAGATTTTTAAATAACTTCATTGTTGATCCGAAAAGAACTAGTGCTTGTGGTTTCCCCACAAGTTGTCATAGGTGAAGCCTATCAGATCGTTTGTTTTAGATCACTAGTGCACTTGAATTTAATTGTGTTAATGTTGGGTTCAACTTCATTTTTCAATATATTCTTGATGCTACCCTTCATAATATGAAGATTGAAATTTATAAGTTTGTAATGAGTAATAACCGCACATACATATTAAAGTTTGCTTACCAAATTTACGGCCATGTGGAAAAAAGAGGTTATACAATGTGATGACACTCAAATAAATCAAAACCTTTCAAAGGAGTCGATTAGTATCTCGGCAACAAGGTATATATCAACTAATACTTTGATTGATTGGTTACTTAGGATTGGATGGATAGTAGAATGCTTTGATATTATTGTTGATTGGGTTCTTTGGTTTAATAATTGTGACCTTTCTTTAAAGGAGGACTCCTCATGTGTAGTAACTCATCTTTATTCTATGTCTTCTTACATTCTCTTTTGGAGATGAAATATCATGTGTTGGATGATTTTGAAAATGTTGCCATAAGAATATGCCCTATTATTGATTTCAACTATCTTGCTTTTTGGATAAAGTTTCCGGATTGTTTTCATGTTTCTTATTTCCTTTTGAATGAAGACAAAGTATTTACAAAATTTGAAGATGAGGCTTCTTTTCATGATCTTTTCACCGATAGCATAGATTTTAGTTTACAACATGAGACCGACCAATCTTCCAAATATTGGTTATGTTATCAAAAACAATATTGGTGGTTAAGAGAATTTCAATTATATGCTTTAATGGATGACTAGATATTGGTCATATTAAAATTTAGACGTCTGAAGAATCAAGTCGAGGATCTTAGATCTCACTTTGAATTAGCCTACTTCGAGACGAGCCAACCACTAGATTTGAGGTCAAATCTTCAATCACCTGAAGAGGATGATGTGCCTACGAATTATTCTATGTCTTCTTACATTCTCTTTTGGAGATGAAATATCATGTGTTGGATGATTTTGAAAATGTTGCCATAAGAATATGCCCTATTATTGATTTCAACTACTTTTCTTTTTTGGAAAAAGGCGCATTTTTTTGTAACAACCCCCCCACACCTCTTAGGCCGGGCCTTGCCCCGCACCCAGGCCAGGGCAAGTTGTGCGATCCTGCCCCACGGGCCAGAACCGCTACGTGGCAGCCACACAGGCCCACCACGTGTACTCACGATCTTCTCCCCCCTGGAAAGGGAGTTTTTGCCTTCCCCCCCACTCGAACCCCTGACCTCCAGGACATGATCCAAGGGCTACGAATGAGGAGTACCACGATCAGCTCAGTGGTACTCCTCATTCGTAGCCCTTGGATCATGTTCTGGAGGTCAGGGGTTCGAGTGGGGGGGAAGGCAAAAATTCCCTTTCCAGGGGGGAGAAGATTGTGAGTACACGTGGTGGGCCTGTGTGGCTGCCACGTGGCGGTTCTGGCCCGTGGGGCAGGATCGCACAACTTGCCCTGGCCTGGGTGCGGGGCGAGGCCCGACCCAAGAGGTGTGGGGGGGTTGTTACAAATACAATCAATTATCTTCCAAATATGTTATGAAGTTCTTCAAGATGAAGCATAAGTGGAAAAGATAGAAGATTTATTAAACAGTTTGAAGATACCAAGAATCTTAACCTAGAGAAGCATTTGCCAAATTCAGCATTCTTTACTATCTCATATCAAAAAGTGTATTTCATAAATATGGTAGCTGACATCTTGAGCTTTTCAGAATAGCTCTTTCATTAAAATTAGATATCGTTTACTATGCCAAAAAGGCCCAAATCACAGAGCAACGATTCTACTACAAAGCATATACTTATTTGGAAGAATAGTATTCAAAATTTGGACTTGAAGGCAATTTCAATTCAATTAAGCTTTGAAGATTAATTGAGTGGATTAAGGCCTGACGCAATACTTAAGTTTTATTTATTTTATTTAAGTGATTTTTTTATGGTTGATTTTAGTCTCACTCGACTAGGGCTTTGTCCTAGTTTGAGTCAAAGTTCTAGTAAGGTTATAATCATAATTTTTATTTTCCTAGTAGGTTAGGAGTCCTAATTTTAGAGAACCTATTTAAGCTCACTTTAGAGCTTTTTTCTTAGACAATTGATATTTTCCGAGTCATTAATTTAAAGAGCTTTAGTCTTTCTTTATTTGTTCTTTAGGAACAAAACCAATAATTCGTTTGGTGGTATGCAATCATCGTTTTGTGTTCCATTTTCTAACTCTTTATGAGAGTTGGGTTAGTAATCTTTTTATTGTAGTTTCTTTGCTTCTTTTGTGGATTTAATTTATTGTGAAGCTGTGAAATCTCTAAAGGTATCAAGTTGGAGAGCTTTCTTTGTTCGAAAGTAGCCTTAGAATCGAAAGTTGCAATTTTTAACAAGGGAAAATAAAAAAATAAACCTCTAAACTCTATAAGGTCAGTGACAAAATAAACCTTAAACTATGTTGGTTAACAAAACAAATATTAAATTATTTTTTGTTAACGAAATAAACCTTCAACTATGGTTTTTGAAAAACACATGCGGTCACCTGCAAAACGGGTGCGGGTGGCAACCCCATGAATGCTGCACCTAGAGAAATTTTTGTGTAATAAAAGTGCGGGCGTCCACATGAACACCCTCGTGGAATTGCAGGCGTCTGTTCCCAAATGAAATTTTTTTGTAATTGCAATGCGGGCGCCCGCACTTCCATTGAAAATGCAAGTGCAATTTTCTCTTTACGACGTTCATTCAATCGTCCTTCACCGATTATTCTAAATTGATTTTTGACCTAAGAGGGTTAGTCTTCGCGCAACTCCAGCGATTTTTGACTGCATATTGGCAGTTTTTGGTGAAGCTTTGTCCTAATTTCCAAATTTAGGGATTTTTGTCATAATTCTTAGATTTTTATGCATTCGTGCAGTCGCCCACCCATATTTTACGGGCAACTGCATATGTATTTTCCAGAAACCATAGTTGAAGGTTTGTTTCCTTAACAGATGATAGTTTAACGTTTGTTTTATTAACCAACATAATTTAAGGTTTTTTTTTTGTCACTGACCTTATAGTTCACGGTTTTTTTTCCCCCCTTTTAACAACTTGCTGACTAACTTGCATTGTTTCACTAATATCTCAATCGTCCCTACAAAATTTTGTCTTTCATCATTTATTCTATAAGATTGTTTAACAATTTAGTGTTGAAATTCGTCTATTATGGTTGTTTTTATTGAGTCGAAGTTTTCCCAAAAGTTTACGAAACACCAAAAAATGAACATTTCCAATGCTTCCGAACCTTACCGTTAATGTGTCACTACCGATATGAAAAACCTCACAATTATCAAATATTTATGACGGAAACTAGGTATATGACAACCAAATATTAACCTTCATTTGGGCTGATGAAATACCCGCATGAGTCACACACATACGTACAATCTTAATATTCCAAACAGTCAGTATAAGCAAGATAAGCTAATTTAGATAGGATGTCTGTCATGACTCATCCCAAATATCACCATTTTAGCCAAGATTATAACTTACGAATTCTCAAGATGAGATGATTTAAGCATTTTCAGATGGATGCCACCACGTTATCGTACTAAATTGTGCCAAACAAGAACCTGACGCGTGGACACCACAAAGTTCAAGTAAGAATACCTCAACATTTTGAGGATTAGAATGTCGTGATACGTTTGGAAAAATGTCATGACATTTCTATTCAGGAGATAAATCACAGATACCTTAAATGGATGCCACAACGTTAAGATTACCTTAGGGTTTTAAGGAGAATGCCTCGGCGTTTCAAGGAGAATGCCTCGGTGTTATTGGAAAAAGGCCATGCCTTGATGTTGTAAAGAAAATGCCACGGCTTTCGGTAATCCTCAGCGTTCTTGGTTGTATGTCACAACAATTTTTGTACGGTATTTAAATTTTATCAAATTTTAAATTATTATATGTGAAATATATTTTATAATGTCGCACTATTACACTATGATACAACATTATATTAATATAAGAATAAATTAATTAAATAGTGTAATGAATAATTATTGCTTGAGTTACATTAAAATGCATTACTGTTGCATTAAATTAATAAAACTATAACGTTTAACTCAATTATTTCTTAATACAAATATTTACTTCTTATTGCGTAATTTTTTCTATTCTGAACTCAGTTTACTTGATTTTACATTCGTTGAGTTCCTTACTTTCTCTGGCATTCTTTACTACTTGAATAGCGATATCTCCAAAACAAAAACATAATATATATCCAACAGTCAATCTAGAATATCTAACCAAACAATATCAAAATAACAATAATTACTATATAAACATGCTCAAATCATAATTGACAAGTTAATTACATGTCAATTATATCAATTAGAGGGCAATCCATTAAAATGTCACGTAAATAAAATCAAGTCAAAATATAAGATCACAAAATAATTCTAAGAAACCAAAAATATGAATGAAAATTTGATTTTTTTTCTTTTCTTTTAAAACCCAAGTGTCAGTGTCGTTGCACCAACTTCGTAACGTCGTAGTATTGCAATTTTCTAGGCACCATATGACACATCGAGGCATCGCTAGGATACCTTGGCGTCCTTAACCTAAATGCCTCGACGTTAATTTCTTTGTCGCAGCATCGCGCTGAAAATGCGACACCTCTCCTAGTTTTTTTGAAAAATATTTTACAAAAAAACCAAAATTCATAAATTTTACGTTCCAAATAGAAATTTTCACAACAAAGTACAAGTTATTATGAAATTTAATAAACCAACAGAAAATTTGATTGGTACAAACATATTTATTGTGAAATTCAGAACTTTGATTGAATTTAGCGAATCCAAAACAAAATATAATCTAGAATAATAATTCAATATTAGTCACAGTCTAGAATCTCGACAAAATTAAAAAAATTTATACGAAAATCTCATACATGTGTAATTTAAAATCTGAATACAAATTTATTTTAATTTAATACGTACAAATATATCGTTGAACTAATTTTTTTAGCAATAAAGATTCCAAATGCAATAAATACAAAAATAAGAGTATGAACTACGTGCATATTTACGGTAAAAAAAAAAACAAAAAATTAGAGCTTTAATTCTAAATATCAAATGTCAAAAAAATTATATTCAGAATCCAAATCCAATGAAAATAATAAAAAAAATTAATTTTAATTTTATAACTGTAGATTTTATCGTAGAAATAATTGAAATTTTTAAGACTAAAACTCCATGCTCTGATATCACAATTCAAAGTACTAAAAGTCAAATTTTAAATTACATAGATCCAAATAACCGTTCAATATTATTCTTAACAATTAAACATGAAGATAGTATGATATCATTTGTTAGGCTAAATTCTATAATTGAATTTCACAAACTCAAAGACAGTATTTATCGCATCAAAATTGCCAAGACGAAATAGTTGTGTAACATACTTAAATCCATGAAATCACCTTAATTGTTAATTTCCAAAAATCGTTGTCAGAGTTTGGGACCAGTGACTCTGATTTTATAAGTCAGAACAAGTTTTTCTATAAAAAAACAAAGGAAAAGTTCAATTTAGACCCTAACGTATGGGGTCAGTGGCCATTTGGTACCTAACGTTTTTTTTGAACCCAATCAAATCCTATCATATAAAACGTTTGCAATTCAAACCCTATTGTCAATTTTTCAGTTAAATTTAACAGATTCTTTTCAAAATTCCTAAACTACCCCCCTCTCTCTCTCTGCGTAAAACTCCAGAAGACCCCGTCCCCTCCCTCCCCTCTTTAATTGTTTTTTTTCTCTCTTAACTCATTTTCTCCTCCCTCCCTCTCTGCGTGCTCTCTCTCTAAGCGACGACAAACGCAGCCGACGCCAACAAACTTTTCCTTAAACCAGTCCAGCGATCGTTTCAATGGATCCAGAGCTGAATAGGTTCATTCTAATGAACGAATCAAAGGGCCTCATCCCCGATTACCCTGAATCCATGCTCGATATTTTGGGCCGCTGCAACATCGCCGCCGTCCACGGCGCAGAACACAAGAAAATGCGAGGTGCTCTACTTTCTCTGGTCAGCCCTCCGATGATCAGAGACCTTGTTCTTCCTAAAATCGACCAGTTTATGAGACGCCATTTGAGTACTTGGGAGGGAAAGCTCATCGACATCCAGGAGAAAACTAAAGAGGTTTGGAGAAAATCTGAAGACATTATCTCCGTGACATTATCTCTGTTTGAATCGTTTATACCGGAGTTCTTCAAGCTGGTTTTTTTCAATTGGGTTGTTTTAGTTGTTACTTTAATCGAAGGAATCGGAAAAAACAGAGAGGAGGAGGGCTTTCGTCGTTGGCGTCGACTGTGTTCGTCGTCGCCTGGAGAGAGAGCACGCAGAGAAGGAGGGAGGAGAAAATGAGTTAAGAGAGAAAAACAATTAAAGAGGGGAGGGGGGTCTTCTAGAGTTTTACACAGAGAGAGAGAGAAAGAGATGGTAGTTTAGGAATTTTGAAAAAAATCTGTTAAATTTAACTGAAAATTGACGGTAGGGTTTAAATTGTAAACGTTTTATACGTTAGGGTTTGATTGGGTACAAAAAAAACGTTAGGTACCAAATGACCACTGATCCCATACGTTGGGGTATAAATTGAACTTTTCCCAAGAAACAATAACCTCTGTATTCTTTCAATGAACGAGATTTTGAGAGATAGACGAGTAGTCAATTGATCTAATGACCATAATTTTGAATTTATAAATTAGATTCTTTTCTTTAAATGTCATTCGTAATTCTTCTCATTTGCATAAGAAACATTAACCTTACAAATAAGAGAATTAATTATAAACCATGCTTTGATAAAAATAACCATTAAAAAGTTTTTTGAAAAAACAAAACTTTCTTTACTTGACCATTTTTAAAAACTCTTTTCAACCTAAATTAATATTCAAAAATTCCAGAGCACGAGAACATCGCATGACTTAGTTTTTCTTTTTTCTTTTTTCTTTGTTCTGAAAAAGCATGCGACAAAATTCTTGGGTATTTAAAAAACATGATTAGTTTTATACATTTAAATTCTTGTGCATGTTATTCTTCTGTCAGTTATTTGTATTAGCTATTCTGTTATATCAGGTCAATTGGCAGTGAATGACTCTCATTGTGTAATATGCATGAAGCACAATAAATCGAATAGGGTTGAGCTCATTATTAGGAAAGCAACTCTCTCCTTCTTTTTGTGTGCTTCGTATACTCTTCTGATTTGGTAACAGAGCCAATAGCTTCTCCAATTAGTGAAATCTTTTCTCAAACTCACGTTGCTTCCCTCCCTTCCCCTTCCACGACTAAAACCTTACTGTTAAGCTTACTCGAAATTGCCCAAATTTTTGGATAACATTAGCTTTCAGCCTGACCTCGATTCTCTGTTTGGCAGAGGTATAATCAACTGAGCATGAGTTGGTTGTACAATTCTCTTCCTGAATCAATTCTTCCTCATATTGTGGCCAATTCCTCTGTTGCTGAAATCTTGCAAGATGTTGCACAGATGTATTTTTCCAATACTCTCGCTCGCATTACTGAAGTGAGGAGTCAACTACATCACCTCAACAAAGACGACTTAACTATAAATGAGTACATTCAGAAACTCGACACCATTTGCAATAGCGTTGTTGCAATCTGTGAACATGTTCTTGTCAAAAATCAACTAATTTACCTGTTTAACGACTACAATTCCTTCGTCACCGCAATATCTACTCATCCTGTGGAGCCAACTATCGAGGAGATCCATAACTTACTCCTTAGCTATGAGTTCCGATTAGACAGACAATGCCATAATTGCATTACATACTACTCAGGTCAATGCTACCGTTCTTCCTACTCGATCCTTTGCACGACAACCATCCCAACAATTCTCTTCGCCTGTTAGTCCTCAACAGTCAACTCCTCGGTATACCTTGTGCAAGGGTGTGTAAGCCTATTCGTCGTCCAAACCAATGGTGCCTGCCTTACCCGCTCCAACTCATATAGGCTTAAATGCCAAATCAGTCATGGAATGAGTCACAGCGCAACAATTTGCTTCCATCGATACAATATGTCTTTCAAGCCTGCTCCACGACCCATGAACACAGTGCTCTCCTCTACTAACACACCTCCACTACAAGCTGCTCTCTCATCTAAATACATTCCTCCCTCCTCGTGCCTGGACTCAGGAGCTTATCATTACTTGACGCCAGATCCTACTCTTTTGCATCAAGTTGCTCCTTATGTTGGCTCAGAAGAGATCATGGTTGCAAATGGTCAAAATATTCTGATTTCTAATGTTGATCATCCTTCAATTTTAACTCTGTCAAGCTATGCCCTAGTCCTTCGCCATACTCTTCATTCTCCCTCTCTTTCCCAAAATCTTTTAAAAGTTTTCTATGTTGATGTCTTCATAATAATGTTTGTCTCATTCTTTCCGTTCCACTTTGGTGTTAAGGATCTAAAGTCCCAGATCATCCAAATGCAAAGACCCGCGAGTGATGGTCTATATCACCTTCCATCTCCTCCTTCAGTCGCCTCTCCTTTCACTATTTTAGCTTCATCTTCAATGCATGATTTCTCTCTCCAGCACCGTCGTTTAGGACATTCAACTCACTCAACTTTGAATTCTGTTTTTTCCTTGTGTAATTTTTCTTTTCCAAAATATAACTCTGATACTATATGTAGGATCTTCCCTCTTAGTAAATCTCACCGCCTACCATTCTCTAATTCTGTCTCAATCTACTGAGCTTTGAATTTATGGGACCTAAAATTTGGATCAATGGTTATCCTTACTTTTTATTGATAATTGATGATTTTAGCCGTTATACCTTGATATATTTTCTTAAAACAAAAAATTAGGTTCTTCTTACGTTCACTCAATTCTTCTCCCCAGTTAAAACTCAATTTGGAAAATCAATAAAAAGTATTCAATCAGATTAGGATGATAAATTTCGCCCCCTCTCCTCTTTATTCAATTCTCCTCCCATTGAACATCCTATATCTTATCGCTATACATCCATCCAAAATGGGTGAGTCAAAAGGAAAAATCAACATGTCTTTGGGATGGGTTTATCCTTTCTGTTCCAAGCCGAGTTACCAGCTAAGTACTGGTCCTACGCTTTTGAGACGATAGCCTACTTAATAAACTTGTTGCCTACTCGTATTCTCCATTCCAAGTATTCTCATGAAGTACTCTTTAATTCTCCTCCTTATACACATCTACGAGTTTTCTATTGTTCTTGTTATCCAAACATTCACCCTTTAATTCAAACAAATGCCAACCTCGATCCTTCGAGTGTATTTTTCTCGGCTACAGTCAACATCATAAAGGCTATTATGCCCTTCATCATCATATATATCTCTCGTGATATTATATATCACGAACACTCCTTTCCATTTAAATCAATCCAATCCCCTTCTTCCTTCTCACCTCCTGACCCTATTGTTTATGTTCTGTTAGTTGGAAATGTGAAAAACAGATATTTGGGTTTCTGGGAACGGAGGAGGAGAAGGATAGAGAGAAGAGTGTGAGAGAACTTTCTATTTCTATATGCTGTAAAAGCTCGACTACTCATTACAATATACATGAGTTTATATATAACCAATGATAAGGGGTAAATAAGTAAAAAGGAAAATAATAATAAAAATGTTACACAGCTAAAGAATGATATATGCTAACATCCCCCCTCAAGAGCAAGAGCGGGAGCCGAAGATCTTGGAGATGAAAGTAGAGAAGCTTGATGGAGGTAGAGGCTTGGTGAGAGCATCGGTGAGTTGGTATGCGGAAGAAATAAATTTGACTAGCAATGTCTTCTTTTGGACTCTGTCTCGAACAAAGTGGAAATCAATCTCCACATGTTTAGATTTCGAGTGCAGCACAGGATTGGAGGCGAGATATGTGGCACTCAAATTATCACAAAATATAGTAGGTGTGTCGGGTGATAAAATACCGATTTCAAGCAAGAGAGATTGGAGCCAAATAATTTCGGAAGCACCATTTGCTACACTTCTGTACTCGGACTCAGTGCTAGAGCGGGAGACAGACTTTTGTTTAACTAAGGACCATGAAATAAGATTGGATCCTAAGAAAATGCAGTATCCACTGGTACTTTTACGATCGTCGGGACATGAGGCCCAATCCGCATCAGTATAGCATGTTAAATTGAAAGATTGCGATGGCGAGAATTGAATACCGAGAGATAATGTGCCTTGAAGATAGCGTAAAATTCTTTTGACAGATTGCCAGTGAACATCAGTAGGGGAATGCATAAATTGACTAACCTTGTTCATTGCGAAAGCTATATCTGGCCTGGTAAGACAACAATATTGAAGGCAACCGACTATGCTTCTATAGAGAAAGCCATTAGGTAACGGAATACCAGAATTTAAAGACAGTATTGGACCGGATATGTAACACACAAAATAACGACCAGGTAATTTCCTTAACCGTTTTAACGGTCGTGCTTAATTAATTTTTCCCGGTTTAGAGTTTTATACCAAGAATAATTAATTTCATGTGGATTTAAACTAGGTTGGGTGGCAAAGTTGTAATAATGGAGGGTGATGACCAATATATAAAGAAAAATGAAATGTTTTAAACCTCACTTGAACTACTGTAGCCGACACCTTCCTTTTCGGCGATTTCTTCCCTCCCAAGCTCTTGCTCTCTACTTTCAGCACACTCTCTTCGACGATCAGTTTCTCTGCCACTACTCGACTACTCTGTGCCCGAGGTATGCAATAGACAACGTAGCTATCTGTTAGTTTGTTAGCCCTGTTTTCTACTCGGCATTGGAGTTTTGGATTTTCCAATGGCCGACTAATAATAAGAACATTTGAAATCTGAGAGTGAGAATGCTTTTATCAAATCGATTTTGGACATTTAGAACAACCACCCCTGAGTAATCGATAATCGAATCTGTCTGTTCTGGGATTTGGATTTCAAACTGCACAGGGTATTAGACTAAGGATTCGGGAATGACTTTAGCTATTAAATCTTAGGATAACTTGAGATTAGAACTATTAGGATTTTGTTTTAACTACTGCAATGTAAATGTTTTAGGTGAAGAAGTTTGAAGAGAAAGGAGCTCAAGTGCTAAGGAGACCAGGTAAGTGAATGTATTAAGATTTCCGGCTAATAGAGCCCTACATCGTGGGAGTACTAGGTTGTTTTAGATGTCTAATGTTTAACTTATGATGATGAGATTGTCTGCACTTGAAGGATTGATGAATGTTGTGAGTTATACTATTTGATGACCTGCTAGTGAATGTGAAGTTGTCTGCTCTGGTATGATCCTTGTCATAGTCTGATGGGTTAAAAGTTCTCATGTTCATGCATCATGAATGTTTTTCAAACATAAGAAAATGTTTTAATGCATGTTTTTCATGAACAAGATATGTATGTATATATGTATATATATAAGATTTATGCAACGTGGACTAAGTGAGGGTTGGGGGTGGTTCGGCGTATGTCACAGTCCAAAAAGGGACATATGAATACGACCCGCAATAGGGAACAAGATCAAATTCACTGTCGAACCCCCTTTACCGGCACAAATCCTCTCTTAATCCACACAACCTAAATGAAGAATATGATCAAAGACTATGAATGATGAATATGATCAATGACTATGCACGATGAATATGATCCATGACTATGAATGATGATTACGAGCAAAGATATGAACAAGAAAAGACTTATGAGCATGTGATTTTCCCAAATTATACATTCATGCATCCATGTTAGTGTTGCATTCCTTACTAAGCATTAGGCTTATAGTTAAATCTTATGCTGTGGGTGAAGAGTTAGAAGGTGAGGATTTCCAGTCCAGAGATGATGTTTAAAGTTGGTTGCCGAAGGATGCTCAGTGTGACAGTGAAGGCTGGATAGGCGATTAAGTTCCCTGGTTATGCTCATAGTAAGTCAGAAAAGTTTACGATGAACAGATGACTAAATAAAATAGAATTTCTTATAACAATGAGATTTGGATTTGAATGGCTTGTCTTTAGAGTCTGAATACGATTTTAAGGATTAATGAATGGTTTGTTTTGCTTGAGTCTTCCGCTATGCGTATTTTAGATGAGTTTAGAGTGTCATCTTGTCGTCTAGTGATCGGCAGATGTAGTGTCTAAGCCATCGGATGATGAGAGTGTCATCTTGTCGTCTAGTGATCGGCAGATGTAGTGTCTAAGCCATCGGATGATGAGAGTGTCATCTTGTCGTCTAGTGATCGGCAGATGTAGTGTCTAAGCCATCGGATGATGAGAGTGTCATCTTGTCGTCTAGTGATCGGCAGATGTAGTGTCTAAGCCATCGGATGATGAGAGTGTCATCTTGTCGTCTAGTGATCGGCAGATGTAGTGTCTAAGCCATCGGATGATGAGAGTGTCATCTTGTCGTCTAGTGATCGGCAGATGTAGTGTCTAAGCCATCGGATGATGAGAGTGTCATCTTGTCGTCTAGTGATCGGCAGATGTAGTGTCTAAGCCATCGGATGATGAGAGTGTCATCTTGTCGTCTAGTGATCGGCAGATGTAGTGTCTAAGCCATCGGATGATGAAAGTGCTATTTTGTCGTCTAGCGATCGGCAGATGTAGTGTCTAAGCCATCGGATGATGAGAGTGTCATCTTGTCGTCTAGTGATCGGCAGATGTAGTGTCTAAGCCATCGGATGATGAGAGTGTCATCTTGTCGTCTAGTGATCGGCAGATGTAGTGTCTAAGCCATCGGATGATGAAAGTGCTATTTTGTCGTCTAGCGATCGGCAGATGTAGTGTCTAAGCCATCGGATGATGAGAGTGTCATCTTGTCGTCTAGTGATCGGCAGATGTAGTGTCTAAGCCATCGGATGATGAGAGTGTCATCTTGTCGTCTAGTGATCGGCAGATGTAGTGTCTAAGCCATCGGATGATGAGAGTGTCATCTTGTCGTCTAGTGATCGGCAGATGTAGTGTCTAAGCCATCGGATGATGAGAGTGTCATCTTGTCGTCTAGTGATCGGCAGATGTAGTGTCTAAGCCATCGGATGATGAGAGTGTCATCTTGTCGTCTAGTGATCGGCAGATGTAGTGTCTAAGCCATCGGATGATGAGAGTGTCATCTTGTCGTCTAGTGATCGGCAGATGTAGTGTCTAAGCCATCGGATGATGAGAGTGTCATCTTGTCGTCTAGTGATCGGCAGATGTAGTGTCTAAGCCATCGGATGATGAGAGTGTCATCTTGTCGTCTAGTGATCGGCAGATGTAGTGTCTAAGCCATCGGATGATGAGAGTGTCATCTTGTCGTCTAGTGATCGGCAGATGTAGTGTCTAAGCCATCGGATGATGAGAGTGTCATCTTGTCGTCTAGTGATCGGCAGATGTAGTGTCTAAGCCATCGGATGATGAGAGTGTCATCTTGTCGTCTAGTGATCGGCAGATGTAGTGTCTAAGCCATCGGATGATGAGAGTGTCATCTTGTCGTCTAGTGATCGGCAGATGTAGTGTCTAAGCCATCGGATGATGAGAGTGTCATCTTGTCGTCTAGTGATCGGCAGATGTAGTGTCTAAGCCATCGGATGATGAGAGTGTCATCTTGTCGTCTAGTGATCGGCAGATGTAGTGTCTAAGCCATCGGATGATGAGAGTGTCATCTTGTCGTCTAGTGATCGGCAGATGTAGTGTCTAAGCCATCGGATGATGAGAGTGTCATCTTGTCGTCTAGTGATCGGCAGATGTAGTGTCTAAGCCATCGGATGATGAGAGTGTCATCTTGTCGTCTAGTGATCGGCAGATGTAGTGTCTAAGCCATCGGATGATGAGAGTGTCATTTTGTCGTCTAGCGATCGGCAGATGTAGTGTCTAAGCCATCGGATGATGAAAGTGTTATTTTGTCGTCTAGTGATCGGCAGATGTAGTGTCTAAGCCATCGGATGATGAAAGTGCTATTTTGTCGTCTAGCGATCGGCAGATGTAGAGTGTTTAAGCCATCGGATGATGTGAGTGTTATTTTGTCGTCTAGTGATCGGCAGATGTAGTGTCTAAGCCATCGGATGATGAGGATGTAATTTGTCGTCTAGCATTCGGTGGATGAAGTGTATTCCTTCACCGGATTGTCGTCTAGCGTTCGGTGGATGAAGTGTATTCCTTCACCGGATGATGTATATGGTATTTGTCGTCTAGCGTTTGGTGGATGAACTGTATTCCTTCACCGGATGATGTATATGGTATTTTGTCGTCTAGCATTCGGTGGATGGAGTGTATTCCTTCACCGGATGATGTAAATGGTATTTTGTCGTCTAGCATTCGGTGGATGAAGTGTAATTCTTCACCGGATGATGTAAATGTTAATTTGTCGTCTAGTGACCGGATGATGTGAGTATTCTCTTATTGTTTAATGTCCAGGTAATGTTTTAAGTCGGTCACGTGAAGCACACATGACCACCGGTCGATGTAGGGTAAATATGAACATCTAGTGGAGAATGTTTGGGACCGGGCGATGTCTTTAATTAGGCACGTGCAATGCCCGTGACCACCGGTGGATGTCTATTGCTGGTTGAGATCAGATGTGTCGCGTGGCGGACACGTGATCATCGGTCGATGTGAGTCTATAACTCTATCGGTAGATGCAGATCAAGAGATGTTTGAAAAAAAAAAACAAAAAAACAAAAAGGGAATAATATTAACACTAATAATGAACAAGGTGTATGAAAGTAAGAATCAAATGATTAAGAGATTAAGTAATGAATTGTGTGGCGATTCCGTTGGGGTCGTTACAATTATGGTATCAGAGCAAAACCGGGTTCTAAAACCGATTCTGCAGACTGCCTTCCAGCACTGACTGTCACGTGAGCACACTCCAGCAACTGTAAGTATTTATGATTTCAGTAAATGTCACTAAGTTAAGATGCATTTATAATTAATTGTCTAGGAATCCCAAAATGGTTAGAGGTCAGCAGAGAGAGACCAATGAGGATATTAAATAATAAGAACACTTGAAATCTGAGAGTGGGAATGCTTTTATTAAATCGAATCTGGACATTTAGAACAACCACCCCTGAGTAATCGATAATCGAATCTGTCTATTCTGGGATTTGGATTTCAAGCTGCACAGGGTATTAGACTAAGGATTCGGGAATGACTTTAGCTATTAAATCTTAGGATAACTCGAGATTAGAACTATTAGGATTTTGTTTTAACTACTGCAATGTAAATGTTTAGGTGAAGAAGTTTGAAGAAAAAGGAGCTCAAGTGCTAAGGAGACCAGGTAAGTTAATGTATTAAGGTTTCCGGCTAATAGAGCCCTACATCGTGGGAGTACTAGGTTGAAATGTCTAATGTTTACCTTATGATTATGAGCTTGTCTGTACTTGAAGGATTTAAGTATGTTGCGAGTTATACCATGTGATGACCTGTTAGTGAATGTGAAGTTGTCTGCTCTGGTATGATCCTTGTCATAGTTTGATGAGTTAAAAGCTCTCATGTTCATGCATCATGAATGTTTTCTCAAGTATAAGAAAATGTTTTAACGCATGTTTTCCATGAATAAGATATGTATATGTATAAGATTTATGCAACGGGGATTAAGTGAGGGTTGGGGCGGTTCGGCGTATGTCACAGTCCAAAGAAGGACATATGAATACGACCCGCAGTAGGGAACAAGATCAAACTCACTGTCGAACCCCCTTTACCGGCACAAATCCTCTCTTGATCCACACAACCTAAACAAAGAATATGAACGATGACTATGAATGATGAATATGATCAATGATTATGAATGATGAATATGATCTGTGACTATGAATGATGAATACGAGCAAAGACAAGAACAGGAAAAGACTTATGAGCATGTGATTTTCCCAAATTATGCATTCATACATCCATGTTAGTGTTGCATTCCTTACTAAGCATTAGGCTTATAGTTTAAACCTTATGATGTAGATTACGAGTTTTCAGGTGAGGAACTCAGGGTCAATGAAGATGTCTAAGCTTGGTTGCTGGAGGATGCTCAGTGTGACAGTGAAGGCTGGACAGGCGATCAAGTTCCCTGGTTATACCCATAGTAAGTCAGAGAAGTTTATGACAAACAGATGACTAGGTAGAATAGAGTTTTCTTATAACAATGAGATTCGGATTTTGAATGGTTTAACTTCAGAGTATGTTAACGATTTTAAGGATTATTGAATGGTCTGTTTTGCTTAAGCCTTCCGCTAAGTATATCTTGTATGGGATATGGTTTTTACTCAATAGGGTTTATAATTTCCAAGTTAAGATTTGAGTGAGTTGTAGTATTTTCTGTTGGATGAGGTTGTTTGATGATTATAGTGTTTTATTGCTGTAAGATAGAAGCTGGATGAGGCATTCATCCTGCTAACGTCATCAGCAGATGTAGAGTGTCTAAGCCATCGGATGATGAAAATGCTATTTTGTCGTCTAGCGATCGGCAGACGTAGAGTGTTAAAGTTATCGGAAGATGTGAGTTTAGTTTTGTCGTTTAGTGATCGGATGATGTAGAGTATTTCTTCGCCGGAAGATGAAAAATGCTATTTTGTCATCTAGTGACTGGTGGAGGAAGTGTAGTTATTCACCGGATGATGTAGACGATGTTTGTCGTTTAGTGACCGGATGATGTAGAGTATTTCTTCGTCGGAAGATGAAAAATGCTATTTTGTCATCTAGTGACCGGTGGAGGAAGTGTAGTTATTCACCGGATGATGTAGACGATGTTTGTCGTTTAGTGACCGAGAGTGATTTAATAAGTCATGTGCAATGCACGTGCTCACCGGATGAAGTTTCTTATCTAGTGAAATTTAGAGAGTCACGTGTTGGACTCGTGTTCACCGGTGGATGTCCACTACTGGGCGATGTTTTAATTGAATATGTGAAACACACGTGCCCACCGGAAGATATCTTCTATTAGGCGATGATAAGTGAGTCACGCAGAGTACACGTGACAAATCGGATGGGGCACACCCTGCCAGCCGATGTATGCAAATCCATGCAAACCCGAGTAGAATCATGTTAAGTGATTTGAGGGCATTTCCTTCCTTATCTGATTATGTTTTGGAACTGACAATCGAGCTTAATCGATTGATCCTGTCGATGAATGAGTTATTAGAAACATGAAGGAGTCAAGTTCAAGTTCTAAGTTTTAAAAGAAAAAAAAAAAGAAATACTGATAATGAACAGGGTGTAGAAATTAAGAAGTAAATGATTGCGATTGTCATGTTTACGTGGCGATCCCATCGGGGTCGTTACAATAGCAATGTCATTGCTCAGTTGACAGAGTTGGTCATGCGCCAATCTCGCCAGATCGAACAACTGATGACTGCTAGAGAGGAACAAGGCAACTCCAGTACTAATGCAACTCATGATCATGGGGGTGAGCGTTTCCACCGGCTTCGACCCGGTGTTTAATGGACATGTTTCAGATCCTATTTATGCTGAGCAGTGGGTTCGAAAGATAGAAGATATGTTTAAATACGCAAAGGTTGATGAAGGAGATAAAGTCACATATGCTGTCTTTCATTTGGAATTAAGTGCAAGGCATTGGTGGGATTCGATCCAGAACACTGCTAATGCCGGAGCTATGACCTGGGAAATGTTTAAGACTGCCTTCTTTGACAAGTACTTCAATAGGACTATTCGGGCCAACAAAAAGAAGGAGTTCATGAATCTACGACAAACTGGCTCTGTGACGGATTACATATGCAAATTTGATGCTTTATCACGATTTGCTCCCCGAATGATTGAGGATGATGAGGACGGGATTTACCAATTTGTTCAAGGACTGTAGCCGAGTTTGTACATGAAAGTAAAGACTGCTGGGATACACAATGTACCTTATGGTGAAGTGACGGCTAAGGCCTTGGAGCTGGAAGAGGCGGAAATTACAGCATATGCACAGCGTGAGTAGCCAAGAAAATTCACGAAGGAAGCTCAGCCGCCACCACGTCAGAACAAAGGATGGCAGCCGCAACAAAACAGGGGACCACAACAACAACAACAAGGTATAAAGAGACCCTTCAACCAGAATGATGACCAAGGAAAAGGGAAGAGGCCTCTGGCACCCTTATGCCCCACCTGTCAGAAGAACCACCCCGGCGAATGCAAGTTGCGTTCTGACTGCTGTTTCAGATGTGATAAAGTTGGACATATAGTCAGAGACTGCCCCATGCCGCCAGATCTGAACCGTGCAAGGGTAGCACCTAGAGTCTATGCAATGATGGAGGATGAGGAAGCCGTGCAGAATACAGTCATAACAGGTACCATTATGATCTGTGGTTTTGCTGCTTACACACTTATAGATACAGGAGCCACACACTCGTTTATATCAACTTTGTTTGTATGCCAACACAACTTAGAACTTTTACCAGCCGAAAGGCCATATAATGTAATGTTACCATCAGGGAAGTCCCTACATTCAGAACAGATTGTTAAAGGTGATGTTGTGTCCTTAGGAAGTAAGAAACTATATGTAGAACTGATTGTAATTGACATGAAAGGGTATGAGGTGATATTAGGAATGGATTGGTTATTTAGGCATTATGCCACAATAAGTTGTAGATCTGGGATGGTTGATTTTTGACCCCCAAATGATGATCATTATTCCTTCCAAGCTATTCCTAAGATAAGCAAATTACCGATTATATCCTCACTAGAAATTTACCAGTTACTGAAAAATGATTGTGAGAGTTACTTAGCTAGCATAATGAATGTTCGGGTGAAGAATAAGATAGAGTTACAAGATATTCCCATAGTCCGAGAGTTCCCTAAGGCATTCTTGGATGATTTGCCAGGATTACCACCTGATAGAGAAATAGAGTTTGTAATAGATACGTACCCTGAGGCCTTACCCGTATCTAAGAATCCTTATCGGATGGCACCTGTTGAGCTAAACGAGTTAAAAGTCCAACTACAGGAATTAGTAGACAAAGGATTTATACGCCCTAGCAGTTCCCCTTGGGGTGCACCTGTCTTATTTGTCAAGAAAAAAGATGGTTCCATTAGAATGTGCATAGACTATAGGGAGCTAAATAAGTTAACAATCAAGAATAAGTACCCCTTACCTCGGATTGATGATTTGTTTGACCAATTGCAAGGAGCAAAGGTGTTTTCAAAAATAGATTTACGTTCGGGTTATTACCAACTGAAAGTTAAGGAAGGAGATATACCAAAGACAGCCTTCAGAACCCGTTATGGAAACTACGAATTCTTGGTCATGTCATTTGGACTGACCAATGCACCTGCAGCCTTTATGGACTTAATGAATCGAGTGTTTCGTGAGTATTTGGACAAATTTGTAATTGTGTTCATAGATGATATCCTGATATACTCACGGACTGAAGCTGACCATGCAGAGCATTTAAGAGTAGTTTTGACAACATTGAAGGAGCACGAGCTTTATGCCAAATGTTCCAAGTGTGAATTTTGGTTGGACAAGGTTAATTTTCTTGGTCATGTAGTTTCTGCCAATGGCATATCAGTGGACCCGACCAAAATTCAGGCAGTAAAGGATTGGCCACAACCAAAGAACGCCAGTGAAGTTCGCAGTTTCCTTGGATTGGCAGGCTATTACAGGAAGTTCATCAGAGGATTTTCTTTAATAGCTAAGCCTCTAACGAATCTGACAAAGAAGGACAATAAGTATTCTTGGATCGAAGCTTGTGAGGATAGCTTCCAGACATTGAAAGTGAAGTTAACGACGGCCCCGGTTCTGACCCTTCCAACCGAAGAAGGAAAGTTTAACGTATTTTGTGATGCATCAAAAGGTTGTTTGGGCTGTGTTTTGATGCAAGAAGGCAAGGTTGTAGCGTATGCCTCTAGGCAATTAAAGAGTTATGAACAGAACTATCCCACCCATGATTTAGAATTAGCCGCTGTTGTTTTTGCCTTGAAGATATGGAGACACTATTTATATGGACAGCAGAGTGAGGTGTTTTCTTACCATAAAAGTCTGAGGTATCTCTTTACACAAAAGGAATTAAACATGAGGCAGAGGCGTTGGTTGGAATTTGTCAAGGATTACGACTTTGAGATCAAGTATCACCCGGGTAAGGCTAACTCTGTAGCTGACGCATTGAATAGGATGTCAACAACTATGCAACCCGTTGTGTCAACCATGTCTATACCTTTGAGGACAGAAGTTCAGAGGTTTGAATTGGAGATAGTTCCAGAGTTATCAACCTTACTTACCGATTTGACCATTCAACCAACGTTTTGGAAAAGATCAAAGAGGCACAACAGAAGGACTCTGAGGAGAATAACAGTATGATGAACGAGGTGAAGGACACCACCTCCGAGTTTAGTCTTTCCAAGCATGGGATTCTGAGGTTTAGAAATAGATGGTATGTCCCTAATGATGAAGGATTACGTAAGTTAATCTTGGCTGAGGCGCATTCGTCTCCCTTTTCTGTACATCCTGGCAGCACCAAGATGTATCGGGACCTGAAGTTACTCTATTGGTGGCCAAACTTAAAGAGAGATGTTGCTAAGTATGTAGAGTCATGTTTGGTTTGCCAACAAGTTAAAGCCGAGCACCAACGTCCAGGAGGTACCCTTCAGCCTCTACCTATTCCCGAGTGGAAGTGGGAACACATAGCTATGGATTTCGTCGTAGGATTACCTAAGACAACTAAGGGATATGATATTATTTGGGTTGTGATTGATAGACTGACGAAATCAGCCCATTTCTTACCTGTAAGGACAACTTACTCGATGGACCAGCTTGCTGATCTTTATGTACAAGAAGTTATTAGGTTGCATGGAATCCCTGCATCTATTGTTTCTGATCGTGACCCTAGGTTCACCTCCCGGTTTTGGAAAGGTCTACAAGGCACACTTGGCACGAGGTTATCCTTCAGCACTGCCTTTCACCCGCAGACAGATGGTCAATCTGAAAGGACTATTCAGATACTTGAAGATATGCTGAGGGCGTGTGTGCTAGATTTCCAGTCATCCTGGAGTCGATACTTACCTTTGGTTGAGTTCTCCTACAATAACAGTAATCAGTCCACTATCGGAATGGCACCTTATGAAGCACTATATGGCAGGAAATGTAGGTCACCTCTGTATTGGGATGAGGTTGAGGAAGCAAAACTTCTAGGACCCGAACTTGTGACGACCCCAATCCGATAAGGGCCGCCACGGACTTGCCGTGACGTAATCATTACCTAAGCCCTCGTATTTTCACCTTAAACTTTTTCATTTCTACTTTAAACATTTCCCAAAACCCTTAACTAAACTAACCATAACTTAACCTTGACTTTAAACTCTCAAACCACTCCTAACATTTCGACTTCTAAACCATTAAATCGAAGTCTCGGATCATTGAAATCCCTTAAAACCACTCATTCATCAATCATCAAAACAGAACACTAATCTAACCTACAATTTCTAATAAATTCGAGAAATCGAACTGCGTGGATCGCTCTAAAAATCGAGCGTATCCTTACCTGTTTTAAAACAACCAAACAGTTTAAAATACCCAAACAGTTCCAGTATATTCTCCAAAATAAAGACTTCACATTCTAAACAATCTACATTTACATCAAACTCAACCCTTCATACATTTTTCTATCAAAACCAATCAATCCACATACTTAAACATTTTCATTCTCTTTCTTAATCAAAACGAATTGAATCCTCAAAACAAACATTAATAATAAAAGTAGAATCTCTTTAAGGCATCACCAAAACGAACACGTCACCAAAACATTCAAAGCGACTCAATTCCAAGCCTACATCCTATTTACGATTCCTAAACATCAAACTTCTCTACATATTCTAAAATCCCTCACGTTTTTAACATTAAAACAAGTTTACATCAATTACCCAAAATTGCCCAGAGCACAACCGTGGTCATCGAACCTTGCCAAAACACACCCCGTCGCCACGAGCACCATCCATCAACCGCCTACTCTTTGTCATCGAGTTCACACCTGTCACCTACATCATTCAACATATACGTTAAGCCTAATGCTTAGTAAAGGGATGCTCTATAATGACGTATGCATGAATGCATGACTTTTCATTTAACATGTTCATTTACTTGTTCTTATTCTTTTTCTTTCTTTAACATGGATTAAGGTGGGCATCTTGTCAGGGAGGCATGGCCAAGTGCGTGTACATAGTCCTTTCGGCCGTATTCATGATCCAACGCGTGGATAGTGACAATAGTTTTGTTGTATATGGCCATACAGTCCCACCCACACGAAATCGTGACATTTCTTTTACATACATTAGGCATGAAGCATTTCATATAACATTTAAGAAAACATGATGCATGAGGAACCTGAGTATAACATATCATCGAGACATATCACCAAATAATCCATAACATACATAGACATGCTTTACTTATAACGAACTTAACAACAACTAAAAAGTAACATCTTAGGCTACCCGACACAACAAACCCCACGATCAGAAAATCATCATCAAACAACAAAAACTTAACGTTGACACGATGTAGGGCCTTAAGGGCCGGAAATCTAACATCCACTTACCTGGCGTCCGTAGTAAGCCGAGCACCGTCCAAAGGTCGTCTTCACCTAAAGCATTTCACAATTAAAAGACATTAAAATCAATTCTAATTAAACGAACCTCAAACTTAAACTAAGTTCCTGGCTAAAGCAATTTCTCCTAAAACTTTCACTTTCTCCAATTGGGCATTTCATCGAGCACGTGGTGCTCACAATTCACTTAACCTCCATTAATGGTTTTCCGATAATTCCCAATATTCAAACTTTAACCTAAATCTACCAACAATCATCAATTCATTTAATCTATCTAATAAACGACAATTGTATTCATTAATAGGCATAAAAGCATAATATCATCAATTTCTAACTAAAACTTAATTAAACGGCCACTAATTTGGGTTCGGTAAAAACCGACCTAAAACTTCGAACGCGCGTAACTTTCGCGTCGGTTATCGGAATCGAACGATTCCAGCGGCCACGTACTCCTCTAATAACCTATTTTCATCAGCCAAAAGGAATTTTAAAACAAATGACCGGAACTAGGTCAATTTGGGCAAAACCCGAAAGTGCCCTTTTTACCCAAAATTTCACTTTTCCAATTTTTATCAAATTCCACCTATTTCATCACCAATCGACCATATACACCTTCAATTTGAATAATCTAACAAAATTCCCGAGCTACATTCATCAAAACCGAAATGCCCTAATCGGTTTTTCACTGTTTTTCGCCCAAATTGGGCATTCCACGGCCAATCAACAATAGCCGGCGCAAGGGTTGGCAAACCCACGCCGGAAGTGACCAAAAACGGCCGGCGATCGGAGCACAATCGAGCTCCCCACCACCGGCCACCAACAGAACGAAAACAGGGCACAGAGGAGGCATACCATTCGGTTCGTGCGCGAGGATGGTCGGAAACCGCACACCCTGGAGTCGCCGCCGTTTTCTGGCCGGAAAGCGTCGAGGTTGGGCGCCGGCGTTCGTCGATCGTCGCCGTTCTCCTTCGTCGCCTCTCTCTCGGCGTCGGGCTCGAGCTCGAGCTCGATGTATCAACAGAATGGTTTTCCATTCTGTTGATTTTCTTTAATTATTATTATTAATAATAATAATAATTAATAATAATAATAATTAATAATAATAATAAAACTAATAATAAAACTAACCATTAATTAACCCTCGTTTATCGTTTTTCCGACCATTTCGAATTTCATTAAATCTCATTATTAAATTGTAACCCACGGCTTACTTTCACTGGAAGTGCCCGAGTCTAAATTAATTAACCAATTAGGTTAACCAAACTTATTCACTTTTCTTTTAAATTACTTAAAACAATTATTCATTAAATAGTTACCTTATCATTTTATCTTTCTCTTGAAAATCTCGGGTGTTACAGAACTTCTGCAGCAGATGTCTGAAAAGATTTCTGTTATTAGGAAGAGGATGATGACTGCTCAGATTCGACAGAAGAGTTATGCGGACCAAAGGAGGAGGAATCTTGAATTTACGGTCGAGGATGATGTATTCCTGAAGGTTTCATCGTTCAAGGGAGCCTTAAGATTTGGCAAAAAAGGAAAACTTACTCCACGGTTTGTTGGACCCTTCCCTATCTTGGCTAGAATCGGTAGTACAGGTTACAGACTGCAATTGCCTCCATCATTGGATAAGGTTCACAATGTCTTTCACGTGTCAATGTTAAGGAAATGCATGCGAGATCTGACGCAAGTTATACAGCCAACAGACATTGAGTTAGAACCGACATTGGTGTACGAAGAAAAGCCGGTGCAGATATTGGAATCTGCAATTAAAACTAGGGGTGGGCAGAACCGGACCGGAACCGGTGGACCGGACTGGACCGTCGGTTCGGTCCGGGTATTTGGGCGGTTTTTGGGTTGTGGTCGCGGTTCCGGTTCCCATATCCATGAGGACCGGAACCGCGGTCCACGGTCCCGGTTCTGTTGCTCACAGAACCGGGAACCGTGGGACTACCGAGGAGCATTCAGATCGCGAGTTGCAGAAGGATTGTTGTCGCCTCTTAGAGTTTGCAGAGGTGGCTCAATGCGGAGGCGTTGGCTTCTTCTGCAGAGGAGAAGGCGAATGAAGACTGAAGAGGGACATGGGAGAATCACATGGAAAGAACCTCAATTTTTTTAGGCGGACACGGTGATTGTTTGGCCGCCGGCGCGATTGAGAAGAAATGAACCTCAATTTTCCTTTCCCGACTAGCGACTGGAGACTCGATTGGCAACTCCGACTCCCGCAAGGCGCGAACCAGAGCCGAAGTCCGAATCAGAATCAGACTCCAGCGCTGAGGAGGGACTGCCCTGCGATTTGGAGGGGGCGTCGGGGCGGCGAATGGCTTCTGCAATTTGTGAGCTAGGGCTGCGGGGAGAGGAGGAGAGAGAGAGAGAGAGAGAGAGAGAGAGAGAGAGAGAGAATGAAATGGAAATGCCCGAAGTCTTCTCCTATTCTCATTCTTTTTTTCTTTTTTTTTAATTAATTAATAAAAATTAAAATTTTTTTTTTAATGTGGGAGGGAACCGGTACCGAACCGGAACCGGACCGAAAAATCGGTTCCGGTTCCGGTTCGGTACCGGTTCTGCTGAGGACCGGTTCCGGTTTCGGGAAATAAATTCCCGAAACCAACGGTCCGGTCCGGTTCCAGGCCAGAACCGGCCCGGACCGGACCGTGCCCACCCCTAATTAAAACTCTGAGGAATAAAGAGATCCCACTGGTCAAAGTTTTATGGAAGAATCATGGCATCGAAGAAGCCACTTGGGAGCGACGACAGGACATGTTAGACAAATATCCAGAGTTATTTGTTTGATCAATTTTCGAGGATGAAAATTTTGTTTAAGGAGGGGTGGATGCAACACCCAAAATAACGACCAGGTAATTTCCTTAACCGTTTTAACGGTCGTGTTTAATTAATTTTTCCCGGGTTAGAGTGTTATACCAAGAATAATTAATTTCATGTGGATTTAAACTAGGTTGGGTGGAAAAGTTGTAATAATGGAGGGTGATGACCAATATATAAATAAAAATGAAATGTTTTAAACCTCACTTGAACCACTGTAGCCGACACCTTCCTTTTCGGCGATTTCTTCCCTCCCAAGCTCTTGCTCTCTACTTTCAGCACACTCTCTTCGACGATCGGTTTCTCTGCCACTACTCGACTACTCTGTGCCCGAGGTATGCAATAGACAACGTAGCTATCTGTTAGTTTGTTAGCCCTATTTTCTACTCGGCATTGGAGTTTTGGATTTTCCAATGGCCGACTAATAATAAGAATATTTGAAATCTGAGAGTGGGAATGCTTTTATCAAATCGATTTTGGACATTTAGAACAACCACCCCTGAGTAATCGATAATCGAATCTGTCTGTTCTGGGATTTGGATTTCAAACTGCACAGGGTATTAGACTAAGGATTCGGGAATGACTTTAGCTATTAAATCTTATGATAACTTGAGATTAGAACTATTAGGATTTTGTTTTAACTACTGCAATGTAAATGTTTTAGGTGAAGAAGTTTGAAGAGAAAAGAGCTCAAGTGCTAAGGAGACCAGGTAAGTGAATGTATTAAGATTTTCGGCTAATAGAGCCCTACATCGTGAGAGTACTAGGTTGTTTTAGATGTCTAATGTTTACCTTATGATGATGAGCTTGTCTGCACTTGAAGGATTGATGAATGTTGTGAGTTATACTATTTGATGACCTGTTAGTGAATGTGAAGTTGTCTGCTCTGGTATGATCCTTGTCATAGTCTGATGGGTTAAAAGTTCTCATGTTCATGCATCATGAATGTTTTTCAAGCATAAGAAAATGTTTTAATGCATGTTTTCCATGAACAAGATATGTATGTATATATGTATATATATAAGATTTATGCAACGTGGACTAAGTGAGGGTTGGGGGTGGTTCGGCGTATGTCACAGTCCAAAGAGGGACATATGAATACGACCCGCAGTAGGGAACAAGATCAAACTCACTGTTGAACCCCCTTTGCCGGCACAAATCCTCTCTTAATCCACACAACCTAAATGAAGAATATGATCAAAGACTATGAATGATGAATATGATCAATGACTATGCACGATGAATATGATCCATGACTATGAATGATGAATATGATCCATGGCTATGAATGATGAATATGATCCATGACTATGTATGATGATTACGAGCAAAGATATGAACAAGAAAAGACTTATGAGCATGTGATTTTCCCAAATTATACATTCATGCATCCATGTTAGTGTTGCATTCCTTACTAAGCATTAGGCTTATAGTTAAATTTTATGATGTAGGTGAAGAGTTAGAAGGTGAGGATTTCCAGTCCAAATATGATGTTTAAAGTTGGTTGCCGGAGGATGCTCAGTGTGACAGTGAAGGCTGGATAGGCGATTAAGTTCCCTGGTTATGCTCATAGTAAGTCAGAAAAGTTTACGATGAACAGATGACTAAATAGAACAGAATTTCTTATAACAATGAGATTTGGATTTGAAGGGCTTGTCTTTAGAGTCTGAATACGATTTTAAGGATTAATGAATGGTTTGTTTTGCTTGAGTCTTCCGCTATGCGTATTTTAGATGAGTTTATGATTTTTACTCTTTGAGGTTTATGGTTACTAAGTTAAGATTCGGGTGAGTTGTGGTAATTTCCGTCGAATGATGAGAGTGTCATCTTGTCGTCTAGCGATCGGCAGATGTAGTGTCTAAGCCATCGGATGATGAAAGTGCTATTTTGTCGTCTAGCGATCGGCAGATGTAGAGTGTTTAAGCCATCGGATGATGAAAGTGCTATTTTGTCGTCTAGCAATCGGCAGATGTAGAGTGTTTAAGCCATCGGATGATGAGAGTGTTATTTTGTCGTCTAGTGATCGGCAGATGTAGAGTGTTTAAGCCATCGGATGATGAGAGTGTTATTTTGTCGTCTAGTGATCGGCAGATGTAGTGTAATAAGTCACCGGATGATGAGGATGTAATTTGTCGTCTAGCGTTTGGTGGATGAAGTGTATTCCTTCACCGGATGATGTATATGGTATTTGTCGTCTAGCGTTCGGTGGATGAAGTGTATTCCTTCACCGGATGATGTATATGGTATTTTGTCGTCTAGCGTTCGGTGGATGGAGTGTATTTCTTCACCAGATGATGTAAATGGTATTTTGTCGTCTAGCATTCGGTGGATGAAGTGTAATTCTTCACCAGATGATGTAAATGTTAATTTGTCGTCTAGTGACCGGATGATGTGAGTAGTCTCTTATTGTTTAATGTCCAGGTAATGTTTTAAGTCGGTCACGTGAAGCACACATGACCACCGGTCGATGTAGGGTAAATATGAACATCTAGTGGAGAATGTTCGGGACCGGGCGATGTCTTTAATTAGGCACGTGCAATACCCGTGACCACCGGTGGATGTCTATTGCTGGTTGAGATCAGATGTGTCGCGTGGCGGACACGTGATCATCGGTCGATGTGAGTCTATAACTCTATCGGTAGATGCAGATCAAGAGATGTTTGAAAATAAAAATAAAAAAAAAAAAAAAAAAACAAAGAGAGAATAATATTAACACTAATAATGAACAAGGTGTATGGAAGTAAGAATCAAATGATTAAGAGATTAAGTAATGAATTGTGTGGCGATTCCGTTGGGGTCGTTACAGGATACCATGGGTGTAGGGACATGTTTACAGGAAGCCATATTAGCCCTGTGAAGTAGTTCGGTTATATATCTGGATTGGGAGAAGTGCAGCCCAGTAGCATCCTGGTGAACTAAAATGCCGAGAAAATATGAGAGTAGACCCAGATCACGGACGACAAACCGTTGATGCAAGAAACTGAGAAACTGTTCCATCAAGAGACTAGAATCACCGGTAAGAATGATATCGTCCACATAAACCAATATAAGTAAGATAGAGGAGTTCTTCCTGCAAATAAATAAGGAGGCATCTGATTTTGATGCTAAGAAACCCCAGGCAAGTAGAGCAGCATATAGTTTGTTGTACTATGCTCGAGGAGACTGTTTGAGCCCATACAACGCTTTCTGTAATAAACAGACCGCAGACGGATGAGAGGCATCTATGAAGCCCGGAGGTTGTTGCATAAAAACAGTGTCAGATAGGTCTCCATGTAAAAATGCATTACTTATGTCCAATTGTCTGATATCCCAACCAAGTGAAAAGGCTATAGATAAAATAGTACGAATAGTGGTAGGTTTAACCACAGGACTAAAAGTTTTATCATAATCCACACCTGCAGTTTGGTCATACCCTTTAACCATTAACCTGGCTTTGTAACGACTGATAGAGCCATCGGGGTTGAGTTTTAATTTGAAAACCCACTTGCACCCAATAATCTTTGCACCAGGAGGTAGGGGAACCAATGTCCAAGTTTTATTTCGGTGAAGAGCCGAAATTTCATCTTGCATGGCAATCAACCAATTTGAATTTTCGGATGCGTGTTGAAAGGTTTTTGGTTCCAAAAATAGATCGGTCTGTACCGACAGGACCCTTGGTTTGAAAATATCGGCTTTGGATCTAGTTCGCATAGGGTGATCATTAATTGTAGGAGATCGAGTTTGTGGTGGAGGATGGGTATTGGGAAAAGTGAGTGGGGTAGTGGATGAGATTGGAAGGGCAGAGGGCAAAGGGGAGGGAGGCTCAGGAGAAAAATGTAGATTGGACGAGTTTGTAGATAATGGTGGAAAAGGCAGTGAGTTAATAGAAATAGAGAGAGATTGTGACGAAGGTAGAGAGATGGTGGAAGAGGAAAAAGGAAATGAAGATTCATCAAAGGTGGCATGTCGAGTAATATAGACTTTATTGGAAAGGGGTTCAAGACAGAGAGACCTTTGTGATGATGGCTGAAACCGAGAAAGACACAAGGTAAAGAACGGGGGTCTAATTTGTGTTGGTTGAATGGACGAAGAAAGGGAAAACAAAGACAACCAAACACCCGTAAAGAGGTGTAAGGTGGAATAGAATGAAAGAGACATTCAAAAGGAGATTTATTTGTTAAAACTGGAGTAGGTAAAAAATTTATTAACGTAGTAGCAGTGCTAAAAGCATATGGCCAAAAATGTTGGGGGACAGACGAGTGAAAAAGCAAGGCCAAACCAGTTTCAACAACATGACGATTTTTGCGTTCAACACGTCCATTTTGAATTGGTGTGCAAGGACAAGAGATGCGATGATGAATTCCAAGAGATTTAAAAACAGGAACTAAGGATTGAAATTCACTACCCCAATTGGATTGAATACTTTTAATAGAGACACCAAATTGATTTTGGACAAATTTACGGAATTCTAGAAACGACTTATGAACATCACTTTTTAATTTTAAACAAAAGAGCCAAGTAAAACGAGAGTAATCATCGACACATAACAGAAAATAGCGATCACCAGTAAATGAATTAATGGGGGAGGGACCCTAAACATCCATATGTACTAGTGCGAAAGGAGAAAGAGCACGAGAAGCAGACAATGAAAAAGGCAAACGATGATTCTTACTCATTTGACAAGCCTTACACAGTTTGGAAACACTAAAGTTTCTAACAGGAACATTACAGACATGTAAAACTGAATTTAAAACAACAGTGGAAGGGTGGCCGAGCCGGGAGTGCCACAACTCGAAATTCTGGTGAGTTGAGGGCGGAGCTGGAGTTGGAGGATTGGCTGTCAGCGACAAGGCATGGGAAACCAGAGGAGTTTTGTAGAGCCCATTACTGAGGGAACCCCGAAGGAATGTCTGGCAGGAACTACGATCCTTAATCAGAAAATAATCGGAGTGAAATTCAATGAAAACTGGGTTATCTCGACATAATTGACGAATGCTAAGGAGATTATGGGATAACAACGGGGTATGAAATACATTTGATAGCAGCAAAGGACGAGCACCGAAAAACAAATTTGCAGAACCAGAAAGAGTGATGAAGAGGGGCTTACCGTCGGCCGTCAGGACTGGTGACGAGCTAGTGTAGGGTGTTGGGTTTTGCAGCAAGCAGGAGTTTGGCGTGAAATGATGCGTTGCGCCAGAGTCGAGCAGCCATTGATCAGTAGGCGAAGAAGAAGAGGAGGCCGGGAGAGGTAACAGGCCAGCAGAGTTTGCCTGAGGAGATGGTGAAAAATGAGTTTGATAAGTGGGCTGCGAAGAGTGGAAGTTTGGGTAATGGGATTGCTGATGATAGTGAGGTGTGTTATTTTGGGTTGGGTAAGGGGCGGATTGGTGGGCTGAAGGATGTGCAGGCCTGTATGACCCATTAAGGCGGTGAAAACAAACTGCTGTCGAGTGACCCACTTTAAAACATATTTGGCATTTGGGCTTGTTCGGGCCGGGTCGGGGTGAGCGCCAACCCATCTGATTAGAAAAGCCAGATCCATTACCGTGCCCCATTTGATTGTTTGAGGGAGTCGGCGCAAAATTAGGGCGAGCAGAGAACGATGGCCAAGAACGAAACGGCGGCCGTTGAACGGCGACATTGGCTTGAAGGGAGCTCGGAGTCGGAAGCTGAGTTAGTACATTTTGCTTTTCCATACGAAAATCATAGCTCTGAAGAAGACTGTGAATCTCCTCCAGAGGCGGTTCGTCTGTGCGATTTATGACGGAGGTGACGAACGGGTTGTACTCACTTCCCAGGCCGTTGAGGAAGTATATCAACTGGTCACGGTACGACACTGGCTCACCGATAGCAGCCAGGGTATTGCAAATCGATGTGATGTTCTGTATGTAGGCGGCGGCTGAGAGGCCATTTTTCGACAAGCCATGAAGCTGGCTGCGGAGGTCAGTGAGTCTGGCCAAGGATGCTAAGGAAAACATTTTGTCGAGGACTACCCATATTTCTCTGGCAGTGTTAAGTGTAACGATCTGAGGAAGTATAGCGTCTGACAGAGATGAGAAGATCTAGCCCATGATAAGCCGGTTGTATCTCTGCCACATGGGGAAGTCTGGATTCAGCTGGGAGGAGGTAGAATCAAGAAATTGTGGAGGTGGAGGAAAGGAGCCGTCTAAGATGTTGTCAATTCCATTTGCAATGACAACATTCAGAATTTGTGTTTTCCAAACAAGGTAGTTTGTAGAATCTAATTTTATTGTTAACATTTGGTTCATTGAAGGGAATGGAGGGAGGGAAGCAATGAGAGGGGAATTTGGGACGGTAGAGCTTGAAGAGGCCATGGCTCTGATACCAAGTTGAAAATGTGAAAACCAGATATTTGGGTTTCTGGGAACGAAGGAGGAGAAGGATAGAGAGAAGAGTGTGAGAGAACTTTCTATTTCTATATGCTGTAAAAGCTCGACTACTCATTACAATATACATGAGTTTATATATAACCAATGATAAGGGGTAAATAAGTAAAAAGGAAAATAATAATAAAAATGTTACACAGCTAAAGAATGATATATGCTAACACTGTTTGGTCTCCCACTGCTAACCCTTCTTCATCTAGTACTAATTTTTCTATCTTCCACTTACGCTCACTTTCCCATTTCTTTTCTTGCTGAAGTTGAGTCCGACCAACATGAGAATATGTCTAATATTCCTAGTAATTTGCGCCCCAAGCTCACAAAGTCAAAAGCAAAAATTTTTAAACCAACCAAAGCACGGATTGTAGCCAAAGACGGTAATAAAAGGACTTGACTATGCCAAGACCTTCAGGACGGTCGTGAAACACAACCATTCAAGTAGTTCTTTCCTTGCGCACAAGCCTAGTATCATGTTCCTCTTCAAACGTTGAGTACTGCAACGTTGAAGGCTGATTTTGTAGATTAAATCTTTATTCTCTGATCTTCATTTGCTTCCTCAATTACCGAGTGATAACATTTGCGCCACAAACTTTAAGTCTACTCCATTATTACACTCAAAGGCTAAACACATCGAACTTAATTTTCATTTTGAGAGGGAAAATGTATCTTCTCAGCAGCTACAGATTTCCTTCACTCCCTCCTCGTCTCAGCTAGTTGATGGGTTAAAAAACTAAATGTCAAAATGGAAAAAAAAAAAACAAAAGAATTCATTCTCCTTCTATATCTTGCATCTATAGTATTTAAAAAAGCCTAGAAGCTTCGGTGTAGAATACTAGGCAACATGATTGTTTCAAGTATCACAGTTCAAGCTCGCCATGCTTCTGCTTGAGTTTGAGGGGGATGTTAAGGCTGGCATTTCCTGAATTCTCCATTCCTTATGCTGATTTTCTAACGTTAGTTATTTGTATTAGTTAGGCCCGTTATATCGAGCCAAGTGGCAATGAATTAACATATTTTCTGTATGAAGCACAATAAATGGAATAGGATTGAGCTCATCTTAACTTTCTCCTTTTTTCTCTGCTGCATATACTCTTCTTACTGGTAAACATGCTGAGACGTGCTAGGTTGATTGTCGTTTTTTTCCAAACGAAATGGACTGTTAGATTCTAATAAAAATAAGTAAAGAAAGGTATTCCAATTGAAATTTTATGAGGTGAGGAGTTCATTTTCAAACTTTGCTTTCAATATTACGAGATGATAGCTTGATTTTGAGATAAAAAATCAAAACCCACCGTCAGGATGTTGGGCGAAGGAGGCACAAAAAAGAAGACGACAAAAGTGGAGAACTACATCATTTTGATATCTACAATTTCATCTTAATCTAATGCTAACATTTTGGAGAGAAATTAGATGATATTTTTGACAAGAAAGTGATGATATCAAGGAAAAGATCCAGAGTGAGCAGGCATGGGGACCAAGAATTTGTAAGATTCTTGATGTTTTCTCAGACTCAGAAAAAGTTTCACTTCCTACTGGAATTCCAAGTTTTATTTTAAGAGACTTGGAAAGATGCATTTATAACGAATCTTTAATTAGATTCTTCTGTCCTCCATCTTGTAGAAATTCATAAACAGAGGTAAATTCTACAAGGGTAACTTACCATCATACTTGATCTCCCAAAGTTCAACGTTGTTTTCTCGGTTGTAGTCCCTGAAATATTGCGGAATTTTGGTTATGTCAATGCACTTGCCTGAGAAACGCTGTGAAATACCATATTCGGAGAAATCATGATCTGCATCACATATCATTCAAAATTGAAATTACAAAAACAAGTTATAAATACGATGTTCATGAGAAGGATTAGTCTGAACATAGCAAAATCCTTACTCTCATCTTCTCTCAGATAACTTCGGAAATGCGAATAACCATTTGCAACTACATCAAAATCGTCAAGAGTGAAATTGTATCGCTTTTCTAAAGCCAAATATAACACCTGCAACATCGGACCAAATAATTCGCTTTTAGTAAAACTACTCGACCATCAGCATAGACAGGTAGAGAAACCAATAGTGGAACGTCTATTTCATGTAATTTGAATTCTATAGAGTGAGGAATGGACCTTTTCTGCACCCTGCGACATTATACTTTCTAACACACTGAAAAATGCATCAGTAAGGTCGTCGTTGTAAATCACGTCAGCAGCTACAAGCAAGGAAGCATTTTGGGCTTCTTTGACTTCTGATAACATCCACGAATACCTGTCCGATACCACTTGAAGAAATTTTAAACTCCTTCAAAATTTAATCAACAAGTTATAATAAAATATGAAGTTTGAACAATGGACGTTAACTCCCCACCCAGAGGGAGAAAAGCAGATGTGTTACATGTTAGGCGGAGGAGATGTTCCTCCATAACCTCTCGGTGGCCAAGATTGCGTCCAGTCCAGTTCCCGAACATGTATGACACCACGGGAACCAGAGACTCTGGAATTAAGTGCAATATTCTTTGCACAATTCTCAAGGATTTCGTCACCTTTGTCTGATAGTAGTTACATAAAGAAGTTTGGGAAAAGTACTGGAGTTAGGTTGCAATGATACAAAACAGCAACTTCTCATAATCCAGGAAAAACAATAAAAGAACTAACACAACCCCCCATAAGTCAATCCACTGAATGACGCTAATGATAAATAGAAAATAATGATAAAGCAATAAAGCAAATACGAAATGTATAATTACGTTTAAAAGAAATCCATCAACATAGAAAGTAGTATTAGTTTTCTTATGTAGAAAAAAAAATATCATTATGGAACTACAAAAACCCAAGTGGCGTTGAAGAAGAAATTCAACACAAAAAAGTTAGTCCGACAAGGCAAGCAAACTGTACCTGTTAAAAACACTGTTCTTGCAATGTGCGCAAGTAATAATCCCGCCAACCCTCGGAAAGTCAATGAGATAAAATCATGTCATTCAAATTATCATTATATTTTGATTTCACATAAAACACTACTAAGAAAATAGTCATCCACATAGCTTGTTGAGATATGTTACTGACTAAGCTATGTATAGATATTTATAGGAATTAGAATTGTATCTATATATGTATATTTATTTTATTTCCTAGTTTAAGTTATTATTTCCTTTTGTTACTAGATTCTATTCATATATATATATACTTTTAATCAATGAGTAAGTAAATCAATTAAGCTCTAATATGATATCATAGATAGGATTTAGACCAGTTCTTCATTGCAGAAACCAGCTCTAGCTGCAAACCCTAGTTGTCGTCCGACAAGCCCTCTGAGGTCTGGCGACAGCAACAGTCGTGTGACTCTGTCATCCCCAGTCGTGCGACTCTATCATCTCCAGTCGCGCAGAACCGTTCGACGAGCCATCCGAGAGAGCGACAGCAGCGTCCAACAGTCGCGTCCGACAACGACTGTCACGTCTGAAGAGCCACTTCCAGTCGCGCAGCTCTGTCATTTTCGGCCAGCTCTATCCCAACGTTACCTCTGAACTTTTCTCTGTTGGTGTTCTGTCTAAATTAGTTCTCCATAGCAGAACAACATTTGGGCATCAGCTCCATTAATGATTCTAATCACAATTTCACTATTACCTATCATAAGTTAAATGGGATACCTTTCTTCAATGGTCTCAGTCCGTCAAACTCTTCGTTCAAGGAAAGGGCAAATTTGGCTATCTCTTCGGGTCTGTAGTGAAGCTTGAAGATGAAGGTGAGAGCTACGACAGATGAGAGACTGAGAACTCAATGGTTATGTCCTGGCTGGTGAATTCGATGAAGCCAGATATTGCTCGGACTTATCTTTTTCTTCCAACCGCGAATGATATCTGGGTGGCTGTAAAGGAGACCTACTCTGACTTTGGAAATGCAAGACAGCTCTTAGGATTTGATAATGCGAGTGTTGCAAGAAAGGTCTATCGACTAAGGAAGTCCTTATACGACCTTAAGCAATCCTCTCGTGCTTGGTTTGCGAGGTTTGCAAGGGCTGTCAAAGAGGACGGCTATTCACAAGCTCAATCGGATCATATATGATACAAACTACTCCTTGAAAATTGAATTACAAACACAAATTGTACAGAATTGGGGTTCTTCGAGAGTCCCCTCCTCTCCCGCTAAAATCTTCTCTACTTTCAAACTAATCAATTGACTAAACTGCTCTTACTTTCTTCTCTCTATTTATTTCTCCTTCCACTACAACCGCTCTTCTATTTTCAGTTTATTTTCCCCTTCTAGAATAAGTAAACCGGATAGTGGGTTTATCATTACTCCGCCGCCACAAACTAACCTTGTCCTCAAGGTTGAACTCTGGAAACTGAGTACAAATGCTGGAAAAAGGCTCCCACGTGGCTCCAAAGGCTGGAATATTCTTCCATTTAATCAAAACTAAAGTTACTGACTCAGTTTGATTGACCTGTTTAACATCTAACAGAGATTCAGGTTCTCTTTGCCCAACTTCACTCGCTGTTCCTGCATCTGGAAATGGAACCGTATCCACAACCTCTCCTCTAACTTTTTTCAGCAACGAAGTATGAAAAATTGGGTGGATTTTCGCCGATTCAGGCAACAACAGCTTGTACGCTACCTGACCGATTTTCTTTGTTATTTCGAATGGTCCAACGAACCTGGGCGCAAGCTTCTGAGACTGGGTAATCGCTACCGAGCGTTGTGGGTAAGGTTGCAATCTCAGCCAAACTTTTTCTCATCGTAGCTATTCTTCCAGCGAAGGTTTCTGTCCAATTTCCAGCCCTAGCTTCTTTCCCCAGCTGCTATTCCTTCTCCCTCCCGTAGAATTTGTCATCCAGTTTCCTCCTCTGCATGTTATTAAGAAATCCAGCCCACAAAATAAACCCAAAAAGCCCATCATTCACAAAAACTGTCCAAATTCCAGCTCTACCCCTTAATTTCATTCCCATTTGCTCCTTCTCCCACCCGCAGTAGTCTTCCGCCAACCTGAGATTATCTGGAGCTTTGATCTGGCGCTGCTTCTGCTTCTCGCCCACCGTCATGGGTTTTTTCTTCACTCCTCTTCCGTTGGCCGCCATTTTCATACGCTCTGGAGTCTTTACCTGTATCAGCTTCTTGGTTTTCTTTCCTCTGTGAGACTTTATCGTTGCTATGTTTCTTTTTCGCGCCGGTCCCTTGTCGGAATGAGAGGCCGTCTGTTGCTTATGGTCTCTTTTTGCCGATCTGAGCTTCTCTGTCGAAGAAAGCTTGAAGGAGCTCTTGACCTTCAGAAGCCTCTCGTCTTCTGCCGGCGACAATTCCGAATCCAAAAAATCTTTCAACGCAAACTCCGACGCCCACCCAGAACCTTCGACTGTGTGCCCTGTCTGTGGGTTATGGCAAAACACAGAACAACAACTCACTACTTTCCACAGCGACCGCCATTCACGGTGTTCGTTTGTCGGCTTTTGACCTTCCTCTTGGCGTTGTTGTTCTTCTGGTTGGAAGAACTCCTCGATGGTCTGGTCCGACGCTATGACACTCAATGATTCTTTTGAGTTCAACGCTTGACCAATTAACGATTCTTCCGTCAGCGGAGACAAATTTGTGTCGCCTCCCCTCTTCTCGTTCAACAAGTCCGATTCGTCAAGCAAAAACTGTTTCTTAACCCAATGCTTCTCTTCCATGAAATCTCCAAAAAACTGCTCTCCTTCCACCGATTCTTCTTGCTTCTGCGTCAACAATCTATCACGGTTTGATCCTTCCGTCATCAATCGAAATCTTTCTGTCAAGAATTGTTTCAGTTCTGTCCAAGTCTGAAACGGCTGATTCTTGTTTTCCCACTGGAACCAAGATAAAGCAGCTCCCTCAAAGCAAACTGTTGCGGCTTCTATCTTTTCCTTCTCAGAAAGATGATTGACTGAAAAATATCGTTCTACCCGGAATACCCATCCTTCTACGTCGTCTCCAAAAAATATCGGGAGCTCCAATCTCCTAGGAAGGTAATCCCTCGTCGTCACCGTAGGCTCATTCTCGAATCTCCTCCGGTTTCTTTCTTCCAACAGACTCTCTGAATCTTGATTCCCTGTTCCTTCCGATCTCTGTATCAACTTCGTCAATTGCTCTTGCATTATCTGCATTGTTTTCTCCATTGCCGAAAGTCTTCCCAATTTCTGTATCTCCTCTTTCATCTCTGTTAATGCCTTCTGCCAATCGCCCATTGTCTTCTATATGTGTTTCAGCCCTCGGTCAAGAATTTCCTTATTCCTCAGGAAAGTGCTCTGATACCAAAATGATACGAACTACTCCTTGAAAATTGAATTACAAACACAAATTGTACAGAATTGGGGTTCTTCGAGAGTCCCCTCCTCTCCCGCTAAAATCTTCTCTACTTTCAAACTAATCAATTGACTAAACTGCTCTTACTTTCTTCTCTCTATTTATTTCTCCTTCCACTACAACCGCTCTTCTATTTTCAGTTTATTTTCCCCTTCTAGAATAAGTAAACCGGATAGTGGGTTTATCAATATACTATTCTATAAACACACTGCAGGAGGTAAAATTGATATTCTGATTGTGTATGTGGATGATATAGTTGTGGCAGGAAACGATGAGATGAAGCTAGTATCATTGAAAAAGCTTCTAGCTCGTCAGTTTGAACTTAAAGATTTGGGAAATTTCAAGTTCTTCCTTGGTATAGAAGTAGCTAGGTCAAAGAATGAGAATGATATATCCCAGAGGAAGTATGTGCTCAATCTACTCAAAGAGACAAGTCTCCTAAGATGCAAGTCTGTCTCAACACCTATTGATTCTAATCAGAAGCTTGGTCAAAGTAAGAATGAGGTGTCTGTGGACAAAGTCAAGTATCAGAAGTTGGTTGAAAAACTGATTTACTTAGCTCATACGAGGTCTGACATTGCATTTGTTGTTGGCTTAGTAAGTCAATTCATGCATTGTCCAGTTAAAAATCACCTCAAGGCTGTCTACAGAATTCTCTACTACCTCAAAGAAAGTCCTGGCAAAGACATTATGTTCATGAAAAATAAAAACAGACAGATTGAAGTGTTTACAGATGCAGATTGGGCAAGATCTAAAACTGATAGGAGGTCCATATCAACCTATCGCAAGTTTGTATGAGGCAACCTTGTGACATGGAGGAGCAAAAAGCAAAATGTTGTGGCAAGGAACAGTGCTGAAGCTGATTTCAGAGCAATGACTCAAGGTGTTTGTGAAGTTATTTGGGTTTAAAAGTATTATAAAATAACTAAAGATCGAGATTGATGGGCCAATGAAACTGTTTTGTGACAATAAGTCAGCCATCAGCATTGCTCATAACCCAGTACAACACGACAAAACAAAACATGTAGAGATTGATTGTCATTTCATCAAATAAAGACTTGAAAGAAGAGAGATGTATAGAAAATGACTTCAGTTTTCAAATATATAATTTAGCTTTGAGTCAGCAAGAAAACCTGAAATACAAAACTCAGCAATGGGTTCTCTTCCTGCAATTGTGAGAATCTGTTCTCAGATGGTTTCCCTCTATGTGAGCTTCAATGTTCTCATTGGAATAAGTTCCCAAGTAATAGAGAGAAAGAGATGGTCGTTTGGACCTAATTTCAAATAAACAGACCATCTTGGTAGAATTTCAGACGAATGTAGTTATTTGGACAAAATTTCAGATGGAGGGTGATAAAAGAGGTTATCTTAAAATTTGCTTTTTCACAAAAATTGTTTTAGGATAAAAATGTCTATATCCGCTGATTTCAGTGGTTTCATATGTATTTTACCAAGAATATATTAGTTCGAGTGAGATGTACAAAATTAATTCTTGAGTAAGGTTTTGTTTAGAAATTAAGTAGTTTATCGTCAATTTCATTTGATGTGCTCAAAATTCCAATATAACTTAAGTAATCGACCACATAGGGCTAAGAAATTTACTGTTTATTCAAAAGACTCAGTTTTCTGACTTACTAAAGAAAACTCTCATCGTGATCAAGCATTAGCCATACCTGTTCCAGCTCCAAGATCTAATGCTACGATTCCATGAAATTCAGATGAAGTAAGCATCTTATGCAACAAAAAATCAGATAATACCAGTTCTGCTCTCCATACCTGAAGGAAGAAAAGAAATAACACTCATGATCTTTAATAAAAACAACAGGACGGATAAAGAAAGCAGAAACCATCATTACCTGCAAACCCACACTTGGGATTGTTGACGTAATATAATGCTGAATTATGATAGTATTATGATGATCTGAAGGCTCTTTACCTATTTATTGATTAAACGGTTAAAACGGATTTCTTAGCAATCTATCCACAAAACAAACCTCAGAATACATGCCTGTGACTCTCACCATGTCATCTATTTTTGAAATTGTATTTCATTGGGTAGTCATACAATGGGGAATAGTTTATGAATGACAATAAACACTGTAAAATTCAAAAAGGATAATGATATAAATCATGCATCACTCTAGTATATGTAGAGTTAGTGAACTACTAGAAAACCTAATGACAAAACTTTAACAAAATCAATTTACATAACAAATTCAAAATAAGATTTGTGAGGCAACATACTTGAATCAAATGAGATTGATATATTCAAACTTATAGATTTATGGGAAATTTCTTCTGTACCATTGCGTCGAGGTAAAATAAGATCGCCGTCCTCATCCAAGCTAACCTTTCGATTGATCAAATCCAGTTCTTCAAGCAAATTACCCCCCGTGCGTAATTTATACTCTACAAACAAAACATTTGATATTCCTCTTACTTCATTGCAATCAACATGTATTTTTATGTAGAAAAAGAAAACCTAGTGCAAAATATGTCTGCAGACTACTAATCATCTAAAACAAGTAGGTGCTAAAGAAACCACTGCAGATTTATGTAGATTTGCTCTCTCAGAATCTCTCACCGGTTGGGACAAAAGTGAAGCGTGAAACATAGGGCCCAGCGAAACCAGGAGGGCATCCGAGATGGACCTCACTCATCACCTGCTCCCCCTCCGACTCTCCACCTTCCATATCGAAGGGGTTTCAACTGATTCTGCTGAGGAAAATGATGAAAATTGTAGAGAACGAGATTGATGTTTCCTCCTATTAACGGATTCGCAGTAGAAGAACCTCAAACAAAGGAGAAGGACTAACTTATGAAATGTGTTGCAGTGGGTTTTTCGCAAGCGCGGCGTCAATCAATCCATCCGAGGAGTTGTTGCAACAAGGAGTGAAAATTTTCGAATTTAGTATTGAACAAAAATGAAAAGCTGGTCTTGTCAACGAAACAAAAATTGGATTAACAAATCCAAAAACTATTGATGCGTAATTTAACTACAACTACAAAGAGTAGATTTAATGTGGAAAATTGCATATGAAAAGAAAAGTATAAACCGATATTTTAATTTTTATCATAAAAATAATAAAATCACAGGATTTTTCTCTCTGAACTAAATTTCCTTACAAATATAAATAATTTATTTTTCGGTAAATTTCATTTTAACCCTTAAGTATTGGGTCTAGATATTTTATGAAAAACCTAAGTCTCGAATTATTCGTCGTTAACAAATTGTCACCAGCTGTCTATTATTCCATCAAATGACCCACATGGCATCAGAAGGTGTTTTGATATGAACCGAGTAGCGATAAATCTCATAGTCAAGGACCATGATCTATTAGAAGATAAAGGAGGTCCAACGAACAAAGCTTCACATGATTTAGTCATTGAAACCCGAGGAAAAGAGTCATCACAACAAAATCACAAGACTATAAAAATAAAGAGTTTTGTAGCATGGAAGTGGGCCCCACAAAATTGGCAAAAGAAGCCCAATAAGGCGCAAAGTTGGGCTCCACAAATACCAATGGATTGGAGAGAGAAGGGTAAAGATCCACACAAACTACAAAGAGATAAAGATTCACATAGGTTGGAAAGAGATAAAGATCCACATATCTTGGTTTATGATGTGATCCAAGTTGAGACCAGATCAAGGACCAAGAACAAAGATTCAATTGAAGATATGGGTGGCCCAATGAGCAGAGTAAGAAGCCAAAGATGCATGAAGATTTTGGAGGATGCGACGCACATGCACATGTAAGAATTAAAAATACATGTGTCATGCACATGCACATGTATGAATTAAAGAGGACATGCGCCAAGCACATGCATATACGAGGAATTAAAAAGTCACATGTAAAGCACATGCAAATCTCGTAGGAAAAGATATTATTTGAACAAATCTACTCAAATCAATTCAAATCATGTTCAAACGTAGTTTAAACATGAGATGACATCTGATCATGCAAAGGATCATTATCTCATGCTTTTATTAATTATTTTATCTTTATTTTTGTTTTTTTATTATTATTTAATTTAATTTTAATGTGTAGCCTATTTAATGGCAAACTATTTGATTTAATAGAAGAACAAGTTTGAATTAAAAAGGTTGAGTTTTTAGAGAGGATCTCTCTTTGGTTCTTTGCGAAGAACAACGATCTTCTTCAAGTCACGCTTGAAGAATCTCGCTTGATAGCTTTGGTTCTTACCAACGAGTTTGGTCTGGGTCAAGCTCCTGTTTTGATAGCTTCGGTTCAGCCAACAGGTATGGCTCGGGTCAAGCTTCTATTTTGATAACTAGGGTTCCATTGAATTCTTCGAATGGGGTCTTAGTTCCTTACTTTGTTCTTGAATCGAAAAGGCGTTCCTTTGAATTAAACACGGGTGGGTCACACATGTGGGCGTATCGGTGCATGCAGGTGCGCGAGCTGTCAAGTGGGTGTGCGGGGAGTGGTCGTTGGTGTTGGGCTTTCGTTGACTGTAACGACCCCAGAGGGATCACCACGTAAATCATGACTTTCTTAATCATTTAATTCTTATTACTCACAATCTATTCATTTTTGGTAATATATATTTTTTTGAAAGATAACTTAGCTCAAGATGTCATGCACGATTCAATAGGCATCGCTCGGCAGAGGAGTACTTTATACATATGCCGGCGGGCAAGGTAAAATGCTCATCCGATAAAAGACTTCAGCTCTTAAGCTGCACCTAACGATGGAGAAATAAACTTGCATCTGCCGATCATACCCCAACAGATTTCTATACTTAATTACTTACTCCTGCCGGTCGCTAAACGACAAGTATGGAGTTCACATCTTCCGGTAGAGAAAGATTTCATCATCCGATTCGTCACGTGAAGCTCGCGTGACTCACTTATCACCGCCTAATAGAGGACATCTTCCGGTGAGCACGAGCTTAACACGTGACCCTTTAAAACTTCACTAGATAGGAGATATCATCCGATGGGCACGTGCATCACTCGTGGTTCATTTAACCTCATTCAGCATCAGCAATACACTACACATGCCGGTCACTAGACGACCAAATAACATCTTCATCATCCGGTGATTTTAATACACTACTCATACCGGTCACTAAACGACAATTTGACATCTCATCATCCGATAGCTTAAACGCACTACATCTACCGATCACTAGATGAAAAAATAGCACTCTCATCATCCGGTAGCTTAAACGCACTACCTCTACCGATCACTAGATGACAAAATAACACTCCCATCATCCGGTAATTTAAACGCACTACATATACCGGTCACTAGATGACAAAATAACACTCTCATCATCCGATAGACATAACCTTCACTGACTTCAAGCTTCAATGGCATAACATTCATATTAATGAAAATCAGTAACTCACCCAGTATTCATATAGCGGAAGACTTAAGCAAACATACCAACCAATGCTCCTTAAAATTTTTTTCCAGGTTCAGTGGTCAACAGACATCTTTAAAGAAGACTCAATGTTATAAAATAGACTCATCCTACTTAAACTATCATATTCATTATCATAATTAAAATCATAAAAACATTAACCAGGGGTCTCATTTGCCATCCAGTCACAGATTTTGCTCCCTGAACACCTTCCAGCAACCGAGCTTAGGCATCCTCATTAACTTTGAGGTCCTCACCTGAAAACTCGTCACCTACATCATAAGGTTAAAACTATAAGCCTAATGCTTAGTAAGGAATGCAATACTAAGAAGTATGCATGAATGCTCATTTTGAGAAAGCAAATGCTCATGAATCTTTTCTTATTCATATTCGTACTCAAAGTCTTCATTCTTGTTCATCATTCATATTCATTGTTCATAATCATCATTCATATACATCATTCATGTTCATCGTTCATATTCATTGTTCATAATCATCATTCACATACATCATTCATGTTCATCGTTCGTTCACGTTGTGTGGATTAAGGGAGGATTTGTGCCAGTAAAGGGGGTTTGACAGTGAGAGTGCACATAGTTCCCTTACGGGTCGTATCATGGTCCTTCTTTTGGACAGTGACATACGCCAAACCGCCCCCAACCCTCGCTTAATTCACGTTGCATAAGTTTTATATTCTTATCTTGTTCATGAGAAAGTATACTCTTAAAACATTTTCATATGCATAAAACATTCATGATGCATGAACATGAAGATTCTTAAATCATCAAGCTACAGAACAGAGCTCCATTCGACATGAAACCTTACCATTGAGCTAATCATCAGCATAAACATTAGACAGTAACATAAGGGAAACTTCTAATCATCGTATGAGTTTCTACCTAGCATCCTTTGATGTAGGGTCCTAATGACCGAGAAACCTACACATTCACTTACCTGATCTCCTTAGCAATTTGAGCTCCTTTCTCTTCAAACTTCTTCACCTAAAACATTTACATTGCAGTAGTTAAAACAAAATCCTATTAGTTCTAATCACAAGTCATCCTAGGATCTAATAGCTATAGTCACTCTCGAATCCTTAGTATAGTTCTCTGTGCAGTTTGAAATCCAAAACCCAAAACAGACAGATTCGATTAGCGATAACTCAGGGTTGGTTGTTTAATGTCCAAAATCGATTCGGAATGACATTATCACTTCCATATTTTAAAATACTCGGCCATTGAAGAGTCCAAAACCTCAACACAAAGCTGAAAACAGAGCTTAACGACTAAAAGTTAGCTACATTGCCAAACTCGTACCTTGAGCACAAAGTAGCCGAGAAGCAGCAAGGAAACGATCGTCGAAGGAGGGATTTCCTGCCGACAGAGAGCGAGAGCTCGGGAGGGGAAATCGCCGAGAGTAAGAGATGACGGCTACGGTGGTTTAAATGAGGTTTGAATCCTTTCCATTTTCTTTAAATACAGGCCTCAATCCTCCATTATTACAACTTTGCCACACAACCTAGTTTAAATCCACATGTAATTAATTAAGCTTGGCATAAAATTCTAAATCATGAAGATCAAATAATCATGGCCGTTAATTCAGTTAGGAAGTCACTTGGTTGAAGCTGTCGGGTGTTACATTGACAGGCTATGCGCGCGCAGGGCGCACTGCTGGTGTAACACCCAGTTCTTTACGGGATTTTATTATTTTAATATCTGAGGACATTTTTGTAAATATGTTAAATTTTGTCCGTTCTGCGAACGGGAAACGTTATTACTATTCTAATAATTAATATAGTAAACGATGTCTGTTTTGCGAACGGACAGTTTTAATAAGGTCCAGATAATAAGTCGGAGTTATTGGTGAAATAAAGAAATTTGGAGAAAACCAAATCGTTAGACAATTAACAAAACAAATGGCGAATCAAATAGAAAATCAAAGGAAGGGCAAAATAGTCATTTGACAAGTTAATTTTTATTAAAAACCACCTATCTCTTTCTTCCTCCCTCATTTTCTCTCTGCTTTTCACGAAAACACTAGAAGCCCTCCCCTTCGGCGATTTCTTCCTCTCCTCATGGCGTTCTCCTCTTCAGACGGCGATTCCTCTTCCGATCGACTCCGACTCTTCACGTTTTCTTCTCCAAACCCGACCCTAGGTATGATTCTATGGTTTTTGGAAGGTTTACTTCGATTTCTAGAGTTTAAACGATTATGGTTCGTTTAGGGTTTTTGTTAAAAACGTGATTTAGAGTTTGAAATCGATAGACCAACTGTATTTGTGAGTACAATGGACGTATTAGGCATTATTGGACGAAGTTAATTAGTTTATTGAAGAATGTTAGGGTTTCGAAAAATTGGAGGTTTGAAAAACTCCATTAATGGAGGTTTTGAAGTGTCGAGCGTAAAGTGCTCGATAAAATGCTTCAATGAGTTAAATTACAGTTTTATGAAATTTCTTTAGTTAAGAGTTTAGTTAGTTTGGACGTTTAATGGTTTAAATGTGTTTTAACGACGATTGTTGTGAATTTGCCTTAGGTAAACAACGCTCGTGGACGGAACTAGAATTGCAACGGACACGAGGTAAGTTCTCGTGACTTACTATGGCCGATTGGCCTACACCGTACGTCGAAGTCGTGTCGAGGAACATTGGTGATTTGGTTGTTTAAATACTTTGGTTGGATAGATAGGATTGGTTGCCTTTTTGGTTATGTTTTTATCTTCTTGATGGTACACATGTTGGTTGGTTACTTTATATATTGAATTGTTCATGCATCACGATTTTCGAACGAGCATAGAAAATGAATTTGTAACGACCCTAACACTATACCCTTATTTCTCGTATTTTTTTTTCTTATCCTATAGACTTGTTAAGTCGAAATTGAAATTGGAAACCAAATTGTTAAAACGTTCGAATCTATTTTGAAAACCATTTAATAAAATTTTAAAATAATTAAAAGAAAACATAATAAAAATTATGACAATTGAAGCAGTGGAAACAACCAAACAGGTGCAAAAACATCCCAAAATAAGGGGCGATCGATCGCCCAAAATAGGCGATCGATCGCCAGTTGAAAATACTGAGGGGCGATCGATCGCCCAAAACAGGCGATTGATCACCCATGGCAATCGCCTGTTTTTGCCTAGCGATCGTCATCTCAGGCAATCGTCTGGCGTACCACGACCAAGGAGGAGCGATCGATCGCCCCAAACAGGCGATCGATCGCCAAGCACTCTGGAAATTTTCTTTCCAGAGAGCTCGGCCTCCTCCCCCTTCTTCCTTCCTTCTTTCTTCTTCTTTTTCCTTCCTTCTTTCTTCTTCTTTTTCCTTCCTTCCCCTGCGTACACAATTCTCTTACCATATATATACACACTAAACCTTTCAATAATCATCAACATAAACTCACTCACAACCCCATCGATTTCTCACTTGCCAATCACTCAAAATAAACGACTCAAAATACGTTTAAAAACATAACCTAATTTCATAAAAACAAACCACGTGGATACGTTTAAAAACCGAACATATCCCTGTTACAAAACAAGTTTTCAAAACATTTAAAAACATCAAAACATAAACCTATTCACTATCCAGGTTCCAAATATCCTAAAATGTTCTATCTATACAAATATTTTACCTAAACATTTTCTATCCAAAACAACCCAAAATACCTACATACGTCCCCACGGGTCATGAAACGCCTCTACTGCGCCAGCACACCCCCGCGAGCCATCCTCTGTCAACTGCATCACTCCTCGGGTGGAGAGATCTCACCCTCACCTATATCCTGATCACCTACACCATACAGACACACTATGAGCTAAAGGCTCAGTAAGTTTCGTAAGTGCAATGCATGCTATGCGTATGAGTTTAAGAAATCATGCAACATTTTCTTATCATTACGTATTGTCACCGAGATATCAGCCCGCTAAAAGAAAAGGATTCATCCCGCGGTCAGACAACCCTTTCAATCTAGCGGAGGGGGTACATGCTCACACAAACAACAGTCATGCCTGAGCCCCACATCGCGTGACCAGATAACAGATTACGTAGATTCATTTAGTTCAGGCGATGTGGTATTGTGACAGACCCCTTTGTGCCTACACAATAGATCAATAGCCCCCTTTCAGGCCACATCTCTTTTCATGAAAACATCGTGCAGAAATTCATTTTCTATGCTCTTTTAAAAAACCATGATGCATGAACAAGTGCATAATATAACATTCAACATATATACCATCAAGACAATAAAAAGCATAATCTATATTCTACATATGTACCATCAAGACAATAAAAACATAATCTATATTCTACATATATACCAGCAAGACAATAAAAAGGTATAACCTATAAAAGAACTAATCTTAACTACCCAACCAAAGCATATAAACCAACAATTCACTAAAACTCCTCGAGACGATATCGACGTACGGTGTAGGCCAATCGGCCAGAGTAAGTCACGAGAACTTACCTGTCGTCCGTAGCGCACTGAGCTTCGTCCACGAGCGTTGTTCACCTAAGGCAATTTCACAACAATCGTCGTTAAAACGAGCTTAAACCGTTTAACATCCAAATTTAACGAAATCTTAACTAAGGAAACTTTTTCCTAAAATTCTAACTTAGCTAAACGAGGCATTTTATCCAACAATTAACGCTAGATACCTCGAAACCACCATTAACGAGTTTTCCCCAAAACTCAAAAATTTGTCAAATCTCTAACATTCGTCCTAAATCGATTAACTTCATCCAATAACGCTCAATACGTTCATCATATTCATAACTACGACAAACCTATCAATTTCGAACCCTAAATCGCGTTTTTTCCAAAATCCTAAACGAAACCCTAACCGTTAAACGCTCTGAAAAATATGAATAATCTTTCTAAAACCATCAAATCTTACCTAGAATCGAGTTTGGGGAAGGAAACGTGAAGAACGGAGGACGAACGGAGGACGAATCGTTGACGGAGAGGAGAACGCCGTGAGGGAGATCGCCTGGAGAAATTACAGAGAAAGGGAGTCACAAATGAGGGAGAGGAGAAGAAGGAGATTTGTTTTTTAATTAAAATTTTGGCTTGGCAAATTACCATTTTGCCCTTCCTTTGATTTTCTATTTGTTTCGTCCTTCGTTTCGTTAATTGTCTAACGATTTGGTTTCTCCAAATTTTCTTATTTCACCAACAACTCCAACTTATTATCAGGGTCCTTTTAAAACTGTCCGTTCGCAATTCGAACTCCGTTTACTATTTTTACCAAAGTATCCCTTATATTACGATAAACGTAATTCTCGTAAAATTAGCGTTAAGCTCCTAAAATTCCCCAAATTTTCTTAAAATCATTATAAATTATTAGGATAGTAATAACGCTTTCTTTTCATAAAATGGGCTTGATTTGACATATTTACAAAAATACCATTTACATTAAAATATTAATATTTTGTAAAGCCGGGTGTTACAGAATTTCCGCACTACGTTTTCAGGAAAAGTGATGTGGCCCGAAAGGGGACTATTGATCAATCGTGAAGGCTGAGAGGAGCTTGTCACGATACCACATCTAATGAAACTAATATACGTAATCTGTTATTTGGTCATGCGAGGTGGGGTTCAGGCGTGGCTGTTACGGATGTAATCATGTCTCCCCCCCCCCCCCCCCCGGCTATGTGGAAAGGGTTGTCCAACCGCCGGGTGTGACCTCTCCATCTAGCGAGCTGAGATCTCGGTGATAATCTGTCTGCCACGATCTGTTATGTTATGTATTCTGCATGATTTCTGAACTTCATATGCACTGCATGCATCTGCATTTACAAAACTTGTTGAGCCTTTAGCTCATAGTTGTCTGTATGGTGTAGGTGATCTTGATACAGGTGAGGACGAGATCCCTCCACCTGAGGAATGATCAGTTGAAGAAAGATGGCCCGTGAGAGTGTGCTGGTGCAGTCGGTGCGCTTTTGATCCGTGGGGATGTTTGTAAGTATTTTGGGAATGCAATAGCAGATGAGATTGTTTAGTTGAACATATTAGGATGCTTGGGATCTGGCTAGTCGAGAAACACAATGTTTTGATAAATTTGTGTTAGGAAATGTTTTGTTAAACCAGTTATTTGAATGATATGGAACTGCTTGGAATTTTCTTTTAAACAGGAGGAATTGTTTAGGTTTTAAATGGATCCACGCAGTTCGTTTTTACAAAAGTTTACTATGTTTTAAACGTGCTCTATGATATGTTTCGGGTTGTTTATTTGGTGAATTACGAAATGGATGAATGAGTGAAGTTATGAATGATTTATGTTGAAAAGTTTTAGAGTGTATGTGTAGTAAGTAAGTTATGCAGGGAAGAAGGAGGAAAGAAAGAAGAAGAGAGAAGTGAACTCCCTGGAAATTTTGGATTCTAGGGGGATTGCCGATCGATCGCCTAAGGTGGTGATCGATCGGCAATCGTGATCGCCACTCTCTGGAAATTCTAGAGAGTGTGCCGATCGATCGCCCAAAAGGGGCGATCGATCGGCTGGGGCGATCTATCGCCAGTGCGAGGGGTGATCGATCACCCCTCTATTTTTTATTTTGGCGATCGATCGCCTGGCATTGGGGCGATCGATCGCCCCTGTATTTTGTGGGACAATTGTCCCTTTTGCCCCTCGAGTTGTGGCTGATGGTTTTATTTATTTTAATTGTTTTGTAAATTGTTTTATGGTTTTAATTTAAATTGTTTTCTTTAGTTTCTTTTACTTTAAATACGTTTTCCCAAAAAGGTTTTCAAATGGTTTAAAAGTTTATTAGGCATAAAAGAAAAAGAAAAATTTACACAGTGAAAATTAGGAATAGTGTAAGGGATTGCAACAGTTATGGTATCAGAGCCCCCGGGTTTTAAAAATGGTTCTATAGACTGCCCGACTGCACAGCCACTACACGTACATCCTTCATCAACTATAAGTATGTTTAAAAGCTTTATTTGATTTCGATTTCTTAGGGTTATTTGTTTTTAACTTTTATAGGAGTTATATAAAATAGTTCTAGGAAAAGACCCTAGGTATGAGGCTTTAGATCGACTTATGGAATTGCTGGACCGTCAGGCCCAGCACATGGACAGGCAAGCACAACAAATTGAGCGTTTAGTAAATCGAGAGGATCGTCAGGCCCGAGAGGTAGTCGTTCCAAACCATCAGGGCATGGAGAGATTTTAAACGTTGCAACCCCTAGTATTCAACGGACAATCATCGGACCCCACTTTAGCAGAGGAGTGGATCTGAACAATGGAAGATATGCTAGAGTACGCTGACATAGAGAACGGGAACAAGGTTGCCTACGTCACTTTCCATTTAGCGTTGGATGCCCGTTTTTTGTGGGATTCGATCAAATCAACAACAAATGTATCTGTTATGACATGGGAGCGGTTTAAGACCGTGTTCTTCGATAAGCACTTCAGCCGCACTGTGAGAGTGGCTAAGAGGAATGAATTTACCCAGCTGAAACAAACAGGTTCGGTTGCGGATTATATAAGGAGGTTTGAGGATTTGTCACGGTTCGCATTGCGTCTCGTTAGCGTCAATGAAGACAAAGTGCACCAATTTATGGAAGGACTGAATCCGAAAATCCAGATGCATGTTATAGTGTTAGGAATTCAAGATGTGCCCTATTCAGACATCGCAGCTAGAGCTCTAGACCTCGAGGCTGCCAGGGCAACTTGTGTTAGGCTGAGGGAGCCAGCTAAGGGCTTCTACCGTGAGATCCGTCCTCCGTCGCAGAACCGAGGTTGGCAGCCTAGAATACAACAACCTCAGCAGCAACAGAGAGGCGTGAAGAGGCCTTCAGAGGGAGGTAATGATCGAGGGAAAGAGAAGCAGGTACAAGGGGCTCCTCAAATACCTTGGTGTCCTAAGTGCCAGAAAGAACACAGTGGCGAATGCAGAATAGGCACGAATAAGTGCTATCGGTGAGGTGAAGTCGGCCATTTTGTTAAAGATTGCCCAAAGCCTTGCCGAGATCAGTTGAGCAGAGATCAGGGAAGGGTCATGCCGAGGATCTTTGCCTTTATTGAGCCTTGTGACGTCGACGACGAGGCTCAGCCGTCCGTGATATCAGGTACTATATTGATTATGGGCATAGCTGTACTTTCTTTGATGGATACGGGAGCTACGCACTTCTTCATTTCAACTGCTTGTATGACTAGATTGGGATTAGAGTCTGAGTTAGCAGAGTTCGAGTATAGAGTGATGCTGCCTTCGGGAGAGCATATGCAGTCAGATCGTATTTTTCAAGGCAATGTCGTCTCAGTGGGGAATAATACTATTTATGCTTGTCTGATAGTTATTAGCATAGAGCGGTACGATCTTATCTTAGGGATGGACTGGCTGTCACAGCACTTCTCCACCATCGATTGTCGATCCAGGATTGTGACTTTTCGGCCCCCGGGTAAAGCCGAGTTTTCTTATCAGGTGATGAACAGGTTGAGTGGGTCGCCTACTTCCTATTCCATGAAGGTCAACGAGCAGTTTAGAGGTGAATTCTCGATTCATCTGGCCACGGTAGTTGATACTCAGTTGCTCAGAGGAGTAAAGCCGAGTGACCTTCCTATAGTAAGAGAATTCTCTGAGATCTTCCTTAATGATCTTCCCGGATTACCGTCGGACAGGGAGATCGAATTTACCATTGATGTGTATCCGAGCTTCGCGCCAGTGTCTAAGAATCCATACAGATTGGCGCCTGCTGAATTGAGAGAGTTTAAAACTCAGCTTGAGGAGTTGCTGGATAAAGGTTTCATCCGACCCAGTTTTTCTCTCTAGAGTGCGCCCGTTCTGTTCGTTAAGAAGAAGGACGGAACTCTCAGGATGTGCGTGGATTACAGAGAACTGAATAAGCTTACAGTGAAGAACCTGCCTCGGATAGATGATTTATTTGATCAACTACAGGGTGCCCGAGTATTTTCCAGGATTGACCTACGCTCGGGTTATTACCAGTTGAAGGTTCGGAGAGAAGATATTCAGAAAACGACATTCCAAACGAGGTATGGGCATTACGAGTTCCTTGTTATGTTTTTTGGGCTTACTAATGCCCCTGCAGCGTTTATAGATTTGATGAACCGTGTTTTCAAGGAGTATTTGGACAAATTTGTTGTTGTTTTCATTGACGACATTTTGATCAATTCTAAAACGAAGGAAGAACACGAGGAGCATCTGAGAATTGTTTTGAGAATTCTGAGTCAACACCGTCTATATCTAAAGTTTTCTAAGTGTGAGTTCTGGCTGGACAAGGTCGGTTTTCTTGGCCATATCATATAACAAGAAGGAGTTTATGTGGATCCGAGTAAAATTCAGGTGGTCAGGGATTGGCCACAGCCTAAGAACGTGCGTGAGGTATTTGGATTTCTCGGGTTGGCTGGCTATTATCGGAAGTTCATAGAGGGATTTTTGAAGATTGCAGTTCCTCTCTCACGCTTGACTCGAAAGAATGAGAAGTTTATATGGTCGGCTGCTTGTGACGGGAATTTTATGGAGTTGAAGCAGAAGTTGACCACAACTCTAGTTCTAATGTTGTCTGTTGAAAGTGATAAATTCAGTATTTACTGTGATGCGTCTGGAGTTGGACTTGGTTGTGTATTGATGCAGGAGGGTAGAGTTATTGCTTATGCTTCTCAACAGTTGAAGACGTATGAGCAGAACTATCCTACGCATGACCTGGAGTTATCAGCCATGGTCTTCGCACTGAAGGTTTGGAGACATTATTTATATGGGCAGCAGTGCGAGATATTTTCAGACCACAAGAGCTTGAAGTATTTGTTTACGCAGAAGGAGCTTAATATGCGGCAGAGAAGGTGGCTAGAGTTCGTCAAAGATTATGAGTTTGAGATTAAGTACCACCCGGGAAAGGCGAACAAGGTCGCTGATGCTTTAAGCCGAATGCCTACTGCGAGTCAGCCTTCACTTATAGCGATGTCAGTTACGTTGAGGTCTGAGATTGAGAAGTTCGATGTGGAGATTGTGGCAGAGTTGTCCAGTATTCTCACCAACATTTCTCTCAGGCCAACTATTTTGGATAAGAAACGTGAAGCTCAGCAGAAGGATGTGGAGTTTGAGGAGCTTCGATTAAGCATGACATCTGGAGACTTATCTAATTTTAACTTGTCAGATGATGATACTGAAGTTCAGACATAGGTGGTACGTGCCTAACGATGAGGAGCTAAGGAGGAAAATATTAGCCGAGGCGCATTCTTCAGCATACTCTGTACATCCAGGAAGCACTAAAATGTACAGAGATTTAAAGCAACACTTATGGTGGCCGAACATGAAGAGAGAGGTCGCCAAGTACGTGGAAACCTATTTAGTTTGTCAACAGGTAAAGGCAGAACACCAGAGGCCGGCCGGAACATTACAGCCACTGCTGATTCCGGAGTGAAAATAGGATAAGATCTCCATGGATTTTATTGTGGGGCTCCCGAGGACGACAAAAGGGCATGACGACATCTGGGTGATTGTGGACCGATTGACAAAGTCGGCTCACTTCTTATCTATGAAGATGACATCTTCTATGGATCAGCTCGCAGAGCTTTATGTGCAAGAGGTTGTTAGACTGCATGGACAAAGAAATAAAATCTTTCGAATGTCTACTAAAAACACTCGCTATAACATTGTCATACTAAAATTATATTCTAAAGTAAGATTACAATCAATTTCCATAATCAAAAGTATTTCCTTAACACAATAATCAAATCATGTCGCGAGAAGAATATATAAACTCTAATGGCATAAAGACTAATTTAAATTTTACATCTCACGAATAATTTTATATTAGCATCAACAAAAGACGATTACAACTAACAACCATCCATAAGTGGGATAAGTTCACTTTTGCAGCCTCAGCTTTCAAAATACATTAATTCAGTCAAACGACATTATTACACATCCAAGTGTACAACTCGTGCATCTAATAAATCGCTTTTATCAAACATTATCGATCATCGTCAACTTAGGTGCTACTCTCAATCGGTATTTAAACTTTTTAAGGCTGATAGATTTCTTCATTTCAAACATTCTAATATGTTATACTTTAACAATTATAATAATTTCACAATAGCTTATTTGACTAGGTTTTAAGCTCACTCAGCCCAACTTAAATTATCACATAAAGAGCATGGAAGTCTAGTAATATAGAGGATCAAAATGAGTAGAATTTAAATCATGAGGTTGACGTAAACTCTGACATATCTTCAAGGAATATTAGAATACTCCATCTCAAATACCAAATAACCACCGCTAAAAGTAAAAACCTCATACATGTGATTAAACTTTCAATGTCCACTTAATTAACTCTAACAAGAATTATAATTTAATCATGTTGTACCCACACCAATTTGTTGCTTATCAGTAGAAGAGTCTCATTGTCATGACCGATACCGAACGGGTCGCGACTTACATAAACTTATTTATACTCCTTATTTATTGACTCGTATATATTTTATTTTGAAAAATAAGAAAATCTACTTGGAAGAAACTTTGCTAAAATCATCGAGAGTCAAGATAAAGCTCATTTAGAAAATCTCATGGAATTAAATTCAAACATATGTAAAACTTAAAAAAAAAAAAAAAGAAAATTGGAGGAGGATAATCTCGGCTTTAAGAGAAAAGAGACGAGGCAAAATTGGGATTATGCAGAGCTGATCGATCGCTCACTCTTGGCGATCGATCGCCCACACCAAAAACGACGCAGCCGATCGATTGCTCACCCATTGAGCGATCGATCCCCCCTCCAAAATCATTCAGCAGATCGATCTCTCATATTATGAGCAATCGATCGCCCCACAAAATCAACACCGCCGATCGATCGTGCAAACAGCCGATCGATCAGCACCTTCTCTGGTTATCCAAAATAAACAACACAAATCTGCCGATCGATCGCAACTCCTGCCGATCGATCGACATCTCCTCTGGCAGAAAATAAACAACCTGAAACCAAACTTCACCCACACCAAAACCATCATACAACAAACTCACTCCAAATCCTCCTAATTTCATCAATCAAGCCCATCTTAAATCATTCAAACGAGAAACTTAAATTCTTCAAATCATCCATCATTGAAAATCATACGAGAACAAAACGTTTAGACCGTAGCAGAAGACAAAGCAAGTGAAAATCCCTTAGTCATAAATTTATCTAAAAACAACAACCATCAATCATCCTGATACTTGCCATCATACGATAATCCTATGAAAAATCCTTTCTACCTATTTCCAAAACATAACGTTTACCAAACTCGCTAAGAGCAGCACCCTCAGCTCAAATCGTTGCCCAGCCACAAAACTCTGCCACGAGCACCATCCAGCAACCCCTTTTAGACATTATCACTTGGATTAAGATCCTCACCTTCCAATTCGTCACCTATATCATAAGGTTTAAACTATAAGCCTAATGCTTAGTAAGGAGTGCAACAAATATATGAATATTCATGAATGCATGCTGTAACACCCCTAATACTGTACCCATTTACTCGTACAAATTTTTCATTTTATTTTATACTTTAAGCGGAAACTGAATCGGAATTGAAATCGTTAGTGTTGTTTGGAAAACCATTTAAAACAAACATAAAACTATTTAATAAAACAATTAAAACTATTTAATAAAACCAATCTTGATTAAAACAATCGGGAGAACAAAACTGTCCAACCCGTGGCAATTAAGTGCAGCGAACAGTCGCTGCAGCATGCAGCGACTGAGCGCTGCAGTTGCTGCAGCAAGCAGCGCCCGATCGCTGCATTGCTGCAGCGATCGCGCGCTGCAGTTGCTGCAGCAGCGTCGATCGCTGCTTTGCCGCAGCGATCGCGCGCTGCTGATGCTGCAGCAAGCAGCGATCAGTCGCTGCATTGCTGCAGCGCCTGATCGCTGCACTGCAGCCTTGATCCACACTATTGCTCTCTGAAATTTCCAGAGAGCAAATACTTCAGTAAGCTCTCTGGAAATCCGGTTTCCAGAGAGCAAATCCACACCATTTGCCTGTCATTCAGTTTCTTGCAATCTTTATACTTCTCACTAAAACATACAACTTATAAATTAAACTCACTCCATTTACAGCAGACTTTGCGAAGTCCAACTGCGTGGATAGCTCTAAAAATCGAGCTATCCGTAACAACCTAAACCAATCAAAACATTTTTAAAACATTTAGTAATCAGTTTAAACCCAAGCGTTTTACATAAAATTACCAAAATGTTATCTAACCTCTATCCAGAACCAAGCATCCTAATATGTTCTATACAGTTTATCATCAATCCAAAATGTCTCAAAAACCCCCGAAAACCTTTACGTACATCCCCCACGGGTCAAAACGTGCCTCGACTGCTCAGCACACACCCACGGCCATCATCCATCAACTGCACCCCACGTTAGGAGGAGGAACGTCGTCCTCACCTGGCTCAATGTCTCCTAAAATATCACCTACACCATACAGACACATATGAGATATTGAAATCTCAGTAAGCTACGTAAATGCAGATGCATGCGTGCAGTGCATATGAAGTTCAGAAAACATGCATATCAGACATATCAGGTCATTTCATACAGATTGTCACCGAGATATCAGCCCTCTAAATGGAAAGGATACATCCCGCGGTCGGACTACCACTTTCGATTTAGAGGAGGGGGGTACATGCTCACAAACCCTACAGCCATGCCTGAGCCCCATCCCGCGTGACCAGATACAGATTACGTATTTTCGTTCATTATTCATTTCATTTGAAAACTTGTGCAGAAATCCATTTTCATGCCATTTTGAAACACGTGATGCATGAACAGTTATAAGCATAATGTAACCATACAATAAACAAACACATGTATACCATCAAGACCGAAATAAACTAACCTATAAACAATTAAACCTAACTACCCAACCAAAAGCAGATTAAACAAACAACTCTTCAGGGATCCTCGATACGACATCGAAGTATGGTGTAGACCGATTGGTCAAAGTAAGTCACGAAAACTTACCTCGAGCGCGCAGAATCTCAAGCTTCGTCCACGGGAGTTGTGTGTCTGAGACAAAACACGATATTCGTCGTTAAAACCAATTTAAGCTATTAACGTCCAAATTACAAAATCCTTAACTATTGAATTTTTCCTAAATTCCTCACTTAGCTAATTAAAGCATTTAGAACGTCAATTAATGCTCGATAACTTGAAATTCTTATTACGAGGAATTTCCGAAAGCTCGAAAATTCTCAGATTTATACTTTTTCACAAATTGGTTTATCTTCGTCCAATAACGTCTGATACGTTCAATATATTCCTAATCACGGCTAACCTATTAATTACGAGTCCTAATTCGTATTTTTAACGAGATTTAATCGAAACCCTAATTATCTAAAACGGCGTAAACGTTGAAATAAAAGCTCTAAGATTGTAGGTACATACCGAGGATAGCGAGAGGAAGAGAAACCACGGAAGAAACGAGACAAACGGAGCTCGAATCGGAGTCGGATCGAAGGAAACCCTCGCGGCAGAGAAGAGAAGCCGAGAGAGAGATGTTGCTTCTGGAAATCGATTTTCACAAAGTGAAAATCGATTAAGGCATGTTGCCTTATTTATAAATTAAAATAGCTAAATGACCAATTTGCCCTTACACTTAATTCTATTTTTGTTTCGTCCTTCGGTTCGTTAATCGTCTAGCTATTCGGTTTCTCCAAATCTCCTTATTTCACCAATAAGTCCAACTTGTCATTTGTGATTTAACAAAACTGTTCGCTCGCAATTCGGACCTCGTTTACTATTTTTGCGAGAACGTCTTTTACATTACGAAAAGTGTATTTACCCGGAATATAGTGTTTGATCTCCTAAAATTCCCGTAAATTTTATAAAATTCTTATTATTCGTTAGGATCGTAATGACGCTTTCTGTTTGCAAAACTGATTTGATTTGACACATTTACTAAAAATGCCATTAAACAATGAAATAATAATATAATATAATATATCCAAAAAGTCCGTACAAGCCGGATATTACACATGCTTCACATAATCATGTTCGTGTTCGTGGTCATATTCTTATTCATCATTTACTTGGCATGAATTAAGGGTGGACACGGGGAAAAAGGGCAAGGGAATCATAATCGTGGTCCAAACGGATAATAACAGTAACGACTAGTCCGATCCCCACCAGCGGGAGGATCTGCGAACTAATCGTGCAGTATCAACCCAGCCCCCACCAGCGAGAGGATCCGCGAGCCTTCCTGCCAGTCCGGCCCCCACCAACGGGAGGATCCGTCAACCGTACTAACATCTTGAGAACATAAACGTGGCCAATTCACCCCATTCCACACTTAATCATGCTTACATATACATTTCATATTCTTAACTTAATCATATAAACGTGCACATGATGCGTGGACATGGGTTCATATAGAAATGACACACTATAAGAACGAGCATTACATCATGTACCATAATATCACTCTACTCAAGTTCTTCATAACATAGCATACGACAAGACATATTCATCAAACAATTACCCAAACAAACCTCCTTAGTATCCTTGTGATATAGGGCCCTAGTGGCCGAAAATCCTAACACACTCACTTACCTAGGCTCCTTAGCAACGTCATGTCTTCCCTTTAAGCTCTTTCACCTATGATATATCATATTCCGATGTTAAAAATCAATCCTAAGAAATCTAAGCTTAAAACTAGCAAAATCCTAGCTAAGGAAATTTCCTAAAAATTCAACTAATCTCATTCGGGCATTTTATCGAGCACTTGGTGTGCATAAATAAAACTAACCTAACATTAATAATACTTACTCCTCCCAACCACCACAAATTCATTAACTCCACCAACAAATTCATCCTACTACCCCAATAGCAATAAATGTATCATTAATGAGCATAAGTACGCAATACTATCAATTTCTAACTAGAATCCCTTAAATCTCAACCCTAAATCAAAAACTCTAACGAAATGTGACCGTTAAAAATCGAAACTAAACCTATCCAGAGATTAGAATCTTACCTAGAGATTGAATTCTGAAGAAAATGGTGGAAGAAATCGGCTGAGAGAAGAAACTTGGCATTGAGGGAAGGAGGGAGACAGCCGCCAGGGAAGGAGAAATCGTGGGGGAGAAATGAGGGAAAATTGTGAGTTTTAGGTTTTTAATTAATTTCCTTCTAAAAATTACCAGAACGCCCTCCCTAATATTTATTTACATAATCCCATTAATTAAACTACGATTTGATTTCTCCCAAAATATTATTAAACCTCTAAAATTCCTCATAAATCCTTGGGGTTCCAATAAAATTTCTCGTTCACAAAACGGACTCAACTAACTATTTATACGAATTAAAACACTAGACAGTGGAAAGTCGGTGGTCTAATATAAAATCTAAAATCTGAAAAGTCCGAGTGTTACACTCATTCTTGTATACAACAAATTTTGGTTTTCTACCCACCAAACATTTTAATAGCCAAACTTATATGAAGTCTTTAGCATTCTACCATTGACATTTCACCACCATAAATTTTCTCACACGTGACACTACTAAAGTACTCTATCATTAGACCTAATGATGTCACAAATACTAAAAATGTTAAATCATAGCGTCGAAATAAAATAATCTTAAGGCCCAATCAACACTTAGGCATGGCCAAAGACCCTTTTCTTTGACTCTTACTAATCCTTTTTAATTTTTGGCTATTTTGAATCATTTATTGTATCATCCTTAGTTAAGCAACTTCAAAAGTCAAACTTAACACCTTGAATATGCCATATATGTAATAGAATATGCCAGCTCATCAATGTGGCATGATTTTCCAAAAATTGAAAGGTTCTCTTAAACCAAATCATGACTTATCTACGTCCAACATCATCTTAAGAACTTGCCTAAAATTCTATCATTTTCATAAGCTCAACCATGTAACCAATCTCTTAAACCAAGTTATGATACACGACAATCATACTATATCAATCTCACATCTTGCTTGTCATCACAAATGATATTCAAGCCATAGTCTCTAATGGGCAATCGATTCCTAAAAAGTCCATAATATTCTCCAGAAAATATGGAAAATCCCTTTTCTTACTATACAAAAATCAATGGCGCTATATCATCTCATAAAGTCACACTCATCAACCATTAAGTTCAATTTATCCTTAACATTAGTGGATTAACATATCCAAATCCTTTTAAGAAACTTTTACAATAAATTTCACAACCTATGCTCAAATACTTAGAGTAAAGATACTTAAATCCTTTGAAGAAATTATCAAATCCTTAAACTTTCTATCAACATTTAGTGGCACTCTCAGACTAATAAATTGCTATGTAGCCATATATGCACATACCCAATGTGCATCCCTTGGAGGCATGATTGAAATCTCAAAACTTTTCGATACTACTAGAACACATCCTCAATTACAATAATAATTCGTGTATATCATCACATCATCTATCTTATAAATGTCACTTTTCAAGATGGGAACCTGGCTCTGATACCAAATTTTCTGTCACGCCCCAAAGGGAACCCGCGATAAAACGGGGAATGACCCGGCCCAAAAAGAACTAGATCGTCCGACCCTTAACACCAAATTTCACCAATCGCAGTGAAATATTAACCAATTAAGATAAGCCAGGGCCCGGACAGATAAATAAATAGGTCCAACAAGTGACACTAGATAATATGATGATATAAGTTCAAATAAATGATAGTATGCAGTAAACAATTTTAAGCTTATACATACTCAATAAATGTCTCACCTTAAAATTTAAAATGAGTCTATCAAGAAAAAATTAGATCTTGAACTAAAACTCTTCTTGATTAGATCTTGAAAAAAAAAATAGTAGTCGTTTGGGGTGAGTCGATTAAACTCAATAAGGGTAGAGTTTATTTCCAGTAGTTATAAAATATTATGCATAAATTTAATAAAAATGCAATTATGCAATTTAAATAGATGTTCGGTAAAAATGGAGCTTCTCATAGACCCCGAGTACACTGAGCCATAGTCCAAGACATCGACATGAGGCAGTTGCATACCATAATTACCCTGATCAAGTTTAGGGTTTCGCGCCCAAGGACACGACTCTTTAGCTGTCCTATTACTTCTGGTTAAAACCACACAATTTTTATCAATGATAAAATATGCAGTTAATAAATGTGTAAATAAAATAATAGCACAAAATTAAATAAACATTTTATGCTAAATAAATGAATTAAAATAATACTTAACCGAAAATAAAATAAACCCCTACCTCGAATGAACTTACAACAGGTCAAAACCTGATAATTCCAAGTCTCAATAATCAGTGGTCTAAAAGTCCAAACTCTTAATTTAGCAAGTTGGTGCTTAAGAAAATAGAAATTGAACTTTGGGTTAAAAATCTCTTCATTAACCTCCCCTTACCATCCAATAGTACTATACATCAATGAATTTCTCCAACAGAACAGAACAAATCATAGATTTATCAATTCAACCCAAAAAAGAAAAATTTCTTCTTTAGTCCCACTTCTACCAACAGTACAGAACAGAGGAAAACAAAAAAATAGGTTTTGGGTTCTTACCCCAAATCGTTCTTCATCCAAGATTGTCTCGCACAGGTTAAAGATGAATACTCCAGTAATATTTTGAAATAAAAATCGTTGAAATCGGAGGCCAAATCGTTGTCAGTCGATTTTTCTCCTGGGTTTTATTCTCGACTTCCCTCGGCTGAAGGCACTGCATGAAAAGGGTTTCTGGGAGATACACAAAAGAAAGATTTAAATGGAGAGAGAAATGTATTGGTGGCAATTAAATGGGAGAGGAAATTACCTTTTTCTCCTCTGACTTTTTCTTCCCCAAGACAACTTATGGATTTCACACATAAGTCATACATTCATAAACCCTAGCATTTTGTGATGGAGGCCAAAGACAAAACACAAACAAACATTACTTACCTTAGGTCCTGAGCAAATAAATCAACTCGGTCACCTCCTTTACTTGCAAACCTATAGCACATAACTCCACCATTAACATCCCTAACCACAAACTTGAATCATAACTATAAACTATAACCTATTCAACATATCTAATTTAAAGGATTCAATCCAAATAACCAAACAAAGGTTTCTAGAACAATTGATTTAACCACCTAAATTGTGGATCCAAATGCTATAAGGTTGTATACACTGATGAGGTAGGAACGGTTTAAGACTGTGTTCTTTGATAAATACTTCAGCCGTACTGTGAGGGCAGCAAAAAGAACGGAGTTCACGCAGCTGAAGCAGACCAGTACAGTTGCAGAGTACATTAGGAAGTTCGAGGCCTTATCACAGTTTGCACCGCGCTTAGTCAGTGATAATGAAGACAAGGTGCAACAGTTTATGGATGGACTAAACCCGGAGATTCGAAAGAATATCATAGTATCTGGAGTTTTAGATGTGCCCTACGAGGACATCGCGGCAAGAGTCTTGGAGTTTGAGGCTGCAGAATTGACCTGTGTTAAGCCAAGAGAGCCTACTAAGGGCTTCTTTCGTGAGACCCAGCCTCAATTACGGAATCGGGGTTGGCAACAAAAAGGACAGCCACCAGTACAACAACAAAGAGCCGTCAAGAGACCATTCGAAGGGGGTAATGACCAGGGAAATGGAAAGCAAGTATAAGGGGCTCCTCAGATGCCTTAGTGCCCTAAGTGTCAAAAAGAACATAGTGGCGAATCCCGAGCGGGCATTAATAAGTGCTATCGGTGCGGAGAAGTTGGCCATTTCGTTAAATATTGCTTGAAGCCAGGCCGAGATCAGCCGGGCAGAGATCAGAGGAGAGTCGTGCCGAGGATCTTTGCCTTTATCAAACCTGGTGACGTCGACGATGAGGCTCAGCCTTCGGTTATCGCAGGTAGTATTTTAGTTGCTGGCGTAGCTATATTTTCTTTGATAGACACGGGAGCCACACACTCCTTCATTTCAACTGCTTGCATGTCTAGATTGGGGTTAGTGTCTGAGTTAGCAGAGTTCGAGTATAGAGTGATGCTGCCTTCAGGAGCTTTTATGCAGTCTGATTATGTCTTCCAAGGCAACGTTGTCTCGGTAGGGATTAATACCCTCTATGCTTGTCTGATAGTTATGGGCATAGAGCAGTACGATCTGATTTTGGGGATGGACTTGCTGTCACGCTATTTTGCCACCATAGATTGCAGGTCCGGGATTGTAACTTTTCGGCCCCCGGATAAAGAAGAGTTTTCATATCAGGCAATGAATAGGTCAAGTGGGTCGCCTACTGTCACGACCCCAACCCCGTAGGGCCGTCACAGGACCTGACTTTACATTGATATAACCTTTACCTAAGCCCTCGTGTTTTCGAATAAAATTTTTCTTTTTCACTCGACACTATAAAATAAACTGAACCTAGACAATTGACCCACCTATTTTTGAGCGTAAAACATTTCGACTTTTAAAACATTTAAAACTAGACTAAAACCATTTTTAAAACAAGTAACAATTAAAGTAAGATCAATTTAAAACAAAACACTAATATAACCTACAATTTCGGAAAAACTCAAGAAAACAAACTGCATGGATCGCTCTAAAAATCGAGCGTATCCTTACCTGTTTTAAAATAACCAAACATTTCAAAATACCCAAACAGTTCCAGTATATTCTCCAAAATAAAGACTTCACATTTTAAACAATCTACTACCACTACATATACATCATTCTAAACAATCTACTACCACTACATATACATCAAAACTTGACTTTTCGTACATTTTCTATCAAAACCAATCGATCCACATACGTAACATTTTCATTCTCTTTCTTAATCAAAACGACACGTAAACATACCCAAAACAGACACGTCCACATACTAACCACAGACACCTACTAACCACGGTCGGAATCGCCCTAACAATATTGCCGGGTTGCCGCCATGGTCGTACTCCTCCAACTGCGTCCATGATCCTAGCATGCTCACGAAACTCACTGTACCTGTTCTTCTGCACCTACATCATGCAACATATACATTAAGCCTAATGCTTAGTAAGGGAATGCACTATATGAATTTAAAACATTTTACTTAACATATGCAGTTTCTACAGTTTCATTGTACATAATCATTTCGTTCGTTTCATCGTTCATATTATTCATTTCATTTCGTTTCGTTTCATCGTTCATATTCATTTCATTTCGTTTCGTTTCATCGTTCATATTCATTTCATTTCGTTTCGTTTCATCGTTCATATTCATTTCATTTCGTTTCGTTTCATCGTTCATATTCATTTCATTTCGTTTCGTTTCATCGTTCATATTCATTTCATTTCGTTTCGTTTCATCGTTCATATTCATTTCATTTCGTTTCGTTTCATCGTTCATATTCATTTCATTTCGTTTCGTTTCATCGTTCATATTCATTTCATTTCGTTTCGTTTCATCGTTCATATTCATTTCATTTCGTTTCGTTTCATCGTTCATATTCATTTCATTTCGTTTCGTTTCATCGTTCATATTCATTTCATTTCGTTTCGTTTCATCGTTCATATTCATTTCATTTCGTTTCGTTTCATCGTTCATATTCATTTCATTTCGTTTCGTTTCATCGTTCATATTCATTTCATTTCGTTTCGTTTCATCGTTCATATTCATTTCATTTCGTTTTATCATACATATTCATTTCATTTTGTTTCATCATACATATTCATTTCATTTCCATCGTACATACATGTAATCCTCTACCAATGGAGGGCGGATTAGTTTCTCCATCTCTAGACGTTCCACATATAAATCTTTATCTGAAGGGTGAACCACTTCCCTCAGATATCATACGTTTTCTGGACGTTCCACAATTTACATCTGAAGGGTGAACCACTTCCTTCAGACACTTTACATTTTCATTTTACATCGTTGTCGTTTCTACGTTCAAATCGTGAAAACATATGCTAAAACATTTTCGTACTTTTTCTAAAACATGATGCATGAGGTAATCTACGTACAACATATCATCAAGACATATCATCAAACAATTCACAACATACATAGACATACATTACTTTTGACAACCTTTACAAACAACTAATAGCTAACATCCTAGGCTACCCGACTCATTAAGCCCCACAATCAGAAAATCATCATCAAAACAGAAAAGCCTAGCGTTGACACGATGTAGGGCCTTAAGGGCCGGAAACCTAACATCCACTTACCTGGCGTCCTGGTTATGCCGAGCACCGTCCTTGAAGAGCTTGGATTACCTAAGGCATTTCATAGCACGTCATTAGTATTAATCTAAACCATCCATTTCAAAGCTAAACGAAATCCCGAGCTAAGAAAATTTCTTCAAAAATTCTAACTCATTTCGTTCGGGCATAACTAAACTCTTATTTTCGTGAAAACATCTCAAATTACTATTTCTAGCCTAATCCAACTAAAACCTAATTAAATAGGCCACTAATTTGGGTTCGACAAAAACCGACCCGAAACTCAAACGTGCATAACTTTTGCGTCGGTTATCGGAATCGAACGATTCCAGCGGCCACGTACTCCTCTAATAACCTATTTTAATCTACCAAGAGGAATTTTAAAACAAATAACCGGAACTAGGTCAAAAAGGGCAAAACCCGAACTGCCCCTTTTACCCAAAATCTCTCTTTTTCGATTTTTCATCAAAACTCTCTCAATTCCTCACTAATCTATCCTCCTAACATCCAATTAATATAATCTAATAAGAAAACCCGGAATTCCACACGAAAACCCGAGCTTCAAAACCTAACCCTCAGTTTTCCCCAAATCCGAGCTCCCCATTGCTCGGCAATCCATGCCAGCACCGAGCTCGGCTATTTGACACCGAGAGCAACCAGAAACGGCCGGCAATCGGAGCCCAATCGAGCTCAGCAACCCACGGCCACAACCAAGCAAGAAACAGGGGAGAAACTCAACCTGTTTTCGGTCGGGTCTGGCGCGGAGAAAGCTGAACCGAGCTCTGGCTTCAGCTTGCCGGAGTTCGCTCGTCTGAACGGTGGTCGGAGCCGTGGTCGCCGTCGGAGGGTCGCGCGTCTCCCTTCTCTCTCAGCGTCGGGCTCACTTTGGCGTCGGGGAGGAATGGCTTCATCGTGAAGCCATTCATTTTGTATAAAAATTATAAATAAAATTATAATTTTTACTTACCAAATTACTTAAATGCCCCTCCATCAATTCTATGCTTAATTCTTCAATTTGTCCATCGATTCGGTGTCTCTGCAAATTCCTTATTTCTACAAATATTCCAATTTAATCTTAGAGTTCTAACAAAACTCACCGTTCCCAAAACGGACTTATTTTGCTATTTTTACAAATTAACATACTAAAAGGTTAAAACGGGAACTCTAGTATTACTCTTTTTGATTTGGGTTTCTAAAATTTCACTTATTACTCTAAAAATTCCCATAAATTTCTAGGGCTCTAAGGAAACATCCCGCTCAAGAAAATACTTTAATTTACTATTTACGAAAATAACCTAAGAAATTAGAAAATCCTAAAATCCGAAAACCCGGGCGTCACATCCTTCCCTCCTTAATTGAAATTTTGTCCTCAAAATTGCTGCTTAGACAATCCTTTTATTTCTCACTCCAATGCTACCACCATAATTACTGTTGCAATACTAAATCTTGATTACTCTAGGGCCTCAATCACTCATCGGGTAACGACAATTCCTAGATCTCCAAAGTTATGACTCTCTTAACTATGCATTTTGTAACTCACTCACTCATACGTCCATTGCTTTCAACCTAATCCATCATCACTTAATCTCTTAAATCTCCCCCAACTCAACCTCCACTCTAGTTTTTCTCGAATTAAATTCAATCGTTTCCCTACTTTTCTCACACTTCATCAATCTAACGCATCAAAACATCATGATCCCTCAAAGCTTCATCTATTGCTTAATACTAAGGACCTATTACATAGCCTCCTTATACTATTTCCTTCTATTCCAAGTCCTCCTCTACCTTACTATCTCATTTCTAATCCATCACACACACCCTTTACACCCATGGACAATGGGCATTCATGACGTTCCATTAGTCACTATAACACGATCCTAGTACTCAGGGATCTCAATACTTAAATCTATTCCTTTTTCTTTCAAAGTATTTTCTAAGTTTTTATACTTATGTCTACAATGCTCGATTTTTCCAACTTTCACCTCGGTTGTCACCAAACAATATCAAACTCTCAGTCTAACTAATTAATTACACTATTCACCCAATGCCTTAATTGGTGCATAAACCCTTCGACATAGCTTACGAGTCGAATCTTTCCTAAACCTACAGGCTTATCTTTACTTCTAGGTCCACTTGCATAATCTCCGTGCAACTTTCTATCCTTTCATCCAATATTTTCTAAATTCTTCAACATCACAAACCATTAATGTTTCACTCTTATTTTTGACCATTCACTTATTCTAATAAATCTATTCATTTACCTTTATGACGTTGTCCAAAAATCCACCTAATCGCCAATTTTATCTTACCTCACATAGTCTCCATTTTCCTTCATCCATGAACTAAGAACTATCCCTCACGGTATGAATCTTTTATATAAGCTAACATCCATATCCTCGATCAACGATCTTCTAAAGACTTTATGTTCCTCGAGTTGGAATTTACGTTCCATACCTAAGCTCATTTATCCTCACCCTAGCTACTTACGAAATTGTCGACCTCTGCTTCGTTACATACTAGCCAAACCCTTGAAATTCTCTAACTTAACTTCATCCCTAATGCATTCGACCATCCTCCTCATTCAAAAGTTCATATGTTTCCTCAAATCTCACACCACTAAATACTTAAATGCTAACCTTCTTATTTTAACTCTCAATTAAACCTAAAGGCCTTTACACTTACCCTTTTAAATCTATACACAATTCTAAATCTATCCTATCATCCTTTTTACCTTACATCGCATAGTTCCTATTTTTTTCTCATTCAAAATTTCCTATATTTTTTCCAATTTGCACAGCACTAGATTCTAGTGAATTAAACCTAAACTTTCAACCTTCCCTTCTTATCTAACTATCCTCTTCTTCCTATCTCTTAACTTTACAATATCAATTTCATCCTTCCTCCAAAATTAGGTCCTAAGCATTCTTCTAAATTCTTTTATAACATCTCATCCCTACAACCTTTTTGTTTGCAAACTTGTTGTATGTAATTTAACAACTCCCTTCCAAAAATCCTTGCCTTCCTAAGTCACCAAGCATAATTCTAAATTCAATGCTAAACTCTCACACTACATCATCTAACATCTCTACGTTAGTATCTCTTATAAACAATTAAAACGACATGTACCTGCAACTACGGTAGGCTGTTCTTCGTTGTCTGCACTACTGAGGGAGAAGATTCTTGGCGATGCTCTCATGAGTCCTTTGTTCCCTGTCGGGCAGTCTCTGGCAAGATGGCCCGTCCTATCGCAAACAAAACACTGCCCTTTACCTTTCTTCGGACAATTCCTGGAGAGATGTCCTATCTCTTGACACTTGAAACACCTTCCTAGATTCTTCCTTGGACAGTCCGTAGAAATATGACTTTGCTCATTACAATTAAAACATCGGCCCGAACCTGCCTTGCACACCCCATCATGAAACTTCTTACATGTTGGGCATTGAGGGAACTGTGAATAACCAGAGGCACGCTTTCCATTTTCTTGTCTAATTTCCTCATCACTCACCCTTTTTGTGACCCTCGGTGGTTGTCGTTCTTCATCACTCTGTTGATTTGAAATTTCTCTGAAGGGCTTCTTCGACGCTTCTCTTTGTCGCTGAAGCTTCATCTCGATGTCATCAAGTCCGAGAGCCCTTTCTACTATCTTATGATAAGGCACGCCTTCATCATCCACCGTCATCACCCCTTTTTGAATCTCTAGTTTCAAACCTTGCACAAAGTGGTGAATTTTGTCCTCCTCCTCATAGATCATATATCCGGCATATCGAGACAACGAGTCAAACTTTCGCACATATTCAGCCACCGACCCCGTTTGGCGCAATTGTGCGAACTCCACCTTCTTACTAGCCCGTAGAGTGAGACTGAAATACTTATTATAGAATGTCGTCTTGAACTGTTCCCACGTCATAACCTTCGTATCCGTAGCGGCCATCACTGTATCCCACCAGAAAATGGCATCCTTATCTAAATTAAATGTGGCACACGTCACTTTGTCGGCTTCCTCCACTTTTGCATAGGCAAACATACTCTCAATCTTACGAATCCATTGTTCAGCACTCGTAGGATCCGAAGACTGACCATCGAATGTCGGGGGCCTAAGCAGTCTAAACCTTTCTCCACCTTGGTCCTGAGAATTGTTACCTTGTCCATTTCGATTTAACAAAACCCCTATCTGTTCTGACTGTTGGCGTAATATGTCCATAAACTGGCTATTGGGATCCATTCGGGTCACTTAAGTACTCGTGGCCTTTTCTTGTACCTAGACATGTTAGAAAACACAAAACACTATAAAAATCTATAGATCATTACTTAAACTTAAACACTTACAGTTGGCGAAGCACTTCCATGGGGCGAGTGGCATTGTTAGGTAATCAACTGAACGATTGCGACCATGTGTCTCTGATCCATGAAGGTCCGAGAGCAGTTTAAGGGCGAATGCTCAGTTTACCTGGCTACAGTGGTTAATACTCAGTTGCTTAACGGGGTAAAGCCAGAAGACCTTCCGGTGGTAAGAGAATTTTCTGAGATCTTCCTCAACGATCTTCCCGGATTACCGCCGGATAGAGAGATCGAGTTTACTATTGATGTTTATCCAGACTCAAAGCCTGTATCGAAGAATCTGTACAGACTGGCACCTGCTGAACTGAAGGAACTGAAGGCTCAGTTAGAAGAGTTATTAGACAAGGGGTTCATTCGACCCAGTTTCTCTCCTTAGGGCGCGCCAGTTCTGTTTGTTAAGAAGAAGGACGGAACTCTCCGGATGTGCGTCGATTACAGAGAGTTGAATAAGCTAACGGTGAAGAATAAATACCCACTGCCCCGGATTGATGACCTGTTCGACCAACTGCAGGGTGGCCGAGTGTTTTCGAGGATTGACCTACGCTCGGGTTATTATCAGTTGAAGGTCCAGAAAGAAGATATTCAAAAGACTGCTTTCCGAACGAGGTATGGGCATTATAAATTTCTTGTGATGTCTTTTGGACTTACCAATGCCCCTGCAGCGTTTATGGTTTTGATGAACTGTGTTTTTAAGGAGTAACTGGACAAGTTTGTCGTCGTCTTCATTGATGACATCTTGATCTATTCAAAGACAAAAGAAGAGCACGAGTAGCACTTACGGATAGTTCTGAGAATTTTATGTCAACACCAATTGTACCCAAAGTTCTCCAATTGCGAGTTTTGGCTGGATCAGGTCGTTAGAGATTAGCTGCAGCCTAAGAATGTGTGCGCAGTACGAGGATTTCTCGGATTGGTTGGATATTATCGGAAGTTCATTGAGGGGTTTTCGAAGATTGTTGTTCCCCTCTCACGCTTGACCCGAAAGAATGAGAAATTTGTGTGGTCAGCTGCATGCGACAAGGGTTTTATGGAGTTAAAGCAGAAATTGACTACAGCTCTAGTATTGACACTGCCTGTTGAAGGTGACAAGTTTAGCGTATATTGCGACGCGTCTGGAGTGGGGCTCAGATGCGTATTGATGTAAGAAGGAAGGTTATTGCGTATGCTTATCGGTAGTTGAAGCCGTATGAACAGAATTATCCAACGCATGACCTAGAACTAGCGGCAGTTGTCTTCGCACTAAAGATATGGAGACATTATTTATATGGGAAACAGTTCGAGATATTTTCAGACCACAAGAGCCTGAGGTATTTATTTACGTAGAAAGAACTTAATATGCGGCAAAGAAGGTGGTTGGAGTTCGTTAAAGATTATGATTTTGAGATTAAATACCACCCAGGGAAGGCAAACAAAGTCGCAGACGCCTTGAGCAGGATGCCTTCTACTAATCAGCCTTCGCTTGCATCGATGTCAGTAATGCTAAGATCTGAGATCGAGAGGTTTGATGTGGAGATTGTGACTGAGTTGTCCACTATGCTCACGAACATTTCTCTTAGGCCGACAATAATTGACAATCTCCGATAGGCTCAGAAGGAATACTTGGAATGTGAGAGATATCGATTGAGCATTACATCTGAGGACCCGTCCGATTTCAGCTTGTCGGATGATGGTGTATTGAGATTCAGGCATAGGTGGTACGTGCCTAACGATGAGGAGCTAGAGTGAGAGATCTTAACTGAGGCACACTCCTCAACGTACTCAGTGCATCCGGGCAGCACAAAAATGTACAAAAACTTGAGACAACATTTCTGGTGGCCGAACATGAAGAGAGAGATTGCCAGGTATGTGGAAACCTACCTGGTTTGCCAATAGGTTAGGGCGGAACACCAAAGGCCAGCCGGAACCTTACAGCCACTGCCGATTCCGAAGTGGAAATGGGAGCAAATCTCTATGGATTTCATTGTTAGACTCCCGAGAACGACGAAAGGGCACGATGACATCTGGGTGATAGTGGACCATTTGACAAAGACGGCCCAGTTTCTATCGGTGAAGATGACTTATTCTATGAATCAGCTTGCTGAGCTGTATGTGCAAGAGATCGTCAGATTACAAGGAGTGCCTATTTCGATTGTCTCCGATAGAGATGCCAGGTTTACTTCAAAGTTCTGGAAGAGTTTACATAAGGCCATGGGAACTCAGTTGAATTTTAGCATGGCGTTTCATCCTCAGACTGACGGACAGATAGAAAGAATGAATCAGATTCTTGAGGATATGCTTAGAGCTTGCGTGCTGGAGTTTCAGGGCTCGTGGAGTCGATATTTGCCCTTGATTGAGTTCTTGTACAACAACAGCTTCCAAGCTACTATTGGCATGGCTCCGTATGAGGCATTGTATGGTCAAAAGTGTAGGTCTCCACTATACTGGGACGAGGTTGGCGAAGCTAGTATAATCGGCCCAGATATTTTGCAGCAAACAGCGGAGAATATCGCTGTTATTAGACAACGTATCGAGGTAGAGCGCCAAAAGAGCTATGCAGACACTAGACAGAGGAACTTGGAGTTCGATGTGGGTGATGAGATTTATCTTAAAATTTCTCCGTTTAAGGGCGTTATGCGGTACGGAAGAAGAGGCAAGTTGAACCTTCGATATGTGGGGCCCTTTCCTATTTTGAAGATGATCGGGACTATGGCGTACAGGTTACAGCTTCCGGCATCCATGGAAGGCAATCACGATGTGTTTCACGTGTCCATGCTCAAAAAATGCGTGCGTGATCCATCACACATCATAGAGACAAGCGAACCTATGTGGAGTGGCCGGTACGAATTCTAGAGTCCTCTATCAAGGTGTTGCGCAATAAAGAGATCCCACTGGTAAAGGTCCTATGGCTGAATCACGGTGTAGAAGAAGCAACTTGGGAGAGGCAGCATGATATGATGTCGAAATATCCTGAACTGTTTGTATAATCAAATTTTGAGGACAAAATTTTAATTAAGATTGATGGAATGTAACACCCGATTTTACGGAATTTTATTATTCCAATATATAATGGTATTTTTTGTAAAAATGTCAAATTAAGTCTGCTTTGCAAACGGAAAGTTTTAATGGAGCCTTAATCATAAATTGAAATTTACGGTGAAATAAGGAAGTTTGGAGAAAACGGATCGATTGAATTATTTACGAAATAAGTGGTGGAATAAATAAGAAATCCAAATTAAAGGCGAAATGGTCATTAAACACTCAAATTGTTATTAAAAAGGCAAATGCATCCCACGAAATTCATTCTGAAGATTTTCTCTTTTCTCTAGAGAACTTTGCGATTTCTCTTCTCCCTCTCTCGCGCGTTTCCTCCTTTGGCGACCAAAACTCCTTTTTCGGCAATCGTTTCTTCGCACTTTCTTCCTCAATCCCGACCTTAGGTAAGAATCTACTGTTTTGGAACGTTAGATTTCGGTTTTTGCGGAGTTATATGGTTAGGGTTCGTTTAGGATTTTGTTAAAAACGTGAAATAGGGTTTAAAATCGATAGGTTTACCATGATTATGGCTCAAATGGGCGTATTTATGGTTATTGGAGGAAGTTTGATGGTTCAATGGAGGTTGTTGAAAAGTTTGGTGGTTGGAGATTTTAAAAGCTCCATTAATGGAGGTTTGGAAATTCACGAACATGAATTGCTTGATAAAATGCCTCAATGAGTTAAATTAGAATTTTATGAAATTTCCTTTAGTTAGGAGTTTGTAGTTTTCGAAACTCAATGGTTTAAACTTGGTTTTAATGGCGAATGTTGTGAATTGCCATAGGTAAACAACGCTCGTGGATGGAGCTTGAATTTCAAAGGACGCAAGGTAAGTCTACGTGTTTGTTTGGCCGATAGGCCTACACTGTAAGTCAAGTTTGTTGTTGAGGATTTTGGTGTTATGTGCTTTTGCATGCCTTGGTTGGGTAGTTAGGGTTAGTTGTCTTTTATAGGTTATGCTTACGACGTTTGATGGTATCCACGATATATGTTTACATTATGTTAATTATGAACTGTACATGCATCACGTTCTTTCAAAATAGCATGAAAAAATGGATTTCTGCACGTGTTTAAAAAAATGAAACGAATTAAAGAAACGAATGTACATAATTTGGTCACGACGGGGTGGGGTTCAGACATGGCTGTTTACGGATGGAAGCATGTTTTCCCCCCGGTAGATGGAAAGGGCTGTCCAACCACCGGACGTGCCCTCTCCATCTGGTGATAGTTAGACAATGTGAGGATTTCAAGGATGTTGTAGATGAGAGTAGGTTCGGGTTTTTGGGATGAATGGGAATGTGCAAGTAGTAGAGTTCCAAACTGGTTTCCTTGTTCTTCTGGTTAATTTTTGGTAAAGTTTAGTGAAGGTTTGATTTATGTTCTATTGTGAACTTAGGTGAGCGAGCTTCTAAAGTAGCTTACAACCGAGCGATTTCCAGGAGAGCCAGGTAAGTGAAGTATGCATGTGCCTTCGGGCCTACATCACAAAATAGTAGGGTTATGTATCGTGTGAATGAGTTTGTATGTCATGCATCATGTTCTTTTAAAAAAATTACGAAAATGAATTTCCATGTAAGGAATGGTAAGGCGTGAGCTGAATGTGACAGACAAACTATTAAGGGAACTAATCCACCCCTTAACTTATGAAGGGATTTATAACATTGGGAAGATTGATCCCACTCCCAAGGGAACTGAGGGATCAGATCAGCTATTAAGGGAATTCATCCGCCCCTTAATCGAGTAGAGGATGTATAACATTGGGAGGATTGATCCCACTCCCAAGGGAACCGAGGGATCAGATCAGTTTATGAATGAATGTGAATGCAACTGAGATGAGAAAGTAGAAATTGCATGTTTAGGAATTTATGTTTCAGCATTTCATTTCATTACTGCTTTACTTACTTAGCATTAGGCTAATAGATGAGTTTTGTGATGTAGGTGTTGAGGATACTGCAGGTGATTTTCCTGAGTGCACAGATGAATAGATGAGGTTGGAGGAGTACGTTCATGCTTCGGCCTGGTAAACTGATGAGGCGGATTAACTGGTGTCAGTGGATGAGAAAGTTATTGAACCATGATTCAATTTGAGTATGTCGAGAGTTCTTATGAAAATGGTAGTTTTAATGTTTTGAAATACATTTTGAGACCTTTCTGATATTAATACTCTGTTGGCTTTAAAAGTAGTTTCTACCAAATTCTGGAGTAATATACGGATTTAAGTAGTTTTGAATGTTCTTTTGTAAATGCTCAAATTCTTTTGATAGTTCAGTAAAGCCATCGGATGATGTCTTCAGTAAAGCCATCGGATGATGTCTTCAGTAAAGCCATCGGATGATGTCTTCAGTAAAGCCATCGGATGATGTCTTCAGTAAAGCCATCGGATGATGTCTTCAGTAAAGCCATCGGATGATGTCTTCAGTAAAGCCATCGGATGATGTCTTCAGTAAAGCCATCGGATGATGTCTTCAGTAAAGCCATCGGATGATGTCTTCAGTAAAGCCATCGGATGATGTCTTCAGTAAAGCCATCGGATGATGTCTTCAGTAAAGCCATCGGATGATGTCTTCAGTAAAGCCATCGGATGATGTCTTCAGTAAAGCCATCGGATGATGTCTTCAGTAAAGCCATCGGATGATGTCTTCAGTAAAGCCATCGGATGATGTCTTCAGTAAAGCCATCGGATGATGTCTTCAGTAAAGCCATCGGATGATGTCTTCAGTAAAGCCATCGGATGATGTCTTCAGTAAAGCCATCGGATGATGTCTATTTGAGTATGTCGAGAGTTCTTATGAAAATGGTAGTTTTAATGTTTTGAAATACATTTTGAGACCTTTCTGATATTAATACTCTGTTGGCTTTAAAAGTAGTTTCTACCAAATTCTGGAGTAATATACGGATTTAAGTAGTTTTGAATGTTCTTTTGTAAATGCTCAAATTCTTTTGATAGTCAGAGCTTTCTTTGTGTAGAGAGTTAAATGCATCGATGTCTTCAGTGGAAGCCATCGGAAGATATAAGTAGAAAATTTGTCGTTTTGTAACTGGATGATGTCGAGTATTTTATCCATCGGATGATGAAGGTAAAAGTCTTTTGTCGTTTTTAACCGAAATATGCGAGTAAGTATAGTTGTCGTTTTGTGATTGGCAGAGGCTGAATGGAAGATTCATCCGGCTGATGTCATCGGTAGATGCGAGTAGCAAAAACTTGTCGTTTTACAATCGGGTGAAGTTGGAAGAGTGATTCTTCCGGCTGACGTCATCGGTGGAAGTCCTCCATTTTGTTCTTGCCCATTTTCGTTGACTCTGATCAGCGGATGATGTGGTTGACTTTTATGATCTTCAAGTATTTCAGACTTAAGCTTTCATCTCTTCTGGCCGAATCATTTCTCAATATTTTAACCGATTCTTTTGAAATTGTTTTACAATTTGTTTAACTCTATTTTTGTTTAAAAAAAAAATTTCGCTGCTAGTTTTAAAATTTTGAGGCTTTAACAAATGTCAAAATTTTGATTTTTGAGCGAAGTTTTTTTTTAGAAATTAGTCAAATTTCTTAGTCCTGTTCTGTGTTATGTGTAACGAACCGGGTTTGGAAAACTAGGGGCGTTACAGTATGGTATCAGAGACATTCAGTTAAACCGTTCAAAAGATTACTCATCAGTGCCAATCGTTGCATGGGAGTACTCCAACAACTGTAAGCGTTTATGTTAGCTTTAGCTATAAGATGTTTATGAGAGTAGTTAACCCTGTGCAAAAATTTAGTATTATGGCCAGACGCCCAGGGAGACCTAGAATACCAAGAGAAATGCCGAATGTGAGAGGTGAAGAGGAGCCTAGTGTGATTAGGCCGCTGACAGATTTAGTGCATCAGCAAACTGATTTAGTGCGCCAACAGTCCGATCAGTTGGGTGTGTTGTTGAACCGAGATGTACAAGGAAGTGCTAACTCGAGTTCTAGCGGTGAGCACTCTGGAGACGGATTTCGGAGACTTCAGCCGCCCACATTTGATGGGAAATCAACTAATCCCACTGTTGCTGAAGAGTGGCACAGAAAGGTTGAGAGTATGTTTAGGTACGCCAATATCGAGAAAGGAGACAAGGTCACTCTGGCAACATTCCATCTGGCTGGCGAAGCTCAACTCTGGTGGGAGTCGATGGAAACTGCCGTTGATGCCCTGGCTATGTCTTGGACACAATTCAGAGAAGTTTTCTGTGAGAAGTATTTCAACAGCACTGTCCAGGCCGCTAAGAAAGTTGAATTTTTGAGCTTGAAACAAACGGGGTCAGTGGCTGAGTATAGCAGACAATTCGAGTCCCTGTCAAGATTTTCCGGACATCTCGTCCATAGGAATGAAGATAAAGTGTTTCAGTTTATGAATGGACTAAAGCCAGAGATTTTCAGAGGAGTCAAGTTTACTGGCATCAAAGGCTTGTCCTTCAGCGAGGTTGTGTCCACTGCGTTGGAAGTGGAGGATGCGGAAATGAAGTGTACTAGAGCAAGAGAAACCCCACGGAAGTTTATCCAACCACATCAACAGAGTGGAACAAAAAGGCCTAGTGAAAGCCAGAACAGTCAAGGAACGGGAAAGAAGGTACAGGACACCAAGAAGTATCCCCAGTGCCCGAAGTGTCTGAAAAGTCACCTGGGTGAATGTAGGTTCGGATCAGGAAAGTGTTTCAACTGTGAAGAGGTTTGACACTCGTTCAAGGATTTCCCAAAGCCCAGGATCATTCGATGTTTCCATTGTAACAAAGTCAGCCATATCAACAGGGACTGCCCAGCCTTGAAGAGTGGCCCTACCAAAGTAAAGCCAAGGATATTCTCCATGATGGAGACGGGCGATGATAAACAGCCTGCCGTGGTGTCAGGTACCATATTGATCAACTCTACCCCTGCCTTTACTTTAATAGATTCAGGTGCAACACATTCTTTTATAGCCTCTACATTTGCTGATAAACTAGATGTACAATTTCCCCAACTGAGCATGTGTTTAAGGTAGCATTACCCTCTGGTGAGCGCATGTACTCTAATCAAGTGATACTGGATAGCGTTGTATTAGTGGGAAACATGAATCTGCCTGCTGATCTCATTATTATGGATATAACGGGATTTGATGTAATCCTAGGAATGGATTGGTTGTTCAAGCATTATGCCACGATCGACTGTAGGACTGGAATAGTTAGTTTCCAACCCCCTGGTAGTTTGAAACATACCTTTCAAGCTTCAAAGAAAAGTAAGGAAATGTCTGTGATGACTTCTATTTACACTAGACCTTCCCCATATGGTGAGTACTTGTGCTTCTTAGCTAGCGTTTTAGACACACAACACGTAGAAAAAGTAAATCCTCAAAATGTCTTAATTGTCCAAGACTTTCCTGAAGTATTTTTAGATGACCTTCCAAGTTTACCACCAGATAGGGAAATTGAATTTGTTGTAGATGTTTACCCCGGCGCCGAGCCTGTGTCTAAAAATCCATATAGGTTAGCACCAACAGAACTTAATGAATTAAAGAAACAGTTGGAGGATTTATTGGAGAAAGGGTTCATACGCCCAAGCTTTTCACCATGGGGTGCACCCGTCCTTTTTGTCAAAAAGAAAGACGGATCAATACGTATGTGCATTGATTATAGGGAATTGAACAAGTTAACTGTCAAGAACAAATATCCACTGCCTAGAATCGATGATTTATTTGACCAGCTTAATTGTGCACGTGTTTTCTCTAAGATTGACCTTAGGTCTGGTTATTACCAATTGAAAGTCAAATCTGAGGATATCCCTAAGACAGCCTTTCACACAAGATATGGACATTATGAGTTTCTGGTTATGTCTTTTGGTTTGACAAATGCACCAGCAGCATTCATGGATCTTATGAATAGGGTGTTTCATGAATACTTAGATAAATTCGTCATAGTGTTTATTGATGATATTCTGATCTATTCACGTACTAAGGATGAGCATGCAAGGCATTTGAGTTTGGTGTTAGGAGTACTTAGACAGCACCAACTTTATGTCAAGTTTTCCAAGTGTGAGTTTTGGTTGGACAGAGTTCACTTTCTTGGTCATGTGATCTCCGGGGAGGGGATATCTGTCGATCCAGCCAAGGTTCAAGCAGTTAAGGAGTGGCCCCAACCGAAGAATGCTACTGATATTAGGAGTTTTCTTGGACTTCCAGGATACTATAGAAAGTTCATTGAAGGATTTTCAAAAATTGCTACACCTCTTACTAAGTTAACAAGGAAAAATGTGAAGTATATATGGACTGATGAATGTGAGCATAGTTTTCAGACCTTGAAACAGAAATTGACCGATGCCCCAATATTAACCCTTTCAGTTGAAGATGGCAAATTTAGCATTTATTGTGACGCTTCCAAAATTGGTCTTGGATGTGTGTTGATGCAAGATGGTAAGGTAATAGCTTATGCCTCTAGACAGTTGAAAGTACATGAGAAGAATTACCCCACACATGAGTTGGAATTAGCTGCAGTGGTGTTCGCGCTTAAGATTTGGAGGCATTACTTGTATGGACAACCTTGTGAGATATTTTCAGATCACAAGAGCCTGAAGTATATTTTCACAAAGAAAGAATTGAATATGAGGCAGCGTTGATGGTTGAAATTTGTAAAGGATTATGATTTTAAGATTAAATACCATCCCGGCAAAGCAAATGTTGTGGTAGATGCCTTGAGTAGAGTGACAACACTAACCCCAACTATGGTTTTCAACATGCCATTAGCCTTAGAGTCAGAATTCCTAAGGTTTAATTTAGAAGCAGTATCCAGTGTATCAGCTATACTTTCAGCCATAACCTTAAAGCCTACCATTTTGGAGAAAATAAAGGAGGCTCAGACGAATGATGACAAATGTAACAAGTACAAGTTAAGCATGAATTCTACGGACAAAACAGATTTTAACTATTCTGCTGATGGAATCCTTAAGTTTAGAAATAGATGGTTTGTCCCTGCCGTTAAAGAACTTCGTGATGAGATTCTTTCTGAGGCACATTCTTCCAAGTTCTCTGTTCACCCTGGGAGTACAAAGATGTACAAGGATCTTAAGTAGCATTATTGGTGGCCAAGTATGAAAAAAAGTGTGGTAGAATATGTAGGATTGTGTTTGTGTTGTCAACAGATTAAGGCCGAGCATCAGAGCTCAGGAACATTGCAACCTTTGCCAGTTCCTGAATGGAAATGAGAACAAATAACAATGGACTTTGTTGTGGGATTGCCTAGAACAGCAAAAGGACATAATGCAATATGGGTAATAGTGGACCGATTAACCAAATCAGCTCATTTCCTACCGATAAAGGTGACTTACTCGATGGATCAACTTGCTGAATTGTATGTGCAATAAATTATTAGGTTACATGGAGTTCCAAGTACCATAGTTTCAGACCGAGACTCTAGATTTACATCTAAGTTTTGGAAAAGTTTGCACAAGTCTATGGGTACACAGCTCAACATTAGCACAGCCTTTCACCCTCAAACAGATGGACAGTCCGAAAGAACCATCCAAATATTAGAGGATATGCTTCGTGCATGCATATTGGATTTTCAAGGTTCCTGGAGCAGGTACCTATCCTTAGTAGAATTCTCTTATAATAATAGTTTTCAGACAACTATCGATATGGCACCGTATGAAGCATTGTATGGACGAAAGTGCAGATCTCCTTTGTATTGGGACGAAGTTGGTGAAGCGCAGTTGCTTGGTCCTGACTTTGTGCAACAAACTGTTGAGAAGGTTGCTCTCATCCGCCAGAGGATCTTAACAGCTCAAAGCCGGCAGAAAAGTTATGCCGACGGAAGACGCAGAGAACTAGAGTTTGAAGTAGGTGATGAAGTTTTCCTCAAGGTATCACCATTTAAAGGAGTTGTGAGATTCGGGAAGAGAGGCAAGTTGAATCCCAGATTTATTGGACCGTTCACTATCCTGAAGAGAGTTGGGAGAGCAGCCTATCAGTTGCAGCTACCGGCTACTATGGAGGGGATACACAGTGTGTTCCATGTTTCTATGTTGAAGAAGTGCATAAGGGATCCATGTCAAGTTGTGGAGTAACAGGACATTGAAGTTCATCCTACCCTTACCTATGAGGAGAAACCAGTAAGGATCCTGGACTATGCAGTGAAGGTATTGCGCGACAAAGAGGTTCCCTTAGTGAAAGTCTTGTGGCATAACCAGAACATAGAGGAGACAACCTGGGAACGTCAGCAAGACATGATGGACCAACATCTGTAATTATTCAGGTACTGAATTTTGAGGACAAAATTCTTTTAAGGAGGGTAGATTGTAACACACGGTTTTATCAAACTAATTCTCTATTCTTTTAAATTAGTTGATGACTAGGCAAGGGCATAAGGGTAATTAGAAATTTTAAGTGGATAACCTATTTAAGGAAAGACGGTTGGGTTTAATGCACTGTAGCCGCCACCATTTCATACTTTTCCTCTTCGGGTTTTTAGCTCAAGCAGCAGAGCTCTCTAGGCGATTTTCTTGCTCAATTCTCTTTCAACTTATGTACGTTTTTCCTCATTCTCTCCCGTTTTAGCAGTTAGATAACTGAGGAGTACAATGTGAGGATTTCAAAGATGTTGTAGATGAGAGTAGGTTCGGGTTTTTGGGGAATGGGAATGTGCAAGCAGTAGAGTTCCAAACTGGTTTCCTTGTTCTTCTGGTTAATTTTTGGTAAAGTTTAGTGAAGGTTTGATTTATGTTCTATTGTGAACTTAGGTGAGCGAGCTTCTAAAGTAGCTTACAACCGAGCGATTTCCAGGAGAGCCAGGTAAGTGAAGTATGCATGTGCCTTCGGGCCTACATCACAAAATAGTAGGGTTATGTATCGTGTGAATGAGTTTGTATGTCATGCATCATGTTCTTTTAAAAAAATTACGAAAATGAATTTCCATGTAAGGAATGGTAAGGCGTGAGCTGAATGTGACAGACAAACTATTAAGGGAACTAATCCACCCCTTAACTTATGAAGGGATTTATAACATTGGGAAGATTGATCCCACTCCCAAGGGAACTGAGGGATCAGATCAGCTATTAAGGGAATTCATCCGCCCCTTAATCGAGTAGAGGATGTATAACATTGGGAGGATTGATCCCACTCCCAAGGGAACCGAGGGATCAGATCAGTTTATGAATGAATGTGAATGCAACTGAGATGAGAAAGTAGAAATTGCATGTTTAGGAATTTATGTTTCAGCATTTCATTTCATTACTGCTTTACTTACTTAGCATTAGGCTAATAGATGAGTTTTGTGATGTAGGTGTTGAGGATACTGCAGGTGATTTTCCTGAGTGCACAGATGAATAGATGAGGTTGGAGGAGTACGTTCATGCTTCGGCCTGGTAAACTGATGAGGCGGATTAACTGGTGTCAGTGGATGAGAAAGTTATTGAACCATGATTCAATTTGAGTATGTCGAGAGTTCTTATGAAAATGGTAGTTTTAATGTTTTGAAATACATTTTGAGACCTTTCTGATATTAATACTCTGTTGGCTTTAAAAGTAGTTTCTACCAAATTCTGGAGTAATATACGGATTTAAGTAGTTTTGAATGTTCTTTTGTAAATGCTCAAATTCTTTTGATAGTCAGAGCTTTCTTTGTGTAGAGAGAAAATACTCGATGAGCTGCTATATAAAGTTGGTGTTCTTTTGACTATCGGAAGATGTCTTCAGTACAGCCATCGGATGATGTCTTCAGTGGAAGCCATCGAAAGATATAAGTAGAAAATTTGTCGTTTTGTAACTGGATGATGTCGAGTATTTTATCCATCAGATGATGAAGGTAAAAGTCTTTTGTCATTTTGTAACCGAAAGATGTGAGTAAGTATAGTTGTCGTTTTGTGATCGGCAGAGGCTGGATGGAAGATTCATCCGGCTGATGTCATCGGTAGATGCGAGTAGAAAAAACTTGTCGTTTTGCGATCGGCTGAAGTTGGAAGAGTGATTCTTCCGGCTGACGTCATCGACTGAAGTTGGAAGAGTGATTCTTCCGGCTGACGTCATCGGTGGAAGTCCTCCGTTTTTTTTCTTCCCATTTTCGTTGACTCTGATCAGCGGAAGATGTGGTTGACTTTTATGATCTTCAAGTATTTCATACTTAAGCTTTCATCTCTTCTGGCCGAATCATTTCTCAATATTTTAACCGATTCTTTTGAAATTGTTTTACAGTTTGTTTAACTCTATTTTCGTTTAAAAAAAAAATCCGCTGCTAGTTTTAAAATTTTGAGGCTTTAGCAAATGTCAAAAATTTGATTTTTGAGCGAAGTTTTTTTTTAGAAATTAGTCAAATTTCTTAGTCCTGTTCTGTGTTATGTATAACGAACCGGGTTTGGAAAACTAGGGGCGTTACAAAGAGTGTAATGTATTTTGTGATGTTTATGAAGTGTTTTAGTATGTATGTGATGTTGAAGTTTTAGGGGAGGAGAAGAGGAAGTATAAGGGTGTAGGGAAGAAGAGAAAAGAGAGAAGCAACTCTATGGAATTTTGGATTCCAGAGAGGTTGCCGATCGATTGCCTAAGGAGGTGATCGATCGGCGTAAATGGTCGCCACTCTCTAGAAAAATCCAGAGAGTGTGTCAATCGATCGCCCAAAGGGGGCGATCGATCGGCTGGTGATCGATCACAGGGGCGATCGATCGCCTGATGTGTGGGGCGATCAATCGCCCTCTATATTTGCATTTCAGCCGATCGATCAGCTGAAATGGCCGATCGATCGGCTGTTGCTTTTATGGGCGATCTGCCCGTTTTACCCCGTGTTTTGTTTGGTTCTTTGGCCTTTTGATTTTACATGTGTTTTAATGCTTTCTTCAAATGATTTTCAAAATAATTTAAAACGAATTAGACTTTGGTTTAACGCCTTAAAAGTCAAAATTTATTTAGTGTAAAAAAAAAATTGTACGGAAAATTTTACGGGATAGGTTTAAGGGACGCTACATAATGCAACGAACTTGTAATGAGCACAACTGAGAGTTAGAAACCGCATGTGATAGGATTTGGTTGCATTGTGTGTTATGTACATTCGTTATTCCCTACTTACTAAGCATTAGGCTTACTTTTCGTGTTCTATGGTGTAGGTGACGACCTTTATTCAGGTGAGCTAGATGAGGGAGCCCAGGACTAGGCAGCAGTCGGTGGCACATGGAATATGCCGGTGCAGGCACTTGTCGGGGCGTCTCGGCCACGTTCCTTGGGTAGTTTGGTGGAGATTTTGTATTTTGCCGTGTTGTTAGTTTTCTTTTAACTATTTTGGATTGTCGTGAGCAGTGGTTGTTTTTGTTGGATAATTGGTGCGTAAATGATGGTGTTTAAGATTTTGTATTTCAGGATTTGGTTTATGAAATTTCAGTCGTTATTCTGCCCGTTTTTTTTTTGTATAACAAACAACGTTGGGTTCAATTTTCTCTATGTTTTCGCTAACCGTTTTAAGTCGGTTTTCCGAGATTTTTACGGGGCACAGAGTCGGGGATGTCGGGAATGTATGGTAAAAATTTTGGGGAATTTTGAGGTGTTTGCCTTGGAGAAAAATTGAAGAAAAGTGGAAAAGGGAGCTGGTGGCCGAGACAGGGGCGCATTGGGTCGGGGATGCGCGCGCAGAGGGCGCGTGCGGCAGGCGCGCACAGCGCCCAGTGCCGATCAATCGGCGCTGTACGCCGATCAATCGGCACCTAGGCACAATTGCTGCCTGGCGACCCGAGAGGTCGCCAATCAATCCGCGCTCAGCGTCGATCGATCGGCGCCTCGCGCGGGCACGGTAGCGTGCGCGGGTCGCTGCTACGCGCGCGATGTGCGCCGACTAGACCGGACCAGACCGATTTTTTTTTTAAATTATCAATTTTCAAATATGTTTTAACCCGACCTTTTTTGACACGTTTGGCACGTATTTCACGCACGTTTTCCAACCGTTTTCGAGGGTTCAAAAAATCCAAAAATTGAGTAAAAAATTTATCGAAAATTATTTTCAAAATTCATTTTGAATGCGGGGTTGGTTAGCAAAATAGCGCACTGAACAGGGGCGGGTTCGAGGGCGTTACATTAAATCTTTACCTGGAAGATTACAACAGTTTAAGAATTATATTAACAGTGTTAAAATTACCTTTAAAGGTAATGTAACTAGATGTGTGTACTCGATGGAACTTCATGTACTTGATGATAGATAGTGCTGAAAAATATAAAAAAACTTTTCAAAAAATGAGAGAATGTGATAGTTATTTTTTATCAGACATGGGAGAGAAAGGATCTCCTACAAGTGAAGATTAGGCTGAAATATTTTCTAGCAAAAATTATCTTAAATTTTCTTAACTCTATAATATTGTATTATTTTCCATGAAATATTTTCTAGCAAAAATTATCTTAAATTTTCTTAACTCTATAATATTGTATTATTTTCCATGAAATATTTTCTAGCAAAAATTATCTTAAATTTTCTTAACTCTATAATATTGTATTATTTTCCATGAAATATTTTCTAGCAAAAATTATCTTAAATTTTCTTAACTCTATAATATTGTATTATTTTCCATGAAATATTTTCTAGCAAAAATTATCTTAAATTTTCTTAACTCTATAATATTGTATTATTTTCCATGAAATATTTTCTAGCAAAAATTATCTTAAATTTTCTTAACTCTATAATATTGTATTATTTTCCATGAAATATTTTCTAGCAAAAATTATCTTAAATTTTCTTAACTCTATAATATTGTATTATTTTCCATGAAATATTTTCTAGCAAAAATTATCTTAAATTTTCTTAACTCTATAATGTAATGGAAAAATTATATTTATAGTACAAAGGTGATTAAAGTAATGAATGTCCGAGTTCAAGATATAAGTTTCCAAAGGAAACTAATATTGTATTCTCTACATACTTTGACAATTCTCTTGAGTATGATACTTCTATTACTATGTCAGAACTTGGTGAATATATGATTGAGAAATTTGAAAAATACTCTGATAGTTTAGACATTTTAATGTGGTGGGAATCGAACTCTCATAAGTATCTGATTTTGAGTAAAATAGCAAAAGATGTGTTAATCATTTAAATTTCTATTGTCGCTTTGGAGTCAGCATTTAGTTGTAGTGATCATATTATTGACTCATCTCGTACCTCCTTATTACAGATGACAGTGAAAGCTATTATTTGTACTCAATGTTGGATTCATTCTAAAACTTCATATGTGTCTGAGGTAATGGATGATTATCAAACTATTGATAAAGATAATTTATTTATTTTCCATGAAATATTTTCTAGCAAAAATTATCTTAAATTTTCTTAACTCTATAATATTGTATTATTTTCTCAAAAATTGCTGCTATCAACCAAAGGAATCAAGAAAAAGACGAAGATATGTCAATTATTATCGAGTTATAAAGTACACTTTTTTCCTTCATTGATGTTTCAACTGTCTAATTTTACAAAACTCATATCAGTGTAAATTAAGTATTCACTTAATGCAGGGAAGAAGACAACTTTCAATGATGACGAGTAAAATTAGAGATGCCGATTATTTGAAGACTTTGATGTTCAAGGAGAGTTTTGAATTATTAAGCTTATGAATGATGAGTATTAGTATTTTATGAATTCTTTGGTGTTTAAATGTTGATTGATTATAGTTTTGTTTGGTGTTTGAATGTTGTTTAAGTATGGGTAATTTGGTGTTTGAATGTTTTTTTAAGTTTGATGCAGGAATCAGAACTGAACCGACTCGAACCGAACTGAGAATTTTGGTCTGATGTCGGTTTGGTTTTAGGTTTGACACCGAAATCGAAAGCCAAAATGCTCGGTTCAATTCAGTCCAAACCCAAACCAAACCGAGGTTTGTCCATCCCTAACTATATCAAGTTTTGATTCAAATAAGATTTTGTAAGTTATTTAACTTAATATTACAACATTCCCTATAGCTTTTGTAGTAAAAAAAATTAATTAAAAAGAGAAATCGATTCAAAGCCAGACTTCTTTCATTTAATTCTCAAATCTATTCATTTATTCATTTATTCTTATTTGAATCGTCAATATTTTAGTTTCATACTCAAATGAATTTATTCCACATTAATTTAGATTTTGATATATTTATTCTTGTTGAATCGATATCTTATTTACTAAATTGCTATACGTATACTTGAGTAGTGTATTTTTTGCAAAACATGTACTCCTTCCCAAAACAATTGTGTGGGAAGAAAGAAATGACATATTATAGAATCTGGTCTCACTATGCTATTTTACTCTGCCACTCCTATAAAGTCTTGGCTTTGTGCTTTTGTCGCTCATCCTATATAATAAATTGCTTGCCTACATTTCTTGACCGCTAATCTCCTTTTCAATGCCTCCGCAACTCCTTACCTTCTTATCATTCTCTAAAGACTTTTTGGGTGCTCTTGCTTCCCTTCATGATTTCTGGAATGCATCTTTCTTGTGTTATAGTTCAAATCATAAAAGGTGCATTTGCATCAATCCTACCAAAAAGAAAAATGATATGAGAAATGACTACTGTCACGACCGTAATACTGTACCCAATTTTCTGTACTATATTATTTTTTTTTTATATTTATAACTTTAAACGACTATAGGTGGAATTAAACCAAAGTCGGAATCAAAATCGAAATCGGAACTGGAATTCGTTTAGTAAATCGTTTAAAACAAATAGTAAAACAATTGAAATTTGAAACAGTTAAATTGATTAAAACTATTAACTAATTAAAATAAAACTTATAATCGGCCAAGGACAAAAGGGATTTTTCATCCCAATATGTGTGGCGATCAATCGCCCATAAAGGGGGGCGACTGATCGCCCTTCGGCGATTGCAACAGGCGAATGGTCGCCTGTTGCAAATCGCCTGTGGCGACTGATCGCCACAGTTTGTGGCGATCAGTCGCCACGCTCTCTGGATTTCTCCAGAGAGCGGCGACCAGCGATCGCCTCTTGGCGATTGCGCGACAGAGGGAGGGGCAATCAATCCCCACCCCTGGGCGATTGATCGCCATGTCCTCTGGAAAATCCAGAGGACAGGCGCTCCACTTCCCCTTCCATTCTTTCTTCTTTTCTATACTTCAACCATTTTACTTCCCACATATACACCCTAACCAAAACACAATAACCTCATGATATAAACTCACTCATATCCTTATTCTTTTCACACTTCACCGTTCACCCAATAAACGACTCGAAATACATCTTAAAACTAAGTACATTTTTCATGAAAACGAACTGCGTGGATATGTTTAAAACCTAAACAAATCCACCTGTTTTGAAATCAAACAAAGATTATAAAGTCAATTTCCAATACATTTCAAAACATCAAATACACAAACCTATCAGTTCTCAAACATCCTAAAATGTCTATACAACCATCAGCCCGACAATTCCCAAAAACCCTCAAAATCTATACCTACTTCTCCACGGATCAGGTAAGCTTCGATTGCGCCAGCACACCACCGCAACCATCCTCCGTCAACTGGACTCATGCCTCAGGAGGAGGAATCTCATCCTCACCTGTTTCCTCGTAATCGATCACGAGAACTTACCTCGTGTCCAAAGCAGCTCAAGCTCCGTCCACGAGCGTTGTTCACCTAAGCAATTTAGAAAGTTTATCGTTAAAACGAATTCAAACTACTAAACGTCCAAATTCAACAAAAACCTTAACTAAAGAATTTTCCTAAAATCTTAACCTAACTAATTGAAGTATTTAAATAACGATTAACGCTCAATAGTTTAAAATCACCCTTAACGAGTTTTCCTAAAAACCCGAAAATTCTCCAATTTTAACATTTCTCACAAATCACTCTAACTTCGTCTAATAACGTTCAATACATCCTATACATTCGTAATCTACAACAATCTATCGATTTCGAACCCTAAATCTCAATTTTTAACAAAACCTAAACAAAACCCTAATTGTTTAAACTCCGTAAAAATTGAAATAAATGTTCTAAGATCGTAGATTCATACCTAGAGCGTTGATTGGAGGAGAAAACGTGAAGAAAACGAAACGAACGGAGCACGAATCGGAGGTCGGAATGGATTGCGTGAGGGAGAAGAGAGAAATCGCACTCTCTGGCGATCATGAAGAGCAGGGAGAAATGGAGAACAAGAAAGAAGTTTGTATTTAATTTAAAATTGACTTGGCAAATTACCGCTTTGCCCTCCCTTTGTTTTCTATTTGTTTCGTCATTTATTTCTTTAATTAACCGACGATTCGGTTTCTCCAAACTCTCCAATTTCACCAATAACTTCAACTTATTACTAGGGTTCCATTAAAACTGTCCGTTCACAAATCGGACCTCGTTTACTATTTTTACCAAAATGTCCTTTATATTACGTTAAACGTAAATTCTCGAAATATAGCATTATTATTCCAAAAAATCCCATAAATTCTTTAAAATTCTATTACTCGTTAGGATTGTAATGACACTTTCTTTTCATAAAACGAGCTTGATTTGACATATTTACAAAAATGTCATCACATAATATAATATAAACATTCCGTACAAGCCGGGTATTACAACTACTCTGAATGAAAAGCCACATTAGACAAAGACAAAACTTCGTCTTTTTATGAGATTCTAGTTGAAGAAAAAAATGAAGTAGTCGAGCTGTTGACTTTAAAACAAGAGCTTTTGCAAGGCAAGCCAAGTTTTTTTTGTTTTTAATATTTTTTAAAGCATTTTAATATTAGTTTCATTTGCTTTGCAAGTAATAGAAAATTAAAGAAAAAAAAACTCTCTAGCAACACTGCAAAATTTTATAGTAGCCCTCTTCATGCGAGCCAAAAGAAAATAATGAAGCAGTAACAGTCTTTTTAGGGAAGTTCTAAGGATTCCAATTTAGTGTCTTAAATGAAATGAGTGTACTAGAATTATCAACATTCTACGATAGCAGTATTCTATGAGATCCGATAGTATGGTAGAAAGATATATATGAATCCTTCTACCATACTAGCTATTATAGTTATTGGAGTGTGTAAAGTTTTACTGTATAAAGATAAATATACATGTTGAATATAGATCAACCTACAATATATATCTTCACATTCATATAAATTAATTTCATATAGATTAATTTACTTTTCTATATGTGATGACACTACTAGATTCAAGTTTGGGGTGGAGTTTACTAGTTTGTTTTGGAAGAATTTCTCGTTAAAGAAATTTAAAAAAATAATAAAAAAATCTAGCATAATATTCCATAATGGTTATAATTACTTAAAACTTTCAATCATTTGAAATATTTTACATTTATTGAAAATTCAATAGATATAGTTTAAGCATATTCTCATTGTAACAATTTCCTTCTACACATTCAGCTAGATGTTAAGATTTTTTCAAAAAATCCAGGAAATATTAAATCAATGTAAAAATTTAAAGTTTTATATTTTGGGTTATAAACTCTTGACACAAACAAAAAGAAGTTAGAAAAAAATGATTTATGTAGATGATATAAAATAAGATAAGTTTGAGGGTATAAACAATAAATAAATAAAAGAAAAGAAAAAATAAATAATTAAACTGCGATTCTTTAATCTACTTTCAAACTTGAGTGAACTTTTTGGATACTCAATGTGTGAAAAATCATTTTAAGAGGGACTTAGAGAGGAACTTCATCACAACATTGTCGATTATACTCTTCTATATATTTCTATTATTTATTATATTAGTATATTATCTCTTTTTAGTGACACTACATAGTAACCAGAGACTTTCATCATTAATGTTATCAATCGCATAAAAATATAGTGTGACTTGAAGAGAAGTTAACAAAGAAATAAAAAAAATTCCCCAATACTTACGACAATAATTAAGTCTTTGAATCTCATGTCTCTAAGATCATTGAATTTGTCGAAAGAATTGGTAGAACTATTATATAAGACATTAAATTTAGCATGATATAACAAGGCTATGGTAGTTTGAGAAATTTTTAACTTATGACATGCACACACACACTCTAAGAGAAGAATTATTTTGACAATAATTTTGAATTATAATGATTTGAATATTTGATGATATATTAAGATTTTCATTGATTGAGAGTTTATGGCAAGCTAGAGAATTTTGGATTGCAATGTTTGTAGCATGATTGTGATTATTTTGGATATGTTATTCTTTGGTTTTATTTTACATCACTCGAGGAAGAGTAATTATTGAAGTTTAAGGGTATTGATAACTTTTGAAAAAAATATTAGTTTGAGTTGATATTTGTATGTAAAAATTATTTGAATCGAGTGAAGTACAAATTATTTAGGTCAAAATTATATAAATTGCTACAAACTGCTGCAACATGCTTTAAAGAAGTAATGGATTTTATTTAAATTTTTTTGAAATATAAGATTTTTGGCAATAAAAGAAATTTTTCTGTAATTTTAATGTAGATGATCCCAATTAGGTTGTACGTATTATAGAAATTAAAAAGATGAAGCAAAAGAATTTAATGACAGATTTCAAATTAATAACAAAAAGAGGAAAATTACAAGAAAAAAAGAAAATCACAAGAAGAAAGAAAGGAAATTGGCAGGGAATAAAAGTGAAAATTTTAGAGAGAATAGAGGTGGTGAAGTTGAAGAAGAAAAAGAAGAGAAAGAAAGAATTGAAATTTTTTTTTTAAATAGAAGAAAATGAACTGGAGAAAAAAGGTGGAGATATTGGGAGCCGAACACAAGGCTCGAAAGGACTGAAGTTAAAGAAATTCATAGAAAAAAGTGAAAAGAAGAAATGATAACACATTGTTGCAGCTCACACAACATTGCATCGTAGAAAAGTTTAATATTTTTTCAGTTTTGAATATATGATATCTATGATTAATATGATAAGGTCTTCTACTTTTATGGGCTAAGAGTTTATTTTGGTTAGGGGGGAAGTATTTGTTACAAGAATTTGATTGCTCGCTATAATTGGTTACTTTTGTTTGAATAAATTATTATGATGATTATGGTCAAATTCTATTAATGTCGATAAATAAAATTCATTACACATATTCTTACTGTATTGAGAAATTGGTAGGAATTGTTAGATACATAATAATTTATACAGATTGAATATTTGTATGACTTCAAGAATAGGGTGTTATTGAGTTTTTATTATTTTCACTCTATCTATAACAAAAAAAGAGAAAAATAAAAAGAACCACCAAGTAATTCGAAAAAATCTTGGTTATTATAACATTCTTGTTGTTCGAACAAATGTTGTAACAATCTGTAGTTTCAGTAGCAAAATTTAAGAAACAAACAAATTGATCATGACTAATATTTTTATTACCTGACTTTCTCATTTTATTGTTTGCACTATGTTTTATTGTTTGAATTTCTATTTAATTCATATAACATGATTATACATTATAAATTAATTTTATTTTACTTAGATTTAAAGTTTGATAATTTATCCTCGTAAGTTCGACTCGTATTTATTCTTTATTAATTTGTTAGCGTCACCACGTGCACTTGCGTTAATGTGTGATTTTTTCACTAACAACAACATGAGAACATGGGTAAGGAGGTTCAACGTGATGCACAATTTCATATCACTTGAGAGTGAGAATTCTCATCCATACTTAGCACAACACGTTTTTGTCTATTCTTAAAAACAAAATTGAAAGTTTAAGATCAGTTCAGTGATGTCACACAAGGATCCTTGTGTGACACCGATTTTAAAGAAATGATGAACGATATAAAAAGTGCAGAAATAAATGACACAAGAGGTTGGTAACGCAGTTCGGCAACCAGCCTACGTCTGCGGGGCCACGCCCAGATATAAAAACTTTTCCTTGAGTTAACAAAGTTACAAGAAAAACTCGGACTTATACAAATAAAGACTCCCTCTTATCTTTGTTGCCGCCTCTAGCTAACTTCCTCAACGAGACAGTTTTTGCGAGATCCCCTCGACTTTAGAACGACCTCTCCCGAGATCTAGATAACAACAAGATCCCCTCGTTGTTGGTTCCTCCCAAAACCCGTGTTATGGCAAGATCCCCTCGCCCACGATCACGAACGACAAGCTCCCCTTGTCTAAGAAACAGAACTCCTCACGAGTTCAGATGCTGTCTCCTCCCGAGACAGAGCTTCAATGAAGAACAATGAATATTGCCTCCTGGGACACCTCCTGGAACACCAGATCGAAGTCTTCGGATGCAACACACAGCACACTCAATAGAACAATGAAATCCACAGATTATGTCGAGTGTGCAAAACAATCACAAACCCATACGCAGAAACGTAGGGCGTGAAAGAAAACCGACGGCTTGGAAAAACGAAGTAAACCTTCTCACGCGTAAAACAAAACTCCGTCGTCTGCTGAAGAACAATCACCGACGACTCACAGTAGGCGTGAATGAAAGGATCAACTATTGCAGAATACACGCAAACGTCGGTATAGAATAAAATCGCCCGGAAGAATAAAAAACTTTTCGCTCTCAATAATAATGGCTTCAGCAACCTTCTTCAGAAAAACGAAGGCTTTAAATAATATTGGTAACTTCCATATCTTTAATTCATTCAGTTACAAAATCGGATTTACCGCCGTATGGAATAAGGAAACACAATCTTAACAAATTCGGTTATGTGACACCTCATGTGACACTTTAGGAAAGTTTCCATAACAGCACAGATTTTCGCCCAAAAATTCAGGAAAGCATCCCATTAATCATGGGAAGTCAGAGCCCAGCAAATCGTGCCAAATCTATAGCAAATCGGCTTTCCAAATAAAACTTTTCCAAAAACCAAGTGCATATACCTTATTCAATATCTTTCCAAATAATGTTGTTTCCTTATTTTTCTCTTCCATAGAATCATAATTATTACTTCTATAATATCTTCACATAATCGGATTGAGCTATTTCTTGATTGCCAAGTCATAAATCACCACTTGAACAATAATGAATAAAATATTATTTTTATAATAAATTGCCAAAAAATCAAATGCCAACACTTATGCAAATCTTTGCATTTACAATCTCCCCCTTTGACATTTTTTTTGGCAAAATCAATATAATCAATAATTTCAATAACTCCCCCTGAATTTTCTCCCCCTGGATTGATGGCTTCAAAACATCATCAAAATACTCCCCCAAAATTACCAAAATACTCCCTCTTTTTGCCATAAAAAGACAAATATATATATAAGGGAATAACAACTACTATAACAGCAACATAATCACCATAAACACCAAATAATCATCATAGGGAGATAGCCAAAATCTATAATATCCAGATAAGCACCAGAATCACCATATATAAGAGAGGGAAATTGGAGAGCTAACCGTGTATTTGTGCCGTCTTCATGTTTTATAATTTGGTCAAATAAAATCAAAAGATATTGAATTTCCAATATTGAACAGCAAAGCCGCTATTATCCTGTTAACACCAGTTCCATGAGAAGTCGGCATCAAGAATTTCATACTTATCCGTAAGTTGTGAAGCTGAAAAATCCTTTCCATGGGGTAAGATGCGTCTGACACCCCCAGTGACACCGATTGAAACTCCTGACTTTTCAACAATTTTGGTCTCTTTAACCCGTTCCTTCACATTGATAACTTTCTTTCTCTCAAAAATACCATCAGCAGCATAACCATTCATGTACGCACCAAGGTAAACATACAATAATCATAGTAAAGGTATAGTATCCACCAAACGATATATCCACAGAGTCAATATAGTAAAAAAATATCATATCCAGTGCAGATAGAGTAATTAACGAGTACCATAAGAATCACAGAAAATATTCAGAGAATTACCATATTACTGAAATAGTCCAATGTTAAGCACTATCTTGCCCACCTGCTGGAACATCCTCAGGAACACCATTCAAGAAATTAACCTGATCACTTGCCAAAAGCTTGTAGCTATTCCTGATCTCCTCCATAAACAGTATAATGAATCTTTGAGGAATAATTCAAATCTTTGAAAGTTGGGAAATAAACCCAATATACTAGCGATGCTCTAAACTTCATTAAAAATAGACTTCCAATTTTGCATGTCGCATACGGTGTTGCTCCACAGAATATCATAATATTTAGAATGATCACTTTCATCAAAGGATGAGCAATACACAATAGATCGCCCAAAAAAAATAAAACCAAACACCTAACGCAAGTGGCGATTTTTTTTTTTTTTTTAAATAAATAAAAGTAATAACCAGCTTACATAACACAAAGGCCTAGGGCAGACCTCAGCTCTTCAAACCTTACACCATCCAACGCCTTGGTGAAAATATCGGCAATTTGCTTTTCGGTCACCATATGCTCCAAATTAATAATTTTGTCCTCCACTAAAGATCGAATAAAATGATGTCGTATGTCAATATGCTTTGTCTGTGAATGCTGAACAGGATTTTTCGAAATATTGATAGCGCTCAAATTATCACAATAAAGGGTCATGACACCCTGTGTGACACCATAGTCTTTCATCATTTGTTTCATCCAAAGAAGCTGCGTACAGCTGCTACCTGCTGCAATATACTCTGCTTCAGCTGTAGATAGAGAAATGGAATTCTGTTTCTTGCTAAACCATGACACCAAGTTGTGTCCAACATAAAAACATCCACCCGAAGTGCTTTTTCTGTCATCGGAGCTTCCTGCCCAGTCAGCATCACAATAACCCACCAGATTAGCATTAGAATCGAAAGAATACCAGATGCCATAATCAGTTGTGCCACTGACATATTTCAGAATTCGTTTAACCGACACTAGGTGTGACTCCTTCGGATTTGCTTGAAATCGAGCGCATAAACCCACGCTATAGCAAATATCTGGGCGGCTGGCAGTAAGATATAATAGGCTTCCAATCATACTTCTATATAATCGTGGGTCAACAGCAATACCCTTCTCGTCTTTGGAAATTTTCTCATGTGTCCCAAGGGGTGTTCTACGCGGGCGTGCATTCTCGAGATTGAATTTTTTCAATAAAGTCTTAGCATATTTGGCTTGAGAGATAAAAATACCATTCGTTGCTTGCTGAATTTGAAGTCCAAGAAAATACGTGAGTTCTCCAACCATACTCATCTCGAATTCACCGGTCATTTGAGCAACAAACTCATCCACCATCTCCTGTGACACCGAGCCAAACACTATGTCGTCAACATATATTTGAGCAAGTAAAAACTGACCTTTGGCACGCCGGACAAAAAGGGTTTTATCTACTCCCCCTCGCTCATATTCCTTGGTTAATAAATATTGTGTGAGTCGTTCATACCATGCACGGGGGGCTTGTTTGAGCCCGTATAACGCCTTCTTCAATTTATAAACGTACTCGGGATGATGAGGGTCTTCAAAGCCCTTTGGTTGAGCAACATAAACCTCTTCATTAAGAAATCCATTGAGAAACGCGCTCTTCACATCCATTTGATATAATTTAAACCGCATAACACACGCAATAGCCAATAGGAGCCGAATAGATTCAAGTCGTGCAACCGGAGCGAAAGTTTCATCGAAATCAACTCCTTTAATCTGAGAATACCCTTGAGCAACTAGCCGAGCTTTATTGCGAGTAATGTTTCCATGTTCATCGGTCTTGTTCTTGAAAATCCACTTAGTACCAATAACGTTCACATTGGGAGGACACGGTACTAAGTCCCAAACTTGATTTCGGGAGAATTGACTAAGTTCTTCTTGCATGGCTCCTATCCAGTACTCATCTAGCAATGCTTCTTTCACATTCTTTGGCTCGAGCGTTGATGTAAAGCATGCCATTTGGATCATGTCTCGATAATTCATCCTCGGCTTATCTCTAGTTCGTATACCATCATTCAGACCACCAATAATCTCATCTGTAGGATGATTCTTCTGAACACGTGTAGATGGTTGTCTGTGGTGTGTGATATCAGCTTCTACTTCATCAACAGTCTCTGTTTGATCTGGGACACCGCCTGAGACACCCTCTGTGACACCGGGTGAAATACTAGCGCCTTCATTACTTAAAATGTGGTCTGCATCATCTCTTGGATTATCAGTTGTGTCCAAAGAGTCGTCCACTTGAACATTGGCAGATTCGATTACAGTTCGAGTTCTTTTATTGTAAACCCGATAAGCACGGCTATTTGTAGCATAACCGAGAAAGATCGCCTCATCACTCTTGGGATCAAGTTTCCCCCTATGTTCCCTGTCATTCAACACAAAGCAGAGGCTGCCAAAAGGATGAAAATAATGAAGATTTGGAGTTTTACCTTTCCATATCTCATAGGGTGTCATAGAAGTTTTGCCGCGGAGATACACCCGATTAATGGTATAACAAGCTGTATTCATAGCTTCAGCCCAGAATTTTTGAGGAACATCTCTTTCATGTAGCATTACTCGAGTCATCTCTGCCAATGTACGATTTTTCAGTTCAACGACTCTGTTTTGTTGAGGAGTCTTTGGTGCCGAAAATTCATGAGCGATTCCGAAATGCTTACAGAAATCCGAGAACTCAGAGTTTTCAAACTCTCTTCCATGGTCACGCGGATACGAATAATTTTCAAAATAACAGAGTCTTTCTCGCGTTGAAGTCGAATACACATTGACTTGAAAACTTTGAACGTGTCGGACTTTTCTCTTAGAAACTCCACCCATGTATAGCGTGAAAAATCATCAACAGTAACGAATACGTAACGTTTTCCTCCAATACTTTCAACAGGCATTGGCCCCATTAGATCCATGTGAAGTAATTCAAGAACTCGGGTAGTTGTGGAACCCTGTGACACCGGGTGGGACATCTTCGTTTGCTTTCCGATTTGACATGGTCCGCATAATTTGTCTTCATCAAATTTTAATTCAGGAATTCCTCGAACAGCACCTTTCAAAATAAGCTTCTCCAGCATTCTGAAATTAACATGTCCCAACTTTCTATGCCATAAAATAGTGTCTTCCATACTCGACCAAAGGCAGGTAGATGAGGAATAAATAAGATAACAATTGTCCGATGATCTAACTCCTTCAATAACACAATCTTTGTTTTGATCGGACACAACACATCTTTCTTTCGTAAATTGCACATTCAGATCTTGATCGCAGAGCTGGCTGATACTGATTAGGTTAGATTTCAAACCATTTACCAATAAGACATCACTTAACTTTGGTAAATCAGGGACATTCAACGTACCCCTGCCAATGACATCCGATGAGACACCGTTGCCGAATGTAACTTTTCCCACGGATTCGGGTACAATATCCATCAAGTATCTCTCTTCACCTGTCATATGTCTAGAACAGCCACTATCAAAATACCATGCATTGGTTCCGATCGCCTTTAGTGAGAGATGTGTAACATTGCACTTTAAATTTGATTTCTTCACCCATTTCTGATAAGGGAATCTGTAGGAAGAAGCATTTCTTTTCTTCACCCATTTCTGATAAGGGAATCTGTAGGAAGAAGTATTTCTAACAGTACCAAGTCTGAGATCCGCAAGATAGTTGAAGCATGTAGAACGAATATGACCACGACGTTGGCAATAATGACATACATAAACATACTTGTTACCTTTACTGCTTGAGGCATGATAGAAGTTATAAGAATTTGATCCTCTGTCAGTTCTTGGCATTCCGTTTGCAGCTTGCTTTCCTTTGTGATCAAAGCCCTTGTCTGACACCTGCTGTGACACTGGCTGTGACAATGAGCTTCCCTTTATGAACTTCATCACAAAGCGATTTTCCTTTACTGCAACAGTCTTTGAACCTGAACTTTCACCTTTGAATCCCAGTCCAAACCGATTTACTCTTGATTTGCCGACATTTAGAATATCATCGAGATTAGAAGAACCCGAATTCAGCATTTTGACATTCTTCTTCATGAGGCTTATCTCATTGGTAGATCATTAGATTCATCCTGACTTGCTTTCAGCTTTGTCTCCAAATCATCAATAACATTTTGAAGATTGTTCTTCTCATCCTTCAAATTTCTAATTTGTGCGTGTAGAAGCTGATTTACTTGAACAAGCTCGGTCCATTTCTCATGCAGAAACTTATATTCTCCAATAAGATCTTCTTCTGTGACTGGTTCTTCATCTTCATCACTATTACTAGAAAATCCGTCTGTGACACCCTGTATAACACTGCCATTTTCTTCACATTCTATTTTTCCAGCAAGCGCTGCATGATTGCTCTGAAATTCATCTTCGTTTTCAGACTCATCCTCACTCCAGGTTGCATTCAGAGAATTCTTCTTTTTCTTCAAGGTATTAGCACATTCTGCCTGTATGTGCCCAAATCCTTCACATTCTCTGCACTGAATACCTTTATTCTTTAATGGTTGATCAGACCCATTAGTTTCTTCTCTCTGCTTCTTGTTGTTTGAAGAACCATTTTTGAAGTGTGTGACACCCTGCTTGACACCGCGTGTATTCCTTCCGAATCGCTTCATAACTCTGCTGAAATTCTTCGAGAGCAGGGCTAGAGATTCCTCCAAGTCATCTTCATCATGCTTGCTGTGATTTTGTACCTTTGATTTTAAAGCCACTCCCTTTGCCTTTTTATTTTCGGTCTCTCCTCCAATATTCATTTCGAAAGTTCTGAGAGATCCCATTAACTCCTCTAGCTTCATTTTTGACACATTTTGGCTTCTTCTATGGCAGTGACTTTATAAGCAAATCTTTGTGGTAAGGATCGTAGTGTTTTTCGTACAAGCTTTTCTTCGGAAATCACCTCTCCGAGAGCAAAAGCTTCATTAGCTATGTCACATAATTTTGAGTTGAACTCCCCAATGGTCTCATCTTTCTGCATTTTCAGATTCTCAAACCGAGTGGTTAGCATTTGCATTTAGACAACTTTACCGTAGATGTCCCTTCATAGGTAGTTTGAAGAATTTCCCATGCTCTCTTTGCGGATTCACATGTTGAGATAAGTCTGAATTGCACAGGATCAACGCCATTGAAAATAGCATTAAGAGCTTTTGAATTATTATTTGCCAAAGCATCCTCATTTATCGTCCAACCTACTTCCGGCTTAGGAGAAATAATACCATCTTTATCAGTAAGTGTAGGCGGATTCCAACCTGTAAGAATAGATCTCAAAGCCTTCTCATCAATGGCTTTGATGAAAGCTCTCATCTTTGCCTTCCAATACGCATAATTACTCCCATCCAATAATGGCGGACGCATTGTAGAACCTCCTTCTTTCATAGAGTCCATCGCACACGAACTAAGATCTTGTCCCTCGGATCCCGCTTAAGAAACAGAAGCGGTCCGCTTTGATACCAATTGAAAGTTTAAGATCAGTTCAGTGATGTCACACAAGGATCCTTGTGTGACACCGATTTTAAAGAAATGATGAACGATATAAAAAGTGCAGAAATAAATGACACAAGAGGTTGGTAACGCAGTTCGGCAACCAGCCTACGTCTGCGGGGCCACGCCCAGATATAAAAACTTTTCCTTGAGTTAACAAAGTTACAAGAAAAACTCGGACTTATACAAATAAAGACTCCCTCTTATCTTTGTCTGCCGCCTCTAGCTAACTTCCTCAACGAGACAGTTTTTGCGAGATCCCCTCGACTTTAGAACGACCTCTCCCGAGATCTAGATAACAACAAGATCCCCTCGTTGTTGGTTCCTCCCAAAACCCGTGTTATGGCAAGATCCCCTCGCCCACGATCACGAACGACAAGCTCCCCTTGTCTAAGAAACAGAACTCCTCACGAGTTCAGATGCTGTCTCCTCCCGAGACAGAGCTTCAATGAAGAACAATGAATATTGCCTCCTGGGACACCTCCTGGAACACCAGATCGAAGTCTTCGGATGCAACACACAGCACACTCAATAGAACAATGAAATCCACAGATTATGTCGAGTGTGCAAAACAATCACAAACCCATACGCAGAAACGTAGGGCGTGAAAGAAAACCGACGGCTTGGAAAAACGAAGTAAACCTTCTCACGCGTAAAACAAAACTCCGTCGTCTGCTGAAGAACAATCACCGACGACTCACAGTAGGCGTGAATGAAAGGATCAACTATTGCAGAATACACGCAAACGTCGGTATAGAATAAAATCGCCCGGAAGAATAAAAAACTTTTCGCTCTCAATAATAATGGCTTCAGCAACCTTCTTCAGAAAAACGAAGGCTTTAAATAATATTGGTAACTTCCATATCTTTAATTCATTCAGTTACAAAATCGGATTTACCGCCGTATGGAATAAGGAAACACAATCTTAACAAATTCGGTTATGTGACACCTCATGTGACACTTTAGGAAAGTTTCCATAACAGCACAGATTTTCGCCCAAAAATTCAGGAAAGCATCCCATTAATCATGGGAAGTCAGAGCCCAGCAAATCGTGCCAAATCTATAGCAAATCGGCTTTCCAAATAAAACTTTTCCAAAAACCAAGTGCATATACCTTATTCAATATCTTTCCAAATAATGTTGTTTCCTTATTTTTCTCTTCCATAGAATCATAATTATTACTTCTATAATATCTTCACATAATCGGATTGAGCTATTTCTTGATTGCCAAGTCATAAATCACCACTTGAACAATAATGAATAAAATATTATTTTTATAATAAATTGCCAAAAAATCAAATGCCAACACTTATGCAAATCTTTGCATTTACAATCTCCCCCTTTGACATTTTTTTTTGGCAAAATCAATATAATCAATAATTTCAATAACTCCCCCTGAATTTTCTCCCCCTGGATTGATGGCTTCAAAACATCATCAAAATACTCCCCCAAAATTACCAAAATACTCCCTCTTTTTGCCATAAAAAGACAAATATATATATAAGGGAATAACAACTACTATAACAGCAACATAATCACCATAAACACCAAATAATCATCATAGGGAGATAGCCAAAATCTATAATATCCAGATAAGCACCAGAATCACCATATATAAGAGAGGGAAATTGGAGAGCTAACCGTGTATTTGTGCCGTCTTCATGTTTTATAATTTGGTCAAATAAAATCAAAAGATATTGAATTTCCAATATTGAACAGCAAAGCCGCTATTATCCTGTTAACACCAGTTCCATGAGAAGTCGGCATCAAGAATTTCATACTTATCCGTAAGTTGTGAAGCTGAAAAATCCTTTCCATGGGGTAAGATGCGTCTGACACCCCCAGTGACACCGATTGAAACTCCTGACTTTTCAACAATTTTGGTCTCTTTAACCCGTTCCTTCACATTGATAACTTTCTTTCTCTCAAAAATACCATCAGCAGCATAACCATTCATGTACGCACCAAGGTAAACATACAATAATCATAGTAAAGGTATAGTATCCACCAAACGATATATCCACAGAGTCAATATAGTAAAAAATATCATATCCAGTGCAGATAGAGTAATTAACGAGTACCATAAGAATCACAGAAAATATTCAGAGAATTACCATATTACTGAAATAGTCCAATGTTAAGCACTATCTTGCCCACCTGCTGGAACATCCTCAGGAACACCATTCAAGAAATTAACCTGATCACTTGCCAAAAGCTTGTAGCTATTCCTGATCTCCTCCATAAACAGTATAATGAATCTTTGAGGAATAATTCAAATCTTTGAAAGTTGGGAAATAAACCCAATATACTAGCGATGCTCTAAACTTCATTAAAAATAGACTTCCAATTTTGCATGTCGCATACGGTGTTGCTCCACAGAATATCATAATATTTAGAATGATCACTTTCATCAAAGGATGAGCAATACACAATAGATCGCCCAAAAAAAATAAAACCAAACACCTAACGCAAGTGGCGATTTTTTTTTTTTTTTTTTAAATAAATAAAAGTAATAACCAGCTTACATAACACAAAGGCCTAGGGCAGACCTCAGCTCTTCAAACCTTACACCATCCAACGCCTTGGTGAAAATATCGGCAATTTGCTTTTCGGTCACCATATGCTCCAAATTAATAATTTTGTCCTCCACTAAAGATCGAATAAAATGATGTCGTATGTCAATATGCTTTGTCTGTGAATGCTGAACAGGATTTTTCGAAATATTGATAGCGCTCAAATTATCACAATAAAGGGTCATGACACCCTGTGTGACACCATAGTCTTTCATCATTTGTTTCATCCAAAGAAGCTGCGTACAGCTGCTACCTGCTGCAATATACTCTGCTTCAGCTGTAGATAGAGAAATGGAATTCTGTTTCTTGCTAAACCATGACACCAAGTTGTGTCCAACATAAAACATCCACCCGAAGTGCTTTTTCGGTCATCGGAGCTTCCTGCCCAGTCAGCATCACAATAACCCACCAGATTAGCATTAGAATCGAAAGAATACCAGATGCCATAATCAGTTGTGCCACTGACATATTTCAGAATTCGTTTAACCGACACTAGGTGTGACTCCTTCGGATTTGCTTGAAATCGAGCGCATAAACCCACGCTATAGCAAATATCTGGGCGGCTGGCAGTAAGATATAATAGGCTTCCAATCATACTTCTATATAATCGTGGGTCAACAGCAATACCCTTCTCGTCTTTGGAAATTTTCTCATGTGTCCCAAGGGGTGTTCTACGCGGGCGTGCATTCTCGAGATTGAATTTTTTCAATAAAGTCTTAGCATATTTGGCTTGAGAGATAAAAATACCATTCGTTGCTTGCTGAATTTGAAGTCCAAGAAAATACGTGAGTTCTCCAACCATACTCATCTCGAATTCACCGGTCATTTGAGCAACAAACTCATCCACCATCTCCTGTGACACCGAGCCAAACACTATGTCGTCAACATATATTTGAGCAAGTAAAAACTGACCTTTGGCACGCCGGACAAAAAGGGTTTTATCTACTCCCCCTCGCTCATATTCCTTGGTTAATAAATATTGTGTGAGTCGTTCATACCATGCACGGGGGGCTTGTTTGAGCCCGTATAACGCCTTCTTCAATTTATAAACGTACTCGGGATGATGAGGGTCTTCAAAGCCCTTTGGTTGAGCAACATAAACCTCTTCATTAAGAAATCCATTGAGAAACGCGCTCTTCACATCCATTTGATATAATTTAAACCGCATAACACACGCAATAGCCAATAGGAGCCGAATAGATTCAAGTCGTGCAACCGGAGCGAAAGTTTCATCGAAATCAACTCCTTTAATCTGAGAATACCCTTGAGCAACTAGCCGAGCTTTATTGCGAGTAATGTTTCCATGTTCATCGGTCTTGTTCTTGAAAATCCACTTAGTACCAATAACGTTCACATCGGGAGGACACGGTACTAAGTCCCAAACTTGATTTCGGGAGAATTGACTAAGTTCTTCTTGCATGGCTCCTATCCAGTACTCATCTAGCAATGCTTCTTTCACATTCTTTGGCTCGAGCGTTGATGTAAAGCATGCCATTTGGATCATGTCTCGATAATTCATCCTCGGCTTATCTCTAGTTCGTATACCATCATTCAGACCACCAATAATCTCATCTGTAGGATGATTCTTCTGAACACGTGTAGATGGTTGTCTGTGGTGTGTGATATCAGCTTCTACTTCATCAACAGTCTCTGTTTGATCTGGGACACCGCCTGAGACACCCTCTGTGACACCGGGTGAAATACTAGCGCCTTCATTACTTAAAATGTGGTCTGCATCATCTCTTGGATTATCAGTTGTGTCCAAAGAGTCGTCCACTTGAACATTGGCAGATTCGATTACAGTTCGAGTTCTTTTATTGTAAACCCGATAAGCACGGCTATTTGTAGCATAACCGAGAAAGATCGCCTCATCACTCTTGGGATCAAGTTTCCCCCTATGTTCCCTGTCATTCAACACAAAGCAGAGGCTGCCAAAAGGATGAAAATAATGAAGATTTGGAGTTTTACCTTTCCATATCTCATAGGGTGTCATAGAAGTTTTGCCGCGGAGATACACCCGATTAATGGTATAACAAGCTGTATTCATAGCTTCAGCCCAGAATTTTTGAGGAACATCTCTTTCATGTAGCATTACTCGAGTCATCTCTGCCAATGTACGATTTTTCAGTTCAACGACTCTGTTTTGTTGAGGAGTCTTTGGTGCCGAAAATTCATGAGCGATTCCGAAATGCTTACAGAAATCCGAGAACTCAGAGTTTTCAAACTCTCTTCCATGGTCACGCGGATACGAATAATTTTCAAAATAACAGAGTCTTTCTCGCGTTGAAGTCGAATACACATTGACTTGAAAACTTTGAACGTGTCGGACTTTTCTCTTAGAAACTCCACCCATGTATAGCGTGAAAAATCATCAACAGTAACGAATACGTAACGTTTTCCTCCAATACTTTCAACAGGCATTGGCCCCATTAGATCCATGTGAAGTAATTCAAGAACTCGGGTAGTTGTGGAACCCTGTGACACCGGGTGGGACATCTTCGTTTGCTTTCCGATTTGACATGGTCCGCATAATTTGTCTTCATCAAATTTTAATTCAGGAATTCCTCGAACAGCACCTTTCAAAATAAGCTTCTCCAGCATTCTGAAATTAACATGTCCCAACTTTCTATGCCATAAAATAGTGTCTTCCATACTCGACCAAAGGCAGGTAGATGAGGAATAAATAAGATAACAATTGTCCGATGATCTAACTCCTTCAATAACACAATCTTTGTTTTGATCGGACACAACACATCTTTCTTTCGTAAATTGCACATTCAGATCTTGATCGCAGAGCTGGCTGATACTGATTAGGTTAGATTTCAAACCATTTACCAATAAGACATCACTTAACTTTGGTAAATCAGGGACATTCAACGTACCCCTGCCAATGACATCCGATGAGACACCGTTGCCGAATGTAACTTTTCCCACGGATTCGGGTACAATATCCATCAAGTATCTCTCTTCACCTGTCATATGTCTAGAACAGCCACTATCAAAATACCATGCATTGGTTCCGATCGCCTTTAGTGAGAGATGTGTAACATTGCACTTTAAATTTGATTTCTTCACCCATTTCTGATAAGGGAATCTGTAGGAAGAAGCATTTCTTTTCTTCACCCATTTCTGATAAGGGAATCTGTAGGAAGAAGTATTTCTAACAGTACCAAGTCTGAGATCCGCAAGATAGTTGAAGCATGTAGAACGAATATGACCACGACGTTGGCAATAATGACATACATAAACATACTTGTTACCTTTACTGCTTGAGGCATGATAGAAGTTATAAGAATTTGATCCTCTGTCAGTTCTTGGCATTCCGTTTGCAGCTTGCTTTCCTTTGTGATCAAAGCCCTTGTCTGACACCTGCTGTGACACTGGCTGTGACAATGAGCTTCCCTTTATGAACTTCATCACAAAGCGATTTTCCTTTACTGCAACAGTCTTTGAACCTGAACTTTCACCTTTGAATCCCAGTCCAAACCGATTTACTCTTGATTTGCCGACATTTAGAATATCATCGAGATTAGAAGAACCCGAATTCAGCATTTTGACATTCTTCTTCATGAGGCTTATCTCATTGGTAGATCATTAGATTCATCCTGACTTGCTTTCAGCTTTGTCTCCAAATCATCAATAACATTTTGAAGATTGTTCTTCTCATCCTTCAAATTTCTAATTTGTGCGTGTAGAAGCTGATTTACTTGAACAAGCTCGGTCCATTTCTCATGCAGAAACTTATATTCTCCAATAAGATCTTCTTCTGTGACTGGTTCTTCATCTTCATCACTATTACTAGAAAATCCGTCTGTGACACCCTGTATAACACTGCCATTTTCTTCACATTCTATTTTTCCAGCAAGCGCTGCATGATTGCTCTGAAATTCATCTTCGTTTTCAGACTCATCCTCACTCCAGGTTGCATTCAGAGAATTCTTCTTTTTCTTCAAGGTATTAGCACATTCTGCCTGTATGTGCCCAAATCCTTCACATTCTCTGCACTGAATACCTTTATTCTTTAATGGTTGATCAGACCCATTAGTTTCTTCTCTCTGCTTCTTGTTGTTTGAAGAACCATTTTTGAAGTGTGTGACACCCTGCTTGACACCGCGTGTATTCCTTCCGAATCGCTTCATAACTCTGCTGAAATTCTTCGAGAGCAGGGCTAGAGATTCCTCCAAGTCATCTTCATCATGCTTGCTGTGATTTTGTACCTTTGATTTTAAAGCCACTCCCTTTGCCTTTTTATTTTCGGTCTCTCCTCCAATATTCATTTCGAAAGTTCTGAGAGATCCCATTAACTCCTCTAGCTTCATTTTTGACACATTTTTGGCTTCTTCTATGGCAGTGACTTTATAAGCAAATCTTTGTGGTAAGGATCGTAGTGTTTTTCGTACAAGCTTTTCTTCGGAAATCACCTCTCCGAGAGCAAAAGCTTCATTAGCTATGTCACATAATTTTGAGTTGAACTCCCCAATGGTCTCATCTTTCTGCATTTTCAGATTCTCAAACCGAGTGGTTAGCATTTGCATTTTAGACAACTTTACCGTAGATGTCCCTTCATAGGTAGTTTGAAGAATTTCCCATGCTCTCTTTGCGGATTCACATGTTGAGATAAGTCTGAATTGCACAGGATCAACGCCATTGAAAATAGCATTAAGAGCTTTTGAATTATTATTTGCCAAAGCATCCTCATTTATCGTCCAACCTACTTCCGGCTTAGGAGAAATAATACCATCTTTATCAGTAAGTGTAGGCGGATTCCAACCTGTAAGAATAGATCTCAAAGCCTTCTCATCAATGGCTTTGATGAAAGCTCTCATCTTTGCCTTCCAATACGCATAATTACTCCCATCCAATAATGGCGGACGCATTGTAGAACCTCCTTCTTTCATAGAGTCCATCGCACACGAACTAAGATCTTGTCCCTCGGATCCCGCTTAAGAAACAGAAGCGGTCCGCTTTGATACCAATTGAAAGTTTAAGATCAGTTCAGTGATGTCACACAAGGATCCTTGTGTGACACCGATTTTAAAGAAACGATGAACGATATAAAAAGTGCAGAAATAAATGACACAAGAGGTTGGTAACGCAGTTCGGCAACCAGCCTACGTCTGCGGGGCCACGCCCAGATATAAAAACTTTTCCTTGAGTTAACAAAGTTACAAGAAAAACTCGGACTTATACAAATAAAGACTCCCTCTTATCTTTGTCGCCGCCTCTAGCTAACTTCCTCAACGAGACAGTTTTTGCGAGATCCCCTCGACTTTAGAACGACCTCTCCCGAGATCTAGATAACAACAAGATCCCCTCGTTGTTGGTTCCTCCCGAAACCCGTGTTATGGCAAGATCCCCTCGCCCACGATCACGAACGACAAGCTCCCCTTGTCTAAGAAACAGAACTCCTCACGAGTTCAGATGCTGTCTCCTCCCGAGACAGAGCTTCAATGAAGAACAATGAATATTGCCTCCTGGGACACCTCCTGGAACACCAGATCGAAGTCTTCGGATGCAACACACAGCACACTCAATAGAACAATGAAATCCACAGATTATGTCGAGTGTGCAAAACAATCACAAACCCATACGCAGAAACGTAGGGCGTGAAAGAAAACCGACGGCTTGGAAAAACGAAGTAAACCTTCTCACGCGTAAAACAAAACTCCGTTGTCTGCTGAAGAACAATCACCGACGACTCACAGTAGGCGTGAATGAAAGGATCAACTATTGCAGAATACACGCAAACGTCGGTATAGAATAAAATCGCCCGGAAGAATAAAAAACTTTTCGCTCTCAATAATAATGGCTTCAGCAACCTTCTTCAGAAAAACGAAGGCTTTAAATAATATTGGTAACTTCCATATCTTTAATTCATTCAGTTACCAAATCGGATTTACCGCCGCATGGAATAAGGAAACACAATCTTAACAAATTCGGTTATGTGACACCTCATGTGACACTTTAGGAAAGTTTCCATAACAGCACAGATTTTCGCCCAAAAATTCAGGAAAGCATCCCATTAATCATGGGAAGTCAGAGCCCAGCAAATCGTGCCAAATCTATAGCAAATCGGCTTTCCAAATAAAACTTTTCCAAAAACCAAGTGCATATACCTTATTCAATATCTTTCCAAATAATGTTGTTTCCTTATTTTTCTCTTCCATAGAATCATAATTATTACTTCTATAATATCTTCACATAATCGGATTGGGCTATTTCTTGATTGCCAAGTCATAAATCACCACTTGAACAATAATGAATAAAATATTATTTTTATAATAAATTGCCAAAAAATCAAATGCCAACACTTATGCAAATCTTTGCATTTACAAAAATCGTTACATGATGTTTTGTTTGAGCATTTTTACAACATATCTATGATCCGCGGTACTAAATATTGACGTTTAAAATTTAATATAAAATCAAAGGTCTGAGCATGACCAGATTTAAAATTTAGTACAAAAAAGAACTAAAACTCACTCTCCATCTCGAATAAGCTAATAAAAAAAATAAAGAAAGAAAAGGAGCAAGAGGAATGCTATAGCTACCGGTGGTATGACGAGAATTGAGAGTAGGAATGGGGAAAGAGAAAATAAATAATTCTTGTCTTGAGGAGTTGAGAGCCGCGAATGAGCCACCAATTCATCCCAATCCGGAAGCTTAGGATGCACATGCCGATGAGTTCCCGGCGGAAGCGATTCGTTCGGACGTTCTTCTTCATCGGCTCCGATCTCCTCGACTCTTCCATTCGAAAAGATGCTGCTCTGCCCGCTCGACCAATCCCCTCTGCTTTCTTCTTTCTCTGAGCTTCCGATTCGTTCATCCTTGAGGAGTTTGAGAGGTGCAAAGTGAGACACCAATTCATCCCAATCCGGAAGGTTAGGATGCACGTGCCGATGTGTTCCCGGCGGAAGCGAGTTCGTTCGGACGTTCTTCTTCATCGACTCCGATCTCCTCGACTCTTCCATTGGAAAAGATGCTGCTCTGCCCGCTCGACCAAACCCCTCTGCTTTCTTCTTTCTCTGAGCTTCCGATTCGTTCATCGCGTCTTCTCCATGACCCGACTCTTTCATCTCCTCTGAAACACTAGTCCGCACATCCTGGTCGGTGCTCGAGTCGTCTTCGCTACTGCTATCCGCCACCAATTTACTCTCATTTTTATCGTTTTTTACTTGATACGGACTATTATTTGTCTCCAATCTGACATTGTAAGGATCCGGCTGCAAAAGAAAATCATGCAAATGGGGAGAACATCAAATTTCCATTTACAGGTTTGTTTAGAAACTAGTAATATCAACATTTCTTATCAGTGACCTATTGGCTATTTACTTGTTCTGTTAGATCAAACAACAATCCTAGTTATAGAACTTGATAATAATCAGTTGGTACGAGTAAAATCTTACTTTTTTGGGTGGAGGTGAAGGTTGCAGGTTCTGTTCCAAGACCTTAGAACTCCATTCAATGGAACCTTCTTTGGCAATCTCTTGCATCAGTTGAAGCTTCATCTCCTTTGTATGATGCTTTGTCCTAAACTTCTCTTCGAACTAAGAATAGTCAAGAATTGTGTCAGCTAAACATAAAGACTTCCCGAGTATGAAATTCTTTTAATAGATAGACAAGTGTAGATGTCTGTAATTTACGAGTCAACTTTTAGGCTTCCTGCAGCAGATGAATCATCTACGAGAGAAAGAAACTTCAACTATATCTAGAGATTTTTCTGTATGCCACACCCAGTCTGCCTCCGAGAGTCTAAAAGTTGACTGATAGATTTCAGATTTATAGCACAAATTTATCACCTCTTTATTTGTAAAACTTTTAAGGGAGTTTTTATATCTCTCTGTAAATAAGCTTCTCAGGTGGCATAGTTCTGGCAAATCAGCAAATCTCGCTGCAGCATATATCAGGGATGCCACGGATTCTCTACATTCCTTAGGACATTCACTAAAAGACATGTAGTAGCAAATTCAAATAATGGACGTAAAACTTAGAATTATTACAGCTACTGAATCACATGAAAATCACATACTTTTCCTTGTGCATCAGAGACAGATTTTCGTTTACGATATCGCAGAAATTGTTGATCAAATCGTAACAACTTAGCATGTTCTGCTCGGTGAGTAGGCCATCCGCCTGATTAAACATTTCGAAAGCAAAAAGCCTGAGTTCAAGTTTATTATGGAAGAAATCTCTATTTTATAAATAGGTGGTAATTCTGTTTTTGGATAGAACTTTGTAGATTGTATAAAAGAATCTGCTTTTTGAAGCTATCAAATAGGATTTATCAAAGATGGAACAAAGGGCAAGAAACAAACCTTGCCGTAGGCATTATAATCGAATCCATCTCTCATGAGGTCTTCAATGTGATTCTTCCAATTCCTCACCACCACGTTCGTCTTCTTCCTAATCGCGTCGAGCCGCATCTTTGTCAGTTTGATGTAAGATTTGCTGCAAAATCATAACCAAAATACCAAAAATTAGAAGAGAAAAAACAAGTGAAAATGCCCATAGATGAGTTTTCAAGGTAGGTTGAAACCATTTGGAGTAGAATTTCGGCTTCAACAATGCGTTGAACATTCCAAGATCTTGGAGACTGTTAAGAAATGAAGGGTTTGTGGAGAGAATTCAGTAAGTTTGGATGACAAAGAAAAAAACAGAAGAGAAAGATTTAGTAAACGGCTATCCCAATCCAAGAATGGGATAAAGAACAACTTTGAGATTTAAAAACTGGAATGGGCTAAGTTAGGAATCCGACGTTAGAGAAGGCAGAAGCAAAGAAAATAAACACAGACTCCAAGACAAACACCCACATTACTGGAACAGTAACAGAGAGACAAAGAAATTGGTAAAAAAATGGAGCAGAGTGAGGAAGAGAAGGTGGATAATCGGTGAACATAACTCAATGGGTGTTCTCTACTTTCATCACGAATGCTCTTTTATAGGGCGGAGGAGAGAGCGAGACAGACGTCTAGATCCTTCGGCTTAGTTGGATCTTAAAAGGCAGAAACAGTGGTGGATGAAGATTGAGTGAACTTGGCTTCCTTCTCATTCCCGCATCATCAATCAGCTCTTGGTCTTGGTCTTGGTCTTGGTCGTCTTATATTTGTACATTAAGAAGTGAGACTGTATCGTCCTTTCCACTCTAAAAGTCACGTGGAGTCCAAGGATAAAAAGTATGAAAAACAAGTCTTTGCTCATGTCGACCAACCTTCGAGGAAGTTTCTTTCGTCAATATCGTTGTTTGAGACCTCTCATTGGTGGATCAAACCAACAAATTGTGGAATAAGATCAAACAATCAAAACCAAAAAACATACACGAAATATAAAAAAAGAAAAAGAACACTACTACTCAAAACATAATGAACTACAATAGATTTGCCCATTTATTGAACTATTAATTTTTCAATCAATTATCAAATTTACCCTCAATAACAAATTGAACCTTAAATTATTTTCGTTAATAAAGTCGTTCTTAAAATATGTTTGAACCTGTGATTCCTTAAGAGAGTGTATAATAACATATAAAATCAGTTAGGAAATCTAAAAACATTTGCATTAGATATAATAAAGCAAATTGAACTCTCTAGGAAATGAATTCCATATTACATTTCACAGTTTTCCTCAACTACAAAAATTCATAACTCTTAGTATATATATTCAAATGCTTCAATTCCAAACCTGATAGTTCCTTTAAGATGTTTACTAAAAAATACTTAAAAAAATATAACCATTGAAAATCATTAAGATTGGGTATTAACCTCAAACCTCAACCTGTCTAGAATTTATCAGTTTCTAGCAATCCCTGAAGCGAAGTGCACCAACATGTAGAAACTGGAAAAAATTTTCATTTATAACCATAATCATGTTCTTAACACTTTAGGGTAAGAATTCGGAGAAGTTTATTGAAGGAAAAATGTTTCTAAAATTTTAACGTATGTGGCCATGTAATAAATTGGACAACCAATGCGGTGGTACCACATGTCACACAAATATTAGTGACTAATATATGATTAAAGTGTAATTAGTAAATAATTAGAAGACAATTAAATTAATGAATCATGATTAATTATGTTAATCTTAGTAATTAACTTGAAACTTATCCAAATTATTTAGTTCAAGATAAGAAAAATTAAGAGATAATAACCATGATATTTTTATAAGTACATAGATAAGGAAGGGTAAAATGATAGCTTTATATGGACAAAAATGGTAAATTCATGAAAGGATCTCTCTAGAAAAGGTTGAGAGAGGCTGAATGATCAGCCTTTTCACGCAAAAAACCAAAAGGGAAATAAAGAGAGAAGAAGAGAAATGGAAAAAGAAATTCGAGAGAGAGTAAAAATTGGTGGGGAAGAAATTGGAATTGACCTTCCATCCTTTGAGAAGAGTTGTTTCTCTTATCAAGAGGAATGTTTTGAGCTAACAATCAAAAGAAGAAGTTGAAGAAATAAAGACTTCAAAGAGGTAAGAGTCTTTAATCTTGGTATTTTCTAAATTATGTTGAAATTGCATAGTTTAGGCTAAGAAAATTATGATTTTGGGGATTTAGATTAAAGTTAATGAAATTTTAAATATTGAAGGTAATGAAATTTTATATTGATAATCATTCATGATATTGGATGGAATGAGTTTAAATGATTGAAAGAGAATGATCTTGAAGTGATTTTTGGAGAAGGAAACTATGATCTCCATGTAGTAAAACTTGATTATGTCTTATATTTGTAAATGATAAAATGGATAAATTAGTTTGTTGTGAGTTGAAATTTGAGTTTAAATGTTTCGCATTAGCATGAATTTTATATGCTTGATGATTAATAATTAAATGTATTGAGATCATAAAGTAAAGAAAATGTTAAAAGATTTGAGTTATTGGATTACATATTGGTATCCAAGTTAATTTGAGGATGTGTTTTATGAAACATATTATTTTAAGGGTTAATGAAAGTATGAAAGTGATTCATATTGGTGAAATGTGTGTTGAATTGATGATAGTTAAATTATACATAAATTTTGCATATAATTAGTGTTAATAAATTATAATGTTTGGTTATCGTTTGAAATAGAATAAAATATTTATTTGAGGATTATAATTCATAATAGAGGTTTTAGAGAAGTTTTGAGATAAGTTTAAAATGTATATTTAAAATGTGATTGTAAGCGATTAAAGTGTCACATTTTCACAAATTTTGGGATATCATCATAGAACGTGTAGTTAGTAGTTGCATAACCATCATTTATGCATAATTTGGATTATCATCAAAACAAGATTTGCATGTTCATACTTCATGCATTATTAGTATGTATAATGCATTCAATGTATGCATGGTGATGATGTATATATATATATAAATGGTATTACGGGAGGTATGATTGGTAACATTCGAACCCAATATATATCTCTCTGAATATGTATTGTGTAACGTGTATAAAGTCAGAAAATAGAAGAAGAGTGACTGTGAGCTCCTCTTGGGTTTGAAATAATTAGCCCTCCGGAGGTATATTGTGACGTGGAAGCGCTATTGTAAAATAGTCAGAATGATGTATATATGTGTGCGGCTTTACATATTGAGATTATGGATCATGGATCATGGATCATGAATATTAGCATTAACTTATATGTTGATATGGTTTATGCATATTAACATTCACATAACATGTAATATGGTACTTGATAAATATAAGATCAAGTAAATAATATGGTGCACCCACTTGCATTGATTAACTTTTCATGGCAAGTGGTGTGTGAGAGTTGCATTTCATACTCATTACATAAAGTTTAGTATAAGAATAAGAAACGAGTGATTCATAGCATCTTGACAATGATTTAATTGTCAGTCTAGACATATTCACTTATACATTGATTAGTTCCAATATATAGAAGAATGTGCTAAACAAAAATAAAGTTAGACATTTCTTGTACATATCTAGTGAGTTATGTAATGAATAAGAGGTTTAGACATTAATTATAATGTCAACAGAATTTTATTAAAAGAGTATAAGGTTAGACATTTGTAATGCCCCGAGCTTTCTAAACTCAGTTCGTTACTCATAAACCCGAACATAACTAAGAAAATTTCGGACCAAATTTAAAACTTCGTTCGAAAGTCAAATTTGAACGTTTGCTAAAAATATAAAAAAAACTTGCAGTGGAAAATCTTTGAGCAAAGCAAGGTTAAGCAAAATTATAAAACAGTGTTTGAATAATCAATTAAAATATTAAGAAAATAATTCGGCAGGAAGAGATGAAAGCTTAGGCATGAAATACTTAAAGTTTATAAAAGTCAAACACATCATCCGCTGAACAAAGTCAACGAGAAGGGAAGAAACAAACCGAAGGCTTTCACCGATGACGTCAGCCAGATGAATCAATTATCCAACCTCAACCGATTGCAAAACGACAAGTTTTGCTACTCGCATCTACCGATGACGTCAGCCGGATGATTCGTTCATCCAGCCTCTGCCGACCACAAAACGACAAGTCTTTTACCACGTCATCCGATAGGTTTAATACACGACATCCACCGATCGCTAAACGACAAAACTTCTACTACATCATCCGATAGGTTTAATACACGACATCCACCGATCGCTAAATGACAAAACTTCTACTACATCATCCGATAGGTTTAATACACGACATCCACCGATCACTAAACGACAAATTTACATCCTACATCGTCTGATGGGTTTAACACTCAACATCACCCGATCACAAAACGACAAACTTTCTACTTATATCTTCTGATGGCTTCCATTGAAGACATCATTCGATGACTTTACTGAAGACATCATCTGATGGCTTTACTGAAGACATCATCCGATAGACAACAGAACAACAACTCAACATCTGCCGATAGACATCATCTACCGATAGAGAACAGGGCGACATTTCAACTACTCCTTGCTATACAAACACAACTCTAACTACAGAAAGGAATTTACTTACTTCACTGAAATCATTCAGAAACAATTCAAATCATTGCATTACTCAAAATCTAGTAAGAACCAAAATTAAAACCCAACAGAATACTATTATCAGAAAAATCTCAAAAACGTATTCAAATATTGAAACTACTACTGTCATGAAAACTCAACATACTTAAATTGAAACATTGTCAACTAAACGTTCACACCAACTGACATCAGTTAAACTGCCCCATCAACTGCCAAATTGTTACATAGATGCACTCCTCCAACCAGTCTAGTCCTCAGCAAACTCAGTAAACACACCTGCTGTCACTTTTTCACCTACATCACAAAACTCATCTATTAGCCTAATGCTAAGTAAGTAAAGCAATAATGTAATGTAATGCTGAAACATAAATTCCTAAATATGCAGTTTCTATTTTCTCATCTCAGTTGCATATGCATCGTTTCTGATCTGATCCCCCTGTGAAATTGGGAGTTGGATCACTTCTCCCAAAGTCATACATCCTCTCTCTTGATTAAGGGGCAGATTAGTTCCCTTAACAACTGATCTGATCCCCCTGTGAAATTGGGGTTTGGATCATTTCCCCCAAAGTCATACAATCCTCTCTCTTGGTTAAGGGGCGGATTAGTTCCCTTAACAACTGTTACAGTCTGTTCATTTCTTACCATGTCATTTCATGTAAATTCATTTTCGCATAAATTTTCAAAATATGATGCATGACATACAAACATTCAAACACACATAATCCTACTGTTCTGTGAAGTAGGCCCGAAGACACAAGCAAATTTTATTTACCTGGTCTCCTGGAAATTGCTCGGCTGTAAGCTACCTTAGAAGTTCGCTCACCTAAGTTCATAACAGAACATTAATCAAACCTTCGCTAAACTTTACCAAAAATTAACCAGAGGAACAAGGAAACCAGTTTGGAACTCTACTGCTTGCACATTCCCATTTATTCCCCAAGAACCCGAACCTACTCTCATCAACAGCATCTTTGAAATCCTCACATTGTACTCTCTCAGTTATCTGACTGCTAAAACGCAAGAGAATGAGGAAAAACGTACCTAAGTTGAAAGAGAATCGAGCAAGAAAATCGCCTAGAGAGCTCTGCTGTTTGAGCTGAAAACCGAGAGAGGAGAGTAGGGAAAGAGTGGCGGCTACAGTGCATTTAATCACAAAGCCTCTTTCCTTAAATAGGTTATCCATTATAAGTTCTCAATTTACCACTATGCCCTTACTTAGTCACTCATTAACCTAATTAATACTTTCTCAAATTTTCTCTACAACATGCTTACTATTAAATAACGGATTAGAAATTGGTTTAATAGAACCGGGTGCTACAATCTACCCTCCTTAAAAGAATTTTGTCCTCAAAATTCAGTACCTGAACAGTTCTGGATGTTGGTCCATCATGTCTTGCTGGCGCTCCCAAGTTGTCTCCTCAATGTTCTGGTTATGCCATAAGACTTTCACCAGTGGAACTTCATTGTTGCGCAACACCTTTACAGCATGGTCTAGGATTCTTATTGGTTTCTCCTCATAGGTAAGGGTATGATGAACTTCAATGTCCTGCTGCTCCACAACATGATATAGATCCCTTATGCACTTCTTCAACATAGAAACATGGAACACACCGTGTATCCCCTCCATAGAAGCCGGTAGCTGCAACTGATAGGCTGCTCTCCCAACTCTCTTCAGAATAGTGAATGGTCCAATAAATCTGGGGTTCAACTTGCCTCTCTTCTCGAATCTCACAACTCCTTTAAATGGTGATACCTTGAGGAAAACTTCATCACCTACTTCAAACTCTAGCTCTCTGCGTCTTCTGTCGGCATAACTTTTCTGCTGGCTTTAAACTGTTAAGATCCTCTAGCAGATGAGGGCAACCTTCTCAACAGTTTGTTGCACAATGTCAGGACCAAGCAACTGTGCTTCACCAACTTCATACCAGTACAAAGGTGATCTACATTTCCACCCATACAAGGTCTCATAAGGTGTCATTTCTATTGTTGCCTGAAAACTGTTATTATAAGAGAATTCTACTAAGGATAGGTACTTGCTCCAAGAAATTTGAAATATTGAAGGTAATGAAATTTTATATTGATAATCATTCATGATATTGGATGGAATGAGTTTAAATGATTGAAAGAGAATGATCTTGAAGTGATTTTTGGAGAAGAGAAAAACTATGATCTCCATGTAGTAAAACTTGATTATGTCTTATATTTGTAAATGATAAAATGGATAAATTAGGTTTTGTTGTGAGTTGAAATTTGAGTTTAAATGTTTCGCATTAGCCTGAATTTTATATGCTTGATGATTAATAATTAAATGTATTGAGATCATAAAGTAAAGAAAATGTTTAAAAGATTTGAGTTATTGGATTACATATTGTATCCAAGTTAATTGAGGATGTGTTTTATGAAACATATTATTTTAAGGGTTAATGAAAGTATGAAAGTGATTCATATTGGTTGAAATGTGTGTGAATTGATGATAGTTAAATTAGTACATAAATTTTTGCATATAATTAGTGTTAATAAATTATAATGTTTTGGTTATCGTTTGAAATAGAATAAAATATTATTTGAGGATTATAATTCATAATAGAGGTTTTAGAGAAGTTTTGAGATAAGTTTAAAATGTATATTTAAAATGTGATTGTAAGCGATTAAAGTGTCACATTTTTCACAAATTTTGGGATATCATCATAGAACGTGTAGTTAGTAGTTGCATAACCATCATTTATGCATAATTTGGATTATCATCAAAACAAGATTTGCATGTTCATACTTCATGCATTATTAGTATGTATAATGCATTCAATGTATGCATGGTGATGATGTATATATATATATAAATGGTATTACGGGAGGTATGATTGGTAACATTCGAACCCAATATATATCTCTCTGAATATGTATTGTGTACGTGTATAAAGTCAGAAAATAGAAGAAGAGTGACTGTGAGCTCCTCTGGGTTTGAAATAATTAGCCCTCCGGAGGTATATTGTGACGTGGAAGCGCTATTGTAAAATAGTCAGAATGATGTATATGTGTGCGGCTTTACATATTGAGATTATGGATCATGGATCATGGATCATGAATATTAGCATTAACTTATATGTTGATATGGTTTATGCATATTAACATTCACATAACATGTAATATGGTACTTGATAAATATAAGATCAAGTAAATAATATGGTGCACCCACTTGCATTGATTAACTTTTCATGGCAAGTGGTGTGTGAGAGTTGCATTTCATACTCATTACATAAAGTTTAGTATAAGAATAAGAAACGAGTGATTCATAGCATCTTGACAATGATTAATTGTCAGTCTAGACATATTCACTTATACATTGATTAGTTCCAATATATAGAAGAATGTGCTAAACAAAAATAAAGTTAGACATTTCTTGTACATATCTAGTGAGTTATGTAATGAATAAGAGGTTTAGACATTAATTATAATGTCAACAAAAATTTATTAAAAGAGTATAAGGTTAGACATTTGTAATGCCCCGAGCTTTCTAAACTCAGTTCGTTACTCATAAACCCGAACATAACTAAGAAAATTTCGGACCAAATTTAAAACTTCGTTCGAAAGTCAAATTTTGAACGTTTGCTAAAATATAAAAAAAACTTGCAGTGGAAAATCTTTGAGCAAAGCAAGGTTAAGCAAAATTATAAAACAGTGTTTGAATAATCAATTAAAATATTAAGAAAATAATTCGGCAGGAAGAGATGAAAGCTTAGGCATGAAATACTTAAGTTTATAAAAGTCAAACACATCATCCGCTGAACAAAGTCAACGAGAAGGGAAGAAAACAAACCGAAGGCTTTCACCGATGACGTCAGCCAGATGGAATCAATTATCCAACCTCAACCGATTGCAAAACGACAAGTTTTGCTACTCGCATCTACCGATGACGTCAGCCGGATGATTCGTTCATCCAGCCTCTGCCGACCACAAACGACAAGTCTTTTACCACGTCATCCGATAGGTTTAATACACGACATCCACCGATCGCTAAACGACAAAACTTCTACTACATCATCCGATAGGTTTAATACACGACATCCACCGATCGCTAAATGACAAAACTTCTACTACATCATCCGATAGGTTTAATACACGACATCCACCGATCACTAAACGACAAATTTACATCCTACATCGTCTGATGGGTTTAACACTCAACATCACCCGATCACAAAACGACAAACTTTCTACTTATATCTTCTGATGGCTTCCATTGAAGACATCATTCGATGACTTTACTGAAGACATCATCTGATGGCTTTACTGAAGACATCATCCGATAGACAACAGAACAACAACTCACATCTGCCGATAGACATCATCTACCGATAGAGAACAGGGCGACATTTCAACTACTCCTTGCTATACAAACACAACTCTAACTACAGAAAGGAATTTACTTACTTCACTGAAATCATTCAGAAACAATTCAAATCATTGCATTACTCAAAATCTAGTAAGAACCAAAATTAAAACCCAACAGAATACTATTATCAGAAAAATCTCAAAAACGTATTCAAATATTGAAACTACTACTGTCATGAAAACTCAACATACTTAAATTGAAACATTGTCAACTAAACGTTCACACCAACTGACATCAGTTAAACTGCCCCATCAACTGCCAAATTGTTACATAGATGCACTCCTCCAACCAGTCTAGTCCTCAGCAAACTCAGTAAACACACCTGCTGTCACTTTTTTCACCTACATCACAAAACTCATCTATTAGCCTAATGCTAAGTAAGTAAAGCAATAATGTAATGTAATGCTGAAACATAAATTCCTAAATATGCAGTTTCTATTTCTCATCTCAGTTGCATATGCATCGTTTCTGATCTGATCCCCTGTGAAATTGGGAGTTGGATCACTTCTCCCAAAGTCATACATCCTCTCTCTTGATTAAGGGGCAGATTAGTTCCCTTAACAACTGATCTGATCCCCCTGTGAAATTGGGGTTTGGATCATTTCCCCCAAAGTCATACAATCCTCTCTCTTGGTTAAGGGGCGGATTAGTTCCCTTAACAACTGTTACAGTCTGTTCATTTCTTACCATGTCATTTCATGTAAATTCATTTTCGCATAAATTTTCAAAATATGATGCATGACATACAAACATTCAAACACACATAATCCTACTGTTCTGTGAAGTAGGCCCGAAGACACAAGCAAATTTTATTTACCTGGTCTCCTGGAAATTGCTCGGCTGTAAGCTACCTTAGAAGTTCGCTCACCTAAGTTCATAACAGAACATTAATCAAACCTTCGCTAAACTTTACCAAAAATTAACCAGAGGAACAAGGAAACCAGTTTGGAACTCTACTGCTTGCACATTCCCATTTATTCCCCAAGAACCCGAACCTACTCTCATCAACAGCATCTTTGAAATCCTCACATTGTACTCTCTCAGTTATCTGACTGCTAAAACGCAAGAGAATGAGGAAAAACGTACCTAAGTTGAAAGAGAATCGAGCAAGAAAATCGCCTAGAGAGCTCTGCTGTTTGAGCTGAAAACCGAGAGAGGAGAGTAGGGAAAGAGTGGCGGCTACAGTGCATTTAATCACAAAGCCTCTTTCCTTAAATAGGTTATCCATTATAAGTTCTCAATTTACCACTATGCCCTTACTTAGTCACTCATTAACCTAATTAATACTTTCTCAAATTTTCTCTACAACATGCTTACTATTAAATAACGGATTAGAAATGGTTTAATAGAACCGGGTGCTACAATCTACCCTCCTTAAAAGAATTTTGTCCTCAAAATTCAGTACCTGAACAGTTCTGGATGTTGGTCCATCATGTCTTGCTGGCGCTCCCAAGTTGTCTCCTCAATGTTCTGGTTATGCATAAGACTTTCACCAGTGGAACTTCATTGTTGCGCAACACCTTTACAGCATGGTCTAGGATTCTTATTGGTTTCTCCTCATAGGTAAGGGTATGATGAACTTCAATGTCCTGCTGCTCCACAACATGATATAGATCCCTTATGCACTTCTTCAACATAGAAACATGGAACACACCGTGTATCCCCTCCATAGAAGCCGGTAGCTGCAACTGATAGGCTGCTCTCCCAACTCTCTTCAGAATAGTGAATGGTCCAATAAATCTGGGGTTCAACTTGCCTCTCTTCTCGAATCTCACAACTCCTTTAAATGGTGATACCTTGAGGAAAACTTCATCACCTACTTCAAACTCTAGCTCTCTGCGTCTTCTGTCGGCATAACTTTTCTGCTGGCTTTAAACTGTTAAGATCCTCTAGCAGATGAGGGCAACCTTCTCAACAGTTTGTTGCACAATGTCAGGACCAAGCAACTGTGCTTCACCAACTTCATACCAGTACAAAGGTGATCTACATTTCCACCCATACAAGGTCTCATAAGGTGTCATTTCTATTGTTGCCTGAAAACTGTTATTATAAGAGAATTCTACTAAGGATAGGTACTTGCTCCAAGAACCTTGAAAATCCAATATGCATGCACAAAGCATATCCTCTAATGTTTGGATTGTTCTTTCGGACTGTCCATCTGTTTGAGGGTGAAAGGCTGTGCTAAAGTTGAGCTGTGTACCCATAGCCTGATGCAAACTCTCCCAAAACTTATATGTAAATCTAGAATCGTGGTCTGAAACTATGGTATTTGGAACTCCATGCAACCTAACGATTTCTTGCACGTACAATTCAGCAAGTTGATCCATCGAGTAAGTCACCTTTATTGGTAGGAAATGAGTTGATTTGTTTTGTAGCACCCGGCTCTATTAAACCAAATTTAATTGCCAATTATAATGTGTTAATTTTATGGAAGAATTGAGGGAGAAAGTGATTAGGTTAGTTAATAACTATGTAAGGACAAAAGGGTAATTAGCAATTTTATAAATGGATAACGTATTTAATGGAGGGTTTAATGAGGTTTAGCCGCCACTGTTTCCCTCATTTTCCTTCTCGGTATTCAGCTCAAGCACAGCAGAGCTCCAGGCGATTTCCCTCTCCGATCCTCATTCCTCGAACTAGGTGAGTTTTCCATTTTATTTCTCGAGATTTTAGTGGCTAGATAGCAGAGATAGTGTAATGCGCGTATTTTGATAATACTGCGAGTGAGTTGAGTTCGATTTTAATATTGAGCCGAGAGTGTAAGATGATTAGAGATTTCAAACGAGCCTCTTAGGTTTCAGAACGATTTAGGATAAGGTTAGTGGTGATCTAATCGGTATTTTTGCTTATGACGCTAGGTGAGCAGGGTTTCCAGAGTAGTTGAAACCGAACGATTTTCAGGAGACCAGGTAAGTAAAGTATGCATGTGCCTTCGGGCCTACATCACAAAACAGTAGGGTTATGCATATTGAGAATGATTTTGTGTGTCACACATCATGTTTTTGAAAGATTACGAAAATGAATTTCCATGTAAGAATAGTGAAGTATGAACTGTATGTGACAGACAAACTATTAAGGGAACTAATCCGCCCCTTAATCGAGTAGAGGATGTATGACATTGGGAGAATTGATCCCACTCCCAAGGGAACAGAGGGATCAGTTCAGCTATTAAGGGAACTAATCCGCCCCTTAATCGAGTAGAGGATGTATGACCTTGGGAAAATTGATCCACTTCCCGAGGGAACCGAGGGATCAAATCAGCTTATGAACGTATGTGAATGCAACTGAGATGAGAAAGTAGAAACTGCATGTTTAGGAATTTATGTTTCAGCATTTCATTCCATTACTGCTTTACTTACTTAGCATTAGGCTAATAGATGAGGTTGTGATGTAGGTGGAGAAGTTTCAGTAGGTGAGCCTTCTGAGTTCATTGAAGGATAGGCTGGTTGGGGGAGCACACTCATGCCACGGACCTGGCATTTGATGAGGCAGTTTAACTGATGTCTGTTGGAGTAAAGGTGAAGTTGACAACGTTTTGATTTGAATAGGTTGAGTCCTCATGACAGTGGTTGTTTCAATGTTTTGAAAATGTTTTGAATTTTTCTGATAATGGTATTCTGCTGAGATTTGACGATGGCACTTGCTGGATTGTTTTAAGTAATGCATTTGTTAGAATGTATTTAAATGATTTTCAGTAATGTAAGTAATTTCATTTCTGTAATTAGAGTTGTGTTTGCGTAGCATGGAGTAGTTGAGTTGTTGTTCTGTCGCCTATCGGAAGATATAAGTAGGACTTTTGTCGTTTTGCGGCCGGTGGTTATAGAGTAAAGTCGATCGGATGAGGAAATCATCCAGCTGACGTCACCGGTGGATATAGAGTAAAGTCGATCGGATGAGGAAATCATCCGACTGACGTCACCGGTAGATATAGAGTGAAGTCGATCGGATGAGGAAATCATCCGGCTGACGTCACCGGTAGATGTAGGATGTATCTTGTCGTTTTGTGACCGGATGATGTAGTCGAAACTTTATCGTTTTGTTATCAGGGAAAAGCCTTCTGTTTTCTACGTCAGTTCCTTCTGGTTGACTTCGTTCTTCAGATGATGTGTTTGACTTTCATAAATTTCAAGTATTTCACGCCTAAACTTTCATCCCTTCCGGTTGAATTATTTTCTTAATATTTTATGTGATCATTCAAACACTGTTACATAGTTTTGCTCAACTCTATTTTGCTCAAAGATTTCCGCTGCAAGTTTTCATGCTTTGTCAAACGTTAAAATTTGAATTTCGAAGGAAGTTTAAATTTCGGTCCAAGTCTTTTTTAGTAATATCCGAGTTTACGAGTAACAAACTGGGTTCAGAAAACTCGGGGCTTCACAGTATGGTATCAGAGACATTCAGTTAAACTGTTCAAAAGATTACTCATTAGTGTCAATCGTTGCATGGGGGTACTCCAACAACTGTAAGTGTTTACCTTAACCTTAGCTACTAGGTATTTAAGAGTATAATTAACCTTGTGCAGGAATATAGCAAATGTCTAGACGACCAGGAAGACCAAGGTTACCAAGGGAGATACCAAGTCCGAGGCGGGAGGAGGACTCTAGTGTAATTAGGCAGCTGACAGAATTGATGTGTCAGTAGACTGATATAGTACGTCAACAGTCTGACCAATTAGGAGTGCTGTTGAGCCGGGAGAATCAAGGAAGTGCCAACTCGGGCTCTAGCAGTGAACATTCTGGAGATAGATTCTGGAGACTGAGACCACCCACGTTTGATGGTCAGTCAACTGATCCAGTTATTGCTGAGGGTTGGCTTAGAAAAATTGAGAGTATGTTTAGGTGTGCCAATATTGGAGAAGAGGACAAAGTCACGTTGGCCACGTTCCATTTGGCTGGTGAAGCTCAACTCTGGTGGGAAACAGTTGAAACCACCACTGACATTCTGACTATGACTTGGTCACAGTTTAAGGACATTTTTATGAGAAATATTTTAACAGCACGGTCCAAACCGCAAAGAAGTTGGAGTTTCTGAATTTGAAGCAGACAGGGTCGGTGGCAGAGTACAGTAGGCAATTTGAGTCCTTGTCCAGGTTTGCTGGACATTTTGCTCATAAGGACGAGGATAAGGTGTTCAAATTTGTGCATGGACTGAAGTCGGAGATTTATCGAGGAGTCAAATTCTGTGGCATTAAAGGTTTAACGTTCAGTGAAGTTGTGTCCACTGCCCTGGAAGTGGAAGAAGCTGAAGGGAAGTGTGCTAGACCAAAGGAGGTTTCGCAAAAGTGTATCCAGCCACACCATCAGAGGGGAGAGAAGAGGCCAAGTGAAGGCCAAAGTCACCAAGGATCTGGAAAGAGGGTACTGAATACCCAGAAGTTTCCTCAATGCCCGAAATGTTCAAAGAATCACTCGGGTGAGTGTAGATTTGGATCGGGTAAGTGTTTTAATTGTGAAGAGGTTGGACATTTGTACAAGGATTGCCCAAAGCCCCGGATCGTTCGATGTTTCCATTGCAACAAGGTTGGCCATGTCAACAGAGATTGCCCAGCTTTGAAGGGTGGCCCTGCCAGGATTAAGCCAAGAATATTCTCCATGATGGAGTCAGGTGGTGAGGACCAGCCTGCTGTAGTGTCAGGTACTATATTGATTAACTCTGTACCTGCTTTTACTTTGATAGATTCAGGTGCAACTCATTCTTTTATAGCCTCTACATTTGCTGATAAGTTAGATGTACGGTTTACTCCTTCTGAGCATGTGTATAATGTAGCATTACCTTCTGGTGAGCACATGCACTCCAGTCAAATGATGCCTGATAGTGTGGTGTTAGTAGGGAACATGAATTTGCCTGCTGATCTTATTGTTATGGACATAATGGGGTTTGATGTGATCCTAGGAATGGATTGGTTGTTTAAGCATTATGCCACTATAGATTGTAGAACTGGAATAGTTAGTTTTCACCCCCTAGTGGTTTAAACCATACTTTCCAAGCCCTGAAGAAGAGTAAGGAAATGACTGTAATGACTTCTGTTAGTTGTAGACCCTCCCCTTGCAGAGAATATTTGTGCTTTTTGGCCAGTGTTTTAGACACACAAACTGTAGAAAAATCTAACCCCAAGGATGTTTTAGTTGTCCAAAATTTTCCAGAAGTATTTCTAGATGACCTTCCTAGTTTGCCACCGGATAGGGAAATTGAATTCGTGGTAGATGTTTACCCCGGCGCTGAGCCAGTATCTAAGAATCCATATAGACTAGCACCAACAGAACTTAAAGAGTTGAAGAAACAGTAAGAGGACTTGTTGGAAAAGGGGTTCATACGCCCTAGCTTTTCACCATGGGGTGCACCTATCCTTTTTGTCAAAAAGAAGGATGGATCAATGCGTATGTGCATAGACTATAGAGAATTGAATAAGCTAACTGTCAAGAACAAGTATCCACTGCCGAGGATCGATGATTTATTTGATTAGCTTAAGGGTGCAAGAGTTTTCTCAAAAATTGACCTTAGGTCCGGTTATTACCAATTGAAGATTAAATCTGAAGATATCCCAAAGACTGCCTTTCGCACAAGGTATGAGCATTATGAGTTTTTGGTTATGTCTTTTGGTTTGACAAATGCGCCAGCAGCCTTCATGGATCTCATGAATAGGGTGTTTCGCGAGTATTTGGACAAGTTTGTCATTGTATTCATAGATGACATTTTAATCTATTTTAGAACTAAGGATGAGCATGCAGGACACCTAAGCTTGGTGTTAGGATTGCTGAGGCAGCACCAACTTTATGCCAAATTTTCTAAGTGTGAGTTTTGGTTGGACAGAGTTCACTTTTTAGGATATGTCATCTCTGGAGATGGGATATCTGTTGACCCAGGTAAGGTTCAAGCTGTTAAGGAATGACCCCAACCGAAGAATGCTTCTGATATCAGGAGTTTTCTTGGGTTAGCAGGATATTACAGAAAATTTATTGAAGGATTCTCAAAGATTGCAACACCCCTCACTCGGTTAACTAGGAAAAATATCAAGTATGCTTGGACAGAGGAGTGTGAGTCCAGTTTCCAGACCTTGAAAAAGAAACTGACCAATGCCCCTATATTGACCCTACCCGATGAGAGTGGAAAGTTTAGCATTTACTGTGATGCTTCCAAGATTGGTCTTGGATGTGCGTTAATGCAAGATGGAAAGGTTATAGCTTATGCTTCTAGGCAGTTAAAAGTACACGAAAAGAATTACCCTACACATGACTTAGAATTAGCTGTTGTGGTTTTTGCATTAAAGATTTGGAGGCACTACCTGTATGGACAAACCTGTGAGATATTTTCGGATCATAAAAGTCTGAAATACATTTTCACGCAAAAGGAACTGAATATGAGGCAACGTAGGTGGTTAGAGTTCGTTAAGGATTATGATTTTGAGATTAAGTACCACCCTGGCAAGGCGAATGTAGTGGTTGATGCTTTGAGTAGAGTGACTCCTTCAGTCTCTGTATTGATTCTGGAAATACCAATAGCCTTAGAGACAGAATTCCAAAGATTTAACCTGGAAGCTGTATCTAGTGTGTCAGCCATGCTTTCGGCCATGTCCTCGAGGCCCACTATTTTGGAGAAAATAAAGGAAGTTCAAATGAATGACGCTGAATGTAATAATTATAAGTTGTGCATAGATTCTACTGACAAGTCGGATTTCAACTGCTCAGCTGATGGAATTCTCAAGTTTCGAAATAGATGGTTTGTTCTGGCTGATACTGAACTTAGAAAGGAAATCCTATCTGAGGCACATTCCTCCAGATTTTCAGTTCATCCTGGGGGTACGAAAATGTACAGAGACCTCAAGCAACATTATTGGTGGCCAGGTATGAGGAGATGTGTGGCGGAGTACGTGGAGTCATGTCTGGTCTGCCAGCAAGTCAAAGCTGAACATCAGAGGCCTGCTGGAACATTACAACCCTTACCAGTTCCCGAATGGAAATGGGAACAAATAACTATGGATTTTGTTATAGGATTACCTAGAACAACAAAAGGTCACGATGCAATTTGGGTAGTAGTTGATCGTTTAACCAAATCAGCTCACTTTCTGCCAATAAAGATAACATACTCGATGGATCAATTGGCTGAGTTGTATGTGCATGAGGTTGTTAGACTGCATGGAGTTCCAAGCACCATAGTTTCAGACCGAGACTCCAGATTTACATCTAAGTTTTGGAAATGTATGCACAAGGCTATGAGAACACAGCTTAGTTTTAGCACAGCCTTTCATCCTCAAACTGATGGACAATCCGAGAGAACTATCCAAACGTTGGAGGATATGCTTCGTGCATGTGTGCTGGAATTTCAGGGTTCTTGGAGTAAGTATATACCATGATTGAATTCTCTTATAATACAGTTTTCAAGCAACAATAGGCATGGCACCATACGAGGCATTATATGGGCGTAAGTGCAGATCTCCATTATATTGGGATGAAGTTGGAGAAGCACAGTTGATTGGTCCTGACATTGTGCAGCAGACAGTGGAAAGATTGCTCTTATCCGACAGAGGATCTTAACAGCTCAAAGCCGGCAGAAAAGCTATGCAGACAAAAGACGAAGAGAATTAGAATTTGATGTCGGTAATGAGGTTTTCCTTAAGGTGTCGCCTTTCAAAGGAGTTGTGAGATTTGGGAAAAAGAGGCAAGTTGAACCCCAGATATATTGGACCTTTTCAAATCGTGAAGAGAATTGGGAAGTCAGCATATCAACTTCAGTTACCAGCCTCTCTCGAGGGAATTCATAATGTGTTTCATGTTTCCATGCTAAAGAAATGTGTTAGAGATCCTTCACAGATTATAGAACAGCAGAGTATCGAAGTCCTTCCTACTCTTGCATTTGAGGAGAAACCAGTAAGAATCTTAGATTATGCAGTGAAGGTATTACGCAACAAAGAAGTTCCACTGGTAAAGGTCTTATGGCACAACCAGAATATTGAGGAGACAACTTGGGAGCGCCAGCAAGACATGAGGACCATATCCGAAATTATTCAGGTACTAATTTTGAGGACAAATTCTTTTAAGGAGGGTAGATTGTAGCACCCGGCTCTATTAAACCAAATTTAATTGCCAATTATAATGTGTTAATTTTATGGAAGAATTGAGGGAGAAAGTGATTAGGTTAGTTAATAACTATGTAAGGACAAAAGGGTAATTAGCAATTTTATAAATGGATAACGTATTTAATGGAGGGTTTAATGAGGTTTAGCCGCCACTGTTTCCCTCATTTTCCTTCTCGGTATTCAGCTCAAGCACAGCAGAGCTCCAAGCGATTTCCCTCTCCGATCCTCATTCCTTAAACTATGTGAGTTTTCCATTTTATTTCTCGAGATTTTAGTGGCTAGATAGCAGAGATAGTGTAATGCACGTATTTTGATAATACTGCGAGTGAGTTGAGTTCGATTTTAATATTGAGCCGAGAGTGTATGATGATTAGAGATTTCAAACGAGCCCCTTAGGTTTCAGAACGATTTAGGATAAGGTTAGTGTGATCTAATTGGTATTTTTGCTTATGACGCTAGGTGAGCAGGGTTTCCAGAGTAGTTGAAACCGAACGATTTCCAGGAGACCAGGTAAGTAAAGTATGCATGTGCCTTCGGGCCTACATCACAAAACAGTAGGGTTATGCATATTGAGAATGATTTTGTGTGTCACGCATCATGTTTTTGAAAGATTACGAAAATGAATTTCCATGTAAGAATAGTGAAGTATGAACTGTATGTGACAGACAAACTATTAAGGGAACTAATCCGCCCCTTAATCGAGTAGAGGATGTATGGCATTGGGAGAATTGATCCCACTCCCAAGGGAACAGAGGGATCAGTTCAGCTATTAAGGGAACTAATCCGCCCCTTAATCGAGTAGAGGATGTATGACATTGGAAAAATTGATCCACTTCCCGAGGGAACCGAGGGATCAGATCAGCTTAGAACGTATGTGAATGCAACTGAGATGAGAAAGGAGAAACTGCATGTTTAGGAATTTATGTGTCAGCATTTCATTCCATTACTGCTTTACTTACTTAGCATTAGGCTAATAGGATGAGGTTTGTGATGTAGGTGGAGAAGTTTCAGTAGGTGAGCCTTCTGAGTTCATTGAAGGATAGGCTGGTTGGGGGAGCACACTCATGCCACGGACCTGGCATTTGATGAGGCAGTTTAACTGATGTCTGTTGGAGTAAAGGTGAAGTTGACAACGTTTTGATTGTAATAGGTTGAGTCCTCATGACAGTGGTTGTTCAAATGTTTTGAAAATGTTTTGAATTTTTTCTGATAATGGTATTCTGCTGAGATTTGACGATGCCACTTGCTGGATGGTTTTAAGTAATGCATTTGTTAGATGGTTTTGAATGATTCAGTAATGTGAGTAATTTTCATTTCTGTAATTAGAGTGTGTTTGCGTAGCATGGAGTAGTTGAGTTGTGTTCTGTCGCCTATCGGAAGATATAAGTAGGACTTTTGTCGTTTGCGGCCGGTGGTTATAGAGTAAAGTCGATCGGATGAGAAAATCACCGGCTGACGTCACTGGTGGATATAGAGTAAAGTCGATCGGATGAGGAAATCATCCGGCTGACGTCACCGGTGATATAGAGGTGAGTCGATCGGATGAGGAAATCATCCGGCTGACGTCACCGGTTAGATGTAGGAGGTATCTTGTCGTTTGTGACCGGATGATGTAGGCGAAACTTTGTCGTTTTGTTATCAGGGAAAAGCCTTCTGTTTCTACGTCAGTTCCTTCCGGTGGACTGTCGTTCTTCGGATGGATGTGTTTGACTTTCATAAATTTCAAGTATTTCACGCCTAAACTTTCATCCCTTCCGGTTTGAATTATTTCTTAATATTTATGTGATCATTCAAACACTGTTACATAGTTTTGCTCAACTCTATTTGCTCAAAGATTTCCGCTGCAAATTTTCATGCTTTATCAAACGTTAAACTTGAATTTCGAAGGAAGTTTAAATTTCGGTCCAAGTCTTTTTAGTAATATCCGAGTTTACGAGTAACAAACTGGGTTCAGAAAACTCGGGGCATCACATGTTTAGACGGTCAACTATCACCCAAATTGCATCATGTACTTTAGTCGTTCTAGTCAATCCTACTACAAAGTCCATCGTTATTCGCTCCCATTTCCATTCGGGAACTAGTAAAGGTTGTAACATTCCAGCAGGTCTCTGATGCTCAGCTTTAACCTGCTGACAACACAGACATGATCCTACATATTCTGCCACACTTCGTTTCATACCTGGCCACCATAATGCTGTTTAAGATCCTTGTACATCTTTGTACTCCTAGGGTGAACAGAGAACCTGGAAGAGTGTGCTTCAGAAATAATCTCATCACGAAGTCTTTTAAACAGCATGGACAAACCATCTATTTCTAAACGTAAGGATTCATTAGCAGAATAGTTAAAATCTATTCTGTCCGTAGAGTTCCATTTTAACGGGTACTTGTTTACACTCGTCATCATTCGTTGAGCTTCCTTTATTTTCGCCAAAATATAGGCTTGAAAGTTATGGCTGAGAGTAATAGCTGACACATTGGATATTGCTTCTAGATCAAACCTCTGGCATTCAGACCGAGACTCCAGATGTACATCTAATGTTTTGGGAATGTATGCACAGTCTGAGAAAAACACACGCTTAGTTTTAGCAAACCTTTCTCCTCAAACTGAGGACATCCGAGAGAACTATCAAACGTTGGAGGATTAATGCGGTCGGCATGTGTGCTGGGAATTTCATCAGGGGTCTGGATAATTATCCATTGATGGAATTCTCTTAAATACAGTTTTTCCAAGCACATAGGGCATGGCACCATATCGAGGCATTATAGTGCGTAAGTGCAGATCTCCATTATATTGGGATGAAGTTGGAGAAGCACAGTTGATGGTCCTGACATTGTGCAGCAGACAGTGGAAAAGATTGCTCTTATCGACAGAGGATCTTAACAGCTCAAAGCCGGCAGAAAAGCTATGCAGACAAAAGACGAAGAGAATTAGAATTTGATGTCGGTAATGAGGTTTTCCTTAAGGTGTCGCCTTTCAAAGGAGTTGTGAGATTTGGGAAAAAGAGGCAAGTTGAACCCCAGATATATTGGACCTTTTCAAATCGTGAAGAGAATTGGGAAGTCAGCATATCAACTTCAGTTACCAGCCTCTCTCGAGGGAATTCATAATGTGTTTCATGTTTCCATGCTAAAGAAATGTGTTAGAGATCCTTCACAGATTATAGAACAGCAGAGTATCGAAGTCCTTCCTACTCTTGCATTTGAGGAGAAACCAGTAAGAATCTTAGATTATGCAGTGAAGGTATTACGCAACAAAGAAGTTCCACTGGTAAAGGTCTTATGGCACAACCAGAATATGAGGAGACAACTTGGGAGCGCCAGCAAGACATGATGGACCAATATCCGAAATTATTCAGGTACTAAATTTTGAGGACAAAATTCTTTTAAGGAGGGTAGATTGTAGCACCCGGCTCTATTAAACCAAATTTAATTGCCAATTATAATGTGTTAATTTTATGGAAGAATTGAGGGAGAAAGTGATTAGGTTAGTTAATAACTATGTAAGGACAAAAGGGTAATTAGCAATTTTATAAATGGATAACGTATTTAATGGAGGGTTTAATGAGGTTTAGCCGCCACTGTTTCCCTCATTTTCCTTCTCGGTATTCAGCTCAAGCACAGCAGAGCTCCAAGCGATTTCCCTCTCCGATCCTCATTCCTTAAACTATGTGAGTTTTCCATTTTATTTCTCGAGATTTTAGTGGCTAGATAGCAGAGATAGTGTAATGCACGTATTTTGATAATACTGCGAGTGAGTTGAGTTCGATTTTAATATTGAGCTGAGAGTGTATGATGATTAGAGATTTCAAACGAGCCCCTTAGGTTTCAGAACGATTTAGGATAAGGTTAGTGGTGATCTAATTGGTATTTTTGCTTATGACGCTAGGTGAGCAGGGTTTCCAGAGTAGTTGAAACCGAACGATTTCCAGGAGACCAGGTAAGTAAAGTATGCATGTGCCTTCGGGCCTACATCACAAAACAGTAGGGTTATGCATATTGAGAATGATTTTGTGTGTCACGCATCATGTTTTTGAAAGATTACGAAAATGAATTTCCATGTAAGAATAGTGAAGTATGAACTGTATGTGACAGACAAACTATTAAGGGAACTAATCCGCCCCTTAATCGAGTAGAGGATGTATGGCATTGGGAGAATTGATCCCACTCCCAAGGGAACAGAGGGATCAGTTCAGCTATTAAGGGAACTAATCCGCCCCTTAATCGAGTAGAGGATGTATGACATTGGAAAAATTGATCCACTTCCCGAGGGAACCGAGGGATCAGATCAGCTTATGAACGTATGTGAATGCAACTGAGATGAGAAAGTAGAAACTGCATGTTTAGGAATTTATGTTTCAGCATTTCATTCCATTACTGCTTTACTTACTTAGCATTAGGCTAATAGATGAGGTTTGTGATGTAGGTGGAGAAGTTTCAGTAGGTGAGCCTTCTGAGTTCATTGAAGGATAGGCTGGTTGGGGGAGCACACTCATGCCACGGACCTGGCATTTGATGAGGCAGTTTAACTGATGTCTGTTGGAGTAAAGGTGAAGTTGACAACGTTTTGATTTGAATAGGTTGAGTCCTCATGACAGTGGTTGTTTCAATGTTTTGAAAATGTTTTGAATTTTTCTGATAATGGTATTCTGCTGAGATTTGACGATGGCACTTGCTGGATTGTTTTAAGTAATGCATTTGTTAGAATGGTATTTGAATGATTTCAGTAATGTGAGTAATTTCATTTCTGTAATTAGAGTTGTGTTTGCGTAGCATGGAGTAGTTGAGTTGTTGTTCTGTCGCCTATCGGAAGATATAAGTAGGACTTTTGTCGTTTTGCGGCCGGTGGTTATAGAGTAAAGTCGATCGGATGAGAAAATCATCCGGCTGACGTCACTGGTGGATATAGAGTAAAGTCGATCGGATGAGGAAATCATCCGGCTGACGTCACCGGTGGATATAGAGTGAAGTCGATCGGATGAGGAAATCATCCGGCTGACGTCACCGGTTAGATGTAGGATGTATCTTGTCGTTTTGTGACCGGATGATGTAGTCGAAACTTTGTCGTTTTGTTATCAGGGAAAAGCCTTCTGTTTTCTACGTCAGTTCCTTCCGGTTGACTTCGTTCTTCGGATGATGTGTTTGACTTTCATAAATTTCAAGTATTTCACGCCTAAACTTTCATCCCTTCCGGTTGAATTATTTTCTTAATATTTTATGTGATCATTCAAACACTGTTACATAGTTTTGCTCAACTCTATTTTGCTCAAAGATTTCCGCTGCAAATTTTCATGCTTTATCAAACGTTAAACTTTGAATTTCGAAGGAAGTTTAAATTTCGGTCCAAGTCTTTTTTAGTAATATCCGAGTTTACGAGTAACAAACTGGGTTCAGAAAACTCGGGGCATCACATGTTTAGACGGTCAACTATCACCCAAATTGCATCATGTACTTTAGTCGTTCTAGGCAATCCTACTACAAAGTCCATCGTTATTCGCTCCCATTTCCATTCGGGAACTAGTAAAGGTTGTAACATTCCAGCAGGTCTCTGATGCTCAGCTTTAACCTGCTGACAACACAGACATGATCCTACATATTCTGCCACACTTCGTTTCATACCTGGCCACCAATAATGCTGTTTAAGATCCTTGTACATCTTTGTACTCCTAGGGTGAACAGAGAACCTGGAAGAGTGTGCTTCAGAAATAATCTCATCACGAAGTCTTTTAACAGCAGGGACAAACCATCTATTTCTAAACTTAAGGATTCCATTAGCAGAATAGTTAAAATCTATTCTGTCCGTAGATTCCATGTTTAACTTGTACTTGTTACACTCGTCATCATTCGTTTGAGCTTCCTTTATTTTCTCCAAAATAGTAGGCTTTAAAGTTATGGCTGAGAGTATAGCTGACACATTGGATATTGCTTCTAGATCAAACCTCTGGAATTCAGACTCTAATGCTAATGGTACATCAAGAATCAAGGCTGAGGCTGAAGTTGTCACTCTACTCAAGGCATCTGCCACAACATTTGCTTTGCTAGGATGATATTTAATCTCAAAATCATAATCCTTTACAAATTCCAACCATCGACGTTGCCTCATGTGTAATTCCTTCTGTGTAAAGATATATTTCAGACTTTTATTGTCCGAGAATATATCACAAGTCTGTCCATACAGGTAGTGCCTCCAAATCTTAAGTGCGAATACAACTGCAGCTAATTCCAAGTCATGTGTAGGGTAATTCTTCTCATATGTTTTCAACTGCCTAGAGGCATAAGCTATTACCTTTCCCTCTTGCATCGAGACACAGCCAAGTCCAATCTTGGATGCATCACAGTAAATGCTAAATTTACCATCATCAACGAGAAGGGTCAAAACTGGAGCATTGGTCAGTTTCTGTTTCAAGGTCTGAAAACTATGCTCACAATCCTCAGTCCACACATACTTCATATTTTTCCTACTTAACCGAGTGAGGGGTGTTGCAATCTTTGAGAATCCTTCAATAAACTTCCTGTAATATCCTGCAAGTCCAAGGAAACTCCGAATATTTGCAGCATTCTTCTGTTGGGGCCACTCCTTAACTGCTTGAACCTTAGCTGGATCGACAGATATTCCATCACCAGAGATCGCATGACCAAGAAAGTGAACTCTGTCCAGCCAAAACTCATATTTGGAAAACTTGGCCTAGAGTTGGTGCAGCCTTAGCACCTCCAATACTAAGTTCAAATGTTCTGCATGTTCTTCACTAGAACATGAATAGATTAAAATATCATCTATAAACATAATAACAAACTTGTCTAAATACTCCTGAAACACTCTATGCATAAGATCCATGAAGGCTACCGGTGCATTTGTCAATCCAAAGGACATAACTAGAAACTCATAGTGTCCATACCTTGTGCGAAAGGCAGTCTTTGGAATATCTTTGGTTTTGACTTTTAGTTGGTAGTAACCTGACCTCAAATCAATCTTAGAGAAAACTCGTGCACCACGAAGTTGGTCAAATAGGTCATCAATCCTCGGTAATGGATACTTGTTCTTGACAGTTAACTTATTCAATTCCCTATAATCAATGCACATACGCATCAATCCATCTTTCTTTTTGACAAAGAGAACAGGTACACCCCACGGTGAAAAGCTAGGGCGTATGAACCCCTTATCCAATAATTCCTCCAACTGTTTCTTTAATTCTTTAAGCTCCGTAGGTGCTAATCTATAGGGATTCTTAGACACAGGCTCAGCGCCGGGATAAACATCCACAACGAATTCAATTTCCCTATCTGGCGACAAACCAGGCAGGTCATCTAGGAATACTTCTGGGAAATCTTGGACAACTAAGACATCTTGGGGAGTTGCTTTTCCTACTAGTGGTGTATCTAAAACACTGGCCAAAAAGCATAAGTACTCTCTGCATGGTGAGGGTCCACAATTTATAGAGGTCGTAACAGACATTTTCTTACTCTTCTTTAGAGCTTGGAAGGTATGTTTCAAACCACCAGGTTGTTGAAAACTAACTACTCCTGTCTTACAGTCGATTGTGGCATAATGCTTAAACAGCCAATCCACTAGGATTACATCAAATCCCATTATATCCATAATAATGAGGTTAGCAGGTAGGTTCATGTTTCCTACAAATACAACACTATCAAGCATCACTCAGTTAGAGTGCATGCGTTCACCCGAGGGTAATGTGACATTAAACACATGCTCAGTAGGGGTAAGCTTTACATCTAACTTATCAGCAAATGCAGATACTATGAATGAATGTGTTGCACCAGAATCTATCAATGTAAAAGCGGGTAAAGAGTTGACCAGTATAGTACCTGACACAATAGCTGGCTATTCATCATCGTCCGACTCCATCATGGAGAATATCCTCGGTTTAACCATAGCAGGGCCACTCTTAGGAGCTGGGCAGTCTCTGCTAATATGGCTGATCTTGTTACAATTGTAGCATCTGGTGATTCTAGGCTTCGGGCACTCTTTGATCGTGTGTCCAACCTCCTTACAGTTGAAACACTTCCCAAAGCCCAATCTGCACTCGTCCGGGTGGTACTTAAAGCACTTGGGACATTGGAGAAATTTCCTGACATTCTGTACCTTTCTTCCTGTTCCTTGGCTACTCTGGCCTTCACTAGGCCTTTTCATTCCCCTTTGATGGTGTGGCTGGACCAACTTTTGTGGGACCTCTTTTGGTCCAGCACACTTCCTTTCAGCTTCTTCCACTTCCAGAGCAGTAGACACAACTTCACTGAATGACAAGTCTTTAATACCACAAAATTTAACTCCTCGGTAAATTTCTGGCTTCGGTCCATGCACAAATTTGAATACCTTATCCTCGTCCCTGTGAGCAAAATGTCCAGCAAACCTGGACAGGGACTCGAACTGCCTACTGTACTCGGCCACAAACCCTGTCTGCTTCAAGTTTAGAAATTTCAACTTCTTTGCAGTTTGGACAGTACTGTTGAAATACTTCTCGTAGAAAATGTCCTTGAACTATGACCAAGGCATCGCCAAAACATCAGTGGTGATCTCTATTGTTTCCCACCAGAGTTGAGCTTCACCAGCCAAGTGAAATGTTGCCAACGTGACTTTGTCTCCTTCTCCAATGTTGGCGCACCTAAACATACTTTCAATCTTCCTGAGCCACCCTTCCGCAATAACCGGATCAGATGACTGTCCATCAAACGTGGGTGGTCTTAGTCTCCGAAATCTATCTCCAGATTGTTCATTGCTAGAACTCGAGTTGGCACTTCCCTGCACCTCTCGGTTTAACAGCATTCCTAATTGATCGGACTGCTGTGCACTAGGTCTGTTTGCTGACGCACCAATTCTATCAGCTGCCTAATCACACTAGGCTCCTCCTCACCTCTCAAATTTGGCATTTCCCTTAGCACTCTAGGTCTCCCTGGGCGTCTGGCCATTATACTAAATTCCTGCACAGGGTTAACTACTTTCATAAACATCTAATAACTAAGTTTAACATGAACACTTACAGTTATTGGAGTACTCCCATGCGACGACTGGCACTGATGAGTAATCTTTTGAACGGTTTAACTGAATGTCTCTGATACCATACTGTAACGCCCCGAGCTTTCTAAACTCAGTTCGTTACTCATAAACCCGAACATAACTAAGAAAATTTCGGACCAAATTTAAAACTTCGTTCGAAAGTCAAATTTGAACGTTTGCTAAAAACATAAAAAAAACTTGCAGCGGAAAATCTTTGAGCAAAGCAAGGTTAAGCAAAACTATAAAACAGTGTTTGAATAATCAATTAAAATATTAAGAAAATAATTCAGCCGGAAGAGATGAAGGCTTAGGCATGAAATACTTAAAGTTTATAAAAGTCAAACACATCATCCGCTGAACAAAGTCAACGAGAAGGGAAGAAACAAACCGAAGGCTTCCACCGATGACGTCAGCCGGATGAATCAATTATCCAACCTCAACCGATTGCAAAACGACAAGTTTTGCTACTCGCATCTACCGATGACGTCAGCCGGATGATTCGTTCATCCAGCCTCTGTCGACCACAAAACGACAAGTCTTTTACCACGTCATCCGATAGGTTTAATACACGACATCCACCGATCGCTAAACGACAAAACTTCTACTACATCATCTGATAGGTTTAATACACGACATCCACCGATCGCTAAACAACAAAACTTCTACTACATCATCCGATAGGTTTAATACACGACATCCACCGATCACTAAACAACAAATTTACATCCTACATCGTCCGATGGGTTTAACACTCAACATCACCCGATCACAAAACGACAAACTTTCTACTTATATCTTCCGATGGCTTCCACTGAAGACATCATCCGATGACTTTATTGAAGACATCATCCGATGACTTTACTGAAGACATCATCCGATAGACAACAGAACAACAACTCAACATCTGCCGATAGACATCATCTACCGATAGAGAATAGGGCGACATTTCAACTACTCCTTGCTATACAAACACAACTTTAACTACAGAAAGGAATTTACTTACTTCACTGAAACCATTCAGAAACAATTCAAATCATTGAATTACTCAAAATCTAGTAAGAACCAACATTAAAACCCAACAGAATACTATTATCAGAAAAATCTCAAAAACGTATTCAAATATAAAACCACTACTGTCATGAAAACTCAACATACTTAAATTGAAACATTGTCAACTAAACCTTCACACCAACTGACATAAGTTAAACCGCCCCATTAACTGCCAAATTGTTACATAGATACACCCCTCCAACCAGTCTAGTTCTCAGCAAACTCAGTAAACACACCTGCTGTCACTTCTTCACCTACATCACAAACTCATCTATTAGCCTAATGCTAAGTAAGTAAAGCAATAATATAATGTAATGCTGAAACATAAATTCCTAAATATGCAGTTTCTGCTTTCTCATCTCAGTTGCATATGCATCGTTTCTGATCTGATCCCCCTGTGAAATTGGGAGTTGGATCACTTCTCCCAAAGTCATACATCCTCTCTCTTGATTAAGGGGCAGATTAGTTTCCTTAACAACTGATCTGATCCCCCTGTGAAATTGGGGTTTGGATCATTTCCCCCAAAGTCATACAATCCTCTCTCTTGGTTAAGGGGCAGATTAGTTCCCTTAACAACTGTTACAGTCTGTTCATTTCTTACCATGTCATTTCATGTAAATTTATTTTCGCATAAATTTTCAAAATATGATGCATGACATACAAACATTCAAACACACATAATCCTACTGTTCTGTGATGTAGGCCCGAAGGCACAAGCAAACTTTACTTACTTGGTCTCCTGGAAATCGCTCGACTGTAAGCTACCTTAGAAGTTCGCTCACCTAAGTTCATAACAGAACATCAATCAAGTCTTCGCTAAACTTTACCAAAAATTAACCAGAGGTACAAGGAAACCAGTTTGGAACTCTACTGCTTGCACATTCACATTTATTCCCCAAGAACCCGAACCTACTCTTATCAACAGCATCTTTGAAATCCTCACATTGTACTCTCTCAGTTATCTAACTGTTAAAATGCAAGAGAATGAGGAAAAACCTGCCTAAGTTGAAAGAGAATCGAGCAAGAAAATCGCCTAGAGAGCTCTGCTGTTTGAGCTGAAAATCGAGAGAGGAGAGTAGGGAAAGAGTGGCGGCTACAGTGCATTTAATCACAAAGTTTCTTTCCTTAAATATGTTATCCATTATAAGTTCTCAATTTACCGTTATGCCCTTACTTAGTCACTCATTAACCTAATTAATACTTTCCCAAATTTTCTCCACAACATGCTTACTATTAAATAACGGATTAGAAATTGGTTTAATAGAACTGGGTGCTACAACATTAATTAGAATTGTCTAGTAAACCTTACAAAGAACATTAAAATAAGTTTAGACATTAATAATGTATGTCTAGATAGTTCTATAAAAGATAATTATGGGTTGAGTATAAACAATAGAATTAGGTATTAAATGAAGTGTCTAAATAGTCTTAATGAAATATAAATCATTGAATGATAGTGTGAAATATAGATTATATTTATACAACTCATAATGTTGATTATAGTTAAACTCACAGTGTTGATTATAGTTGAGAATCAAATGCATACAAAGGAGTTGCACATGAGGAAATGGGTATTGAGAATTAATTACACATAAACTCTTACATATGAAATTAAGTTGTGAATTAAGATTAATTGCACTAGAGAATGATGTAAGAACTTAGTTAAACTATGATTATTTAAATCATATGTCTAGGCATTCAAATATATGTACTATACACTTTTTAAATAAAGAAGTGTGATACATTGTTAAACATTATAATAAATGTTTAGATAAATTTGTTAATACACAAATAACTTGAGATGTGTGATCATGAGAAGAGATAGTTATGAAGACTAATCATGTAGAGAAATTAATACAGGATTAGGTGTAATTTCAATTTAATTTGGTGAATCCTTATATTAAGATTCTTATGTAGTTTTATAAATCTCATTTCGTTGTTTCCTCCAATTTTTCAAAAACAAGTGGTGACAGCTCACAAGATAAAGGTAAATGAAAAATAGATTGAAGAGTTCAGCACAGTTTAGATCCACTAGAATTTGTGTTTTGTTTTATCTTTTCCTGTAGTTTATTTTAGTTACCACATGTCTGTAAAATAAATTATGAATAAAGTCTTGCACATAATGAGACTTATATATAAACTATGAGTTGATTTTTTACTATTTATTGCGGCTAAGCTGCATGTAAGTTATTATTTCCATTGTGCTGAAGGTTTATTTAGTATTCTCTGGGTGAAGAATCCACGTTGCTATCTCGGTCTTTGAGGATGTCGAGATTGGAGTCGTGGCACATAACATTACATAAACATGTTCTCTATAAAAACCAGTATTTTTATAGTTAATTAATTTCCACATGTCAGATTTTGCTATGACAAGAATTTGAATAAATTGTGATGTGGATATTAGACTACGTTAGGAGTTGTAAGGATTGGAACTTGAAGAATCTAAGTGTAACTATTAAATTCATTAAATGATGTGGTTAAAGTGTAATTACGAAAAATATTATTAAATCTGGTTTAGAAATCCTATTCCTCATTTTTCTCTCATGCAATCTTTTTTTGCATGATTCGTCACGTCTTGTGGCCAGGAGATCATTCGTGAGGCTTTGTGGATCAACTTTTATGAAGGAACTTCGAAGGTTAGTAAGTTTCTCTTTTTACCATTTTGAGGTTTAAAGTTATGGTTTTATGAAAAACAGATCAAATCAGTGAGTTGGTTTTGGTTTATTTGAGTATGTTTAGATTTCATTTAAGTTGTTTAATCAATTGTGGGTGAGAATCAGCGAGGGAAGGCCATTTTCGACACTACCCGTCGCTAGAAATCGCCCAAGTATCAACCTCTATAAATGGCCGGTTGACACTTTAAACCCTATGCTAGAGAGAGTTGTATGTGTCGATCGTTGAAGGGAAGTGTTGACCTCGTATATTTTATTTTGTAAAAGGCATCGACAATTCAAAAGGAAGTGTTAACTGCTAGTGAAATTTGGTTGAGAACCTGAGACCTAAGAAGTGTTGACCAATGGGATAAAGTGTCGACTGCTATGCTGATGTGCCTCAAGGTGCAATCACGAGTACATAAGCCAAGAAACAAATCAATCTATATGCTCATCTTGTAGGAGGCATGATCGAAGACAAGGAGAAGCTCACACCAAACACTCAAGACAAAGAGAGACCATTCAATGTAATAATGTGGGAGCAAGCCGATGTTCGTCCATGAATTGAAGAAGGGATTTATTTTCCTTTAATCAAATTATGTAACCAATTTTTAGCTTTTATTTTTGTTTCAATTTTACTTTAGAAACTTATTATTTTATGTTCAACTAAGTGTTGCATGGCTGCAAGTCGGAGGGTAAACTTGGAAGAATACATGAAGAAGCCTTCGTGCCAAAGGAGATCACTGCTTAGTTTTATGCTCTTAGTTTCTTTAACCTAGTTTTTTCTATTTAAACTATGAAAGAAACTTGTTTTAGATGGTTGATTTTGATATAAAAAAATTAAAAGTTTTCTTCTTGCAAAAAGCTGAATTCTTTTCAAGGTTTCCGTAGCTGTAACGACCCTAAAGCCTACCCTTAATTTCCGTTTAAATTTTTTCTTTTTTTATACCCTAAACTTTAACTTAGCGTTCGAGCTGAAATAAAACTTTAAATCAGAACAGTTGAAGTCTAAACATTAAACCATTTGATTAGAACTTAAAAACAACTTAATTAAACTTAAAACAATTATTAAAAACAATTTAAAATTTGATTAAAGATTAAAACCATCGGCCAGGGGTAAAACTGTAAAGACCAGAGAAACAAGGGGGGCCGCACGAACGCACATCTGTGGGCGTTCGTGCGTCCCACTAGTGGCCGCTCGAGCGGCCATGCAAGGGCCGCTCGAGCGCCCCTTCTTTTTGCCACGGGCGCTCGTGCGCAGCCCTTCCTGCGCCCGAACGCCAACCTCTCTGGAAAACCAGAGAGGTACGCGACCCAGCGCCCCTCGACCCGCGCCCGTACGCCAAACCCTCTGGATTCTTTCTTCTCCCTTATTTTTTTCTCTCGCCCCGTAGACAACTCACACACACCCTCCCTTTCTCTTTTCTTCACCATTTCATCAACACACACATAACAACACACACACATCACAATACTCTATCCATTTCTCCTTCCTTTATCATTCATCAATACATTTCACAAACATATTTTGACACACATACATCACATACACTATAAAAAAGAACTATTCACTAACTCAAAACACGATCGAACATAACCAATTTCATGAAAACGAACCGCGTGGTTCCATTTAAAAGTTTAACATCCCACTGTTTGAAAAAAACGTTTGAAACTTTACAAAATACTTTCTATTTCCTATCAGATCCAAACATCCTATAATGTTCTAACAATTTCTATCCAAAATAACCCAAAATACCTATGTACGTCCCCACGGGTCAAAATCACGCTCCGACTGCCAGCGCACTCCCACGGGCCTCCTCCCTCAACGTGCTCATTCTTCAGGCGGAGGGACTTCTTCCTCACCTGTCTCAATATCACCTACACCATAGAATATAAACACGTGAGCTAGAGGCTCAGTAAATCTAAGTGAATGCACATGAATGCTATGCTATGCTATGTTCTTTTGAAACTCTGCATTTCTTTCGTTTCTTTGTTTCTTTGTTTCTCTGTCTATGTGTCACCCGAGGCTTCGCTCAGCTAGATAGGAGCGGCACATCCTGCGATTGGATAGCCCCTCGGATCTAACCGGGGGGAAAGCATGCTTCATCCGACAGCCATGCCTGAACCACCGCACACGGCGTGACTATCTCTGTTGTTCAATTACGTACTTTGTTTACCATTTTCTATGTAAAAACTCTTTGAAATTCATTTTGCGTGCGTGCTTAGAAACCAAATGCATGAACGTGCTCTATGCAATGACGATAACAAAACTGTGATAATAAGGCACTAAAAATCGACAATCAATGAACACTATAATTTAAAACCTAATCGAAAGTAAACTAGCTACCCGTTCTCAATACCCCGCACATATAACATATCTCCAATTTCCTCGATCGACTCAATTCGTACGGTGTAGGCCTAGATGGCCAAACAAGTCACAGAGACTTACCTTGCGTCCGTTGTTCACCGAGCTTCGTCCACAAATGCTTGTTCACCTATAACATTTCACAATATACGTATTAACTCGAGTCTAAAATAACCAAACTCCAAAATCATTATCTCCTAACTAAATGAAACTCCCTAGAATTCTAAAACATCTCCTTGAGGCATTTCATCGAGCAACTCGCGCTCGTGATTCACCAAACTCCATTAATGGAGGTTTTCAAGATCCAAGTTAACCAAATCTCAAATACAATTCTACAATTCGATGAACTAAGCTCCAATAATAACCAATACGTCTATTTGAGGCATAACAAGCTCAACCTATCGATTTCAAACGTCGATTCCTGTTTTCAACGAAAACCCTAACAAACCCTAATTGTTTTAAACTCTAAAAATCGCTATCTAACGTTCCAAAATCGTAGATTCGTACCTAGAGTCGAGGAAGGAGGAAGAAACGTGAAGAGAATCGAGTCGTCGGAGCTCTCGTCGTCGTGAAGAAGAGAAGGAGTCGCGTGGAGGGAAGAAGAAAATCGCACGGTGAGGGAGAGAATGGAGTTTGCGTTGAAGTGTTGGAGAAGAAACACTTCATTTTATTTATTTACAAGTATTGGCTTGGCAAATGACCGAATTGTCCTTTCATTAAATTTCTATTTGTTTCGTTAATTATTCTTTTATTTAACTAACGAAACGATTTTCCAAAATTCTCATATTTCACCATAAATTCCAATTTATTATTACGGCACCATTAAAACTTTCCGTTCGCAAAACGGACTTAACTTGACGTATTTACAAAATTGCCGCATATTGGAATAAAATTTAAAGCCCATAAAGTCGGGCGTTACAGTAGCCACCCCTCGATCCAAGTAGGTTGTTAAAATTAGCTTCATCTTGTGAGTGCAGTGAAGGTTCTTATTAGTGCATACCTTTCTACCCTCTTAGTCGAAGGTAGAGCATCCTCATAAGGGTGTACGAATTCTCAAAATTTCCTTGTTGAAGCGCTTCTTCAAAAGACAAGACAAGACCCGAAAGGTGCCCCTAATTTAGCACCTTCTCGAACTAACACCGGTGTCTGATTTTTATTTTATTCATCTCAATGATTAAAACTCTGAAATTATCAAATCAAGTAAAATTCACCTAAATTTTCACGTTATTTGGATATTCGTAGATCAAGACACCATTTTTGAAAGTATATTGAAGATCGGGATTTCTCGGACAGATTGTTCAAATCTGATTTTTTATTAAATATTTTTGATACGCTGTGAATTTTTCTACGAACTTTTAAGGGTATTTCATACGCGTATGAAGTAAGCTGCTATTAAAATTTCAATCTATTTGGTTTAGCCAATTGAAAGTTACGATTTTTGCAAATTGAGTAATTTTCGGATCAGATTCTGTTTTATCCAAGATCCGATTTTTGTGCATATTTTGTTGCTTTCGTTTGGTCCATAACCTGAAGCGTATCATAAGCTATTTGATGATTTAACCCGAGAGGTATAAAGTGTCGACTGCAGGAAGAAAGTGTCTACCGCCAGGCCAAACCGAGAGTTACAAGTGTCGACTAATGGTTTAAAATGTCGACCACAACTTTATTTTTATAGTACCTTCATTTGGATTGCTAGACCCGGTATAGAATCCACCATGTTATTACCTTGGAATTGCAAAATGTTATTTACGACAATTTCATTATTTTAGGTTCGGACGACTTTGAGAATTTTGAGTCGGTTGTTGAAATTGCACTTCAAGTTGGAAGAATGAGCACTCGACGTAAAAGTAAGAGTTTTATATTATTTGCACTGCATTGCATGATTTTTACGAAAACCCTATTTTGTTGAGCTATCACCCATGAAAACTTGAAGAGGCCTGGTTGCCAGCACATCAGCCTTTTACGTGTATGTATGCATGATTTACACGTTTACCATTGATGCATGGTTTTATTATTGTTGCAATAGAGGATCGATCCTCGTGTTACTTTGGACGGTCTTGGTGTCAAAGTATCAAGAGAACATCATAGTACACCTTCTTTATTAAGGTTGTCTTGTTTGCACATTACGAAATGGGTAAGAGGGTTATGATGACGCACTGATTGGGTTTCGAATTCCTAAACAGGATCATGGTGTATTTGCTGTTTATTATCGTTTATACAGGTTTTTTTGTAGATGACCATTGTTCACCGACAACCCAGGTAACGGGGCTGGATCTTCGGATCACACGTTGCTTATTTCTATTTCTAACTCATGAGATGATGTTGGACTTCGGTCGCCGCCTTTTCATTGTTAGTGTGCTGGAGGACCCTCATTTTTCACTGAAGTGAATTTTTATAAGATAGGTACAATGAAGACATTTTTTTATATTGTCGTCTATGTATAAGACAATGTTTCGCTTAATGTCTCATCGATGGCTGAGGAGCTTATTTTCGTAAAACGTTGAAAATGAGTTTTTATGAGACGATATTTGAAAACCATTTTCATGTCGCATCATGTTTTCAAAGAAAAGGTAAAAGAAGTTTTACATGCATTTAATATAGCATTCCTGCTGAGTTAGTCACTCACCACAAACGGCCCCCTCCCCTTTCCAGGAAAGAACAAGAACAAGTAACTAGAGTTTGTGAGCAGTTGTCTTTATTTATTTCTTGTTGAGTGTTTAGTTGATATCATGGTGAGGAGTTATTATCTTTAGTTGGACATGTATAATATTTATCTGGATTGGATTTGGTTTTGTAAACCTTATTAAACTATTTTTACTTTATCAAACTATTATATATGTAGTCACTGTGTGGATCTTCGCATTCGATTTACATAGTCTTCTGCTACGAACCAAGCCTTGGGATAGGTGATAGGGTCCTCTCCGGTGATCAGGTCGCCCAATCTGGCATTCTGTTAGTTTCGCCTTCGGGTCGTGATGCTCCCAATCACCATTGTAACCCTCCGAATTAATCAACCCGGTTTGCTACTCACAATCACTAAACTGAACTAGGAAATTCTGAAAAAATTTAAAACTCCTCTCAACGGCAAAAATCGACAATTGTTTAAAACATCAAACCTTACAGCAGAAAACATTTATGTAAAACAGAGCCGAATACAGAACAGACTGACAATTCTTTAAATATGAAATCGTTCGAAACATCCCTGCGACAACTACAGCCAGTTCGACACTACTGGGCAATCTGGCATATACAGAGTTTGTCGTCCACAACCTTGGACGACGTACCTGTCTGCGACTCTGGATGACGAACTCTGTATAAGCGACTTTAGACGACGCAACTCTGAACAACAACCCACCACGACTTTTGGCGAGGTTCTCGTCCACGACCACGTAGATTTTCTTCGTCTACGGATTTTCGTCCACAGACTTACTTAGATTTTTCGTCCACAGACCACGTGACTTCATCGCCCCAGTCCACGTGACTTCATCGTCCACGGGTTACATAAATTTGTCGTCCACAGACTAACGTCCATAGACTTACTTAAATTTATCGTCCACAGACCACGTGACTTTATCGTCCCCAATCCACGTGACTTCATCGTCCACGGGTTACATAAATTCGTCATTCACAGACTAACGTCCATAGACTTACTTAAATTCGTCGTCCACAGACTACATGACTTAATCGTCCCCAGTCCACGTGACTTCATCGTCCACGGGTTACATAAATTCGTCGTCCACAGACTAACGACTATAGACTTACTTAAATTTATCGTCCATGGGCCACGTGACTTTATCGTCCCCTGTCTACGTGATTTTATTGACCCCAGCTTTGGACTACTACCTTGCCTTCAACTATGAACGACTATTTTCACATACAGTTTGGACGACTGTTCTTGTCCACGGAATGGACGACTGTTTTCCCTTATAACTTTGGACGACTATCCTTATGACAGAAACATAACTTAACCGATTAAACACTAATCGGTGGACAATTCTGACTACAAGAGAACTTATAAAATTTTGACAGCAACCATTCAAAACTACGTGAATCCATAACTTACTAAAAATTCAGAAAAAACTACAGTTAAAACCAACCATGTTTCATCGTCAGAATAATTTCAAAAACGTATCCAACATTAAAACTACCACTGTTAATAAAATTCTCAGCACCCATTAGCTAAACATTTGACCACTAAATTCCACACATACTTCCACTGGTTAAACCGCCTCATCAGTGCACCAGGTCGTGGCATGGATGCGCTCCACCAACTGCATCTATTCTTTGGTATACTCAGAGAATTCACCTGTAGTCACCTTAGTACCTACATCACAAAACTCATCTATTAGCCTAATGCTAAATAAGTAGAGCAATAATAAAATGATATGCTGAAACATAAACCTCATTCATGCTGTTTCTACTCTCATAGCTCATATTATATTTGTATTCGTTCCCTGTTGATCCCTCTGTTCGATGGGAAGTGGATCAATTTTCTCAAAGCATGCATCCTCCGACTCGATTAAGGGGCGGATTAGTTCCCTTAATAGCTGATCTTGATCCACCTGTTCGATGGGAAGTGGATCATTTTTCTCAAAGTATAAATATCATCTGTCTCGATTAAGGGGCAGATTAATTCCCTTAATAGTTAATCTGATTCAATCTGTTCATACCTTACTGTAACACCCGGGTGTTTTTTTAAAAGAAATTGGAGAGAAAATAAAAGAATAATAAAATAGGTTGTTTTAATTAATTTATGTTCGGGTATTCCTAGTGGAGAACTTAAGCCGGGTACGGGGTAAGGGTCAATTTATGAAAATTTATAATTTAAGAACGAGATTTAACGAAATTTTCGGGAGGGCAAAATGGTAATGTTATTGTTATTAATGTTATTACTATTATTATTATTATTATTAAAAAAATAAAATAAAATAAAAACAAAACAACAGAATGGCCGAAGCCATTCTGTTGTTCGCGAACGCCGAAGGCAGGGGAGAGGAGAAAGGAGAGGGGAGAGACGAGCGACGCCCCTCCGACGAAAACCACTGGCAATTTCGACATTCTCCGGCCAGTCGACGGCGACGAGCAGTTTTCGGTTGTCTCCACGCACGAACCGACAGGTTAGACCCGATTTGTGCCCTGTTTCGGTTCGGTTTTAGGCCGTGAGTGACGAGCCAGATTTGGCTCCGATTACCGACCGATTTCGGTCACCTCCAGCGTGGGTTTGCTGACCCTTGGACCGGCTTTCATCGTCTGGCTGTGATTAGCCCGTTTGGGCAAAAAATCAGAAAGGCCGCTTTAGGCATTTCGGTTTTTGGTGTGTAGCTCGGGATTTTGTTTTTATTTTATTCTATTATTATTAAAAAAATAAAATAAAATAAAAACAAAACAACAGAATGGCCAAAGCCATTCTGTTGTTCGCGAACGCCGAAGGCAGGGGAGAGGAGAATGAAGAGAGGGGAGAGACGAGCGACGTCCCTCCGACGAAAACCACTGGCGATTTCGACATTCTCCGGCCATTCGACGGCGACGAGCAGTTTTCGGTTGTCTCCACGCACGAACCGACAGGTTAGACCCGATTTGTGCCCTGTTTCGGTTCGGTTTTAGGCCGTGAGTGACGAGCCAGATTTGGCTCCAATCACCGACCGATTTCGGTCACCTCCAGCTTAGGTTTGCTGACCCTTGGACCGCCTTTCATCGTCTGGCTGTGATTAGCCCGTTTGGGCAAAAAATCAGAAAGGCCGGTTTAGGCATTTCGGTTTTTGGTGTGTAGCTTGGGATTTTGGTTAGATTATTCTAATTGAGGGTGTGGGTGGTCGATTGGTGAGGAATTTGGTGAGAATTGATGAAATATCAAATTAGGAAAAATTCCGGGTAAAGGACAGATTCGTGTTTTCTGATTTTTGACCTAGGTACGGTCGTTTGTTTTAAAAATTTCTTTTTGGCAGATTAAAATAAGTTATTAAAGGAGTACGTGGCCGCCGGAATCGTTCAATTCCGATAACCGATGCAAAAGTTACGCACGTTTGAAGTTTCGGGTCGGTTTTACCAAATCCGAATTAGTGGCCCGTTTAGTTAAGTTTTAGTTGGATTAGGCTAGAAATAGTAGTTTGAGACTAAATTGGTGAATGTGGGCTTGATTTTAATGAAATTTGAATATTTGTCGTAGGTCGAGCCGTAGGTGGACAGGTAACCGAATATCCTCAGTGAGCTAGGACACCAGGTAAGTAGTGGTAGCTATTCCTTCGCCTTCTGGCCTACACCATCGAACGGTAGGGTTATTTATTTCGTGTTTTGTTGTGTTGTTGGTTTCGTGTGGTATTGCATATTTGAATCATGCATCATAGTATAGCACGTTAGGTACGATTAGTGGCATTGATTGGCATGGTGAGCATGAACGTAATCAGATAAAGTGAATTATAAAATGCATCTCGAATAGTGTGCGTTGTCGGGCTGAGGTGCTGGTGTGTAGCACCCCGAGGGGAACTCTATGAGAGATGACCGGCTAAAACACAAAATCCTGAATAGTGTGTATTGTCGGGCTGAGGTGCTGGTGTGTAGCACCCCAAGGGGATCTCTATGAAGGATGATGCATCTCGAATAGTGTGCCTTGTCGGGCTGAGGTGCTGGTGTGTAGCACCCCGAGGGGAACTCTATGAGAAATGACCGGCTAAAACACGAAATCCTGAATAGTGTGCCTTGTCGGGCTGAGGTGCTGGTGTGTAGCACCCCGAGGGGATCTCTATGAAGGATGATGCATCTCGAATAGTGTGCCTTGTCGGGCTTAGGTGCTGGTGTGTAGCACCCCGAGGGAAACTCTATGAGAGATGACCGGCTAAAACACGAAATCCTGAATAGTGTGCCTTGTCGGGCTGAGGTGCTGGTGTGTAGCACCCCAAGGGGATCTCTATGAAGGATGACTGGCTAAAATATGTAAATGTCGTGAGTATGAAAGATTAAAGCAACGAACAGCAAATAAGTACAACTGAGAGTTAGAAACTGCATGTGATAGGATTGAGTTGCATTGTGTGTGTGTGTGCATTCATTTTCCCTACTTACTAAGCATTAGGCTTACGTTTTGTGTTCTATGGTGTAGGTGGCGAGATTTACTCAGGTGAGGTGGATGAGACAGCCGTGATGACCCGAATATGCACGTATGGGTACGATGGCTGCACGAACCGGAACCCGGATGGCGGTACGTCCGCGCGGGCGGATTGGAAGGTGACAGGTCGTAAAAAGGGGGTCGTCACAATCCCACATCGCTTGGGGAAGTATGTGGAAATGAAACATATGTAAAGAGACCCTCCCAACATAGCAAGACGCGTTTTGGAGCACGATTGGCAACGGATCCCATAAGAACTCCGAAGTTAAAAGTGCTTCGACGAGAGCAATTCCAGGTTGGGTGACCTTCCGGGAAGTTCTCGCCAAACAAAGCCGTGAGGGGAGGATATTGGGCTACGGCCCAATCCCCAGAGCGGACAATATCTTGCTGGGAAACGAGGTCATTACAAATGGTATCAGAGCCTGTACCCAACCGGAAATGTGGCCAACGAGGACGTTGGGCCCTCGAAGGGGGTGATTGTGATGACCCGAATATGCACGTATGGGTACGATGGCTGCACGAACCGGAACCCGGATGGCGGTACGTCCGCGCGGGCAGATCGGAAGGTGACAGGTCGTAAAAAGGGGGTCGTCACAATCCCACATCGCTTGGGGAAGTATGTGGAAATGAAACATATGTAAAGAGACCCTCCCAACATAGCAAGACGCGTTTTGGAGCACGATTGGCAACGGATCCCATAAGAACTCCGAAGTTAAAAGTGCTTCGGTGAGAGCAATTCCAGGTTGGGTGACCTTCCGGGAAGTTCTCGCCAAACAAAGCCGTGAGGGGAGGATATTGGGCTACGGCCCAATCCCCAGAGCGGATAATATCTTGCTGGGAAACGGGGTCGTTACAGCCCAGGGCTAGGCAGCAGTATGCCGGTGCGGGCTATTGTTGTGGCGCCTCGACCATGGTCTTCGGAAAGATGTGGGTGGAACAGTATTTTGGGTCGTGTATAATTTATATTTATTTTGGTGGTTTGTAGAGTTGTCCTTTTGGTTGATGTTGTTTTTATAGTTATTTGTATTTGGTGTATATAGTCATAGTTAAGGGTGATGTGTCGCCCTGTACTGTAGACTTTCTTCATTTAGGGATGTTAGTATTTTAGTTTCTCTCTTTACTGCTGTTGGAGATTTCGTAGGTTAGTTAGATGGTTAGGAATATTCTGGATTGGTTGGGATTGGAGATTTAGTTTCTCTCTTTAAGGCGTTACTTCGCCGAAATTTTCGGGAAGGACGCTGTGGTGCTTAAAGGTGAGGATTAAGGGAAACTATTGAGTCTAGACAGCTAGGTATAACACAAGAGAGCTTCAGAAGATTTAGTTTTAAATTCAGCTGTGTCAGTTTTATTTTATGTTTTGGGGTTTTAGAAAATTATATTAAGTTATGTTTTAACGTGGAATTGGTTAGCGAAGTAGCGCTCCGAGCTAGGGTGGGTTCGGGGGCGTTACATTTACCATGCCACTATATATGTTAATTCATTTTCGTATTTTTTCAAAAACATGATACATGCCAAACTAAAAATCATACAAAACACACATGTACCCTATTGTTTTGTGATGTAGGCCCGAAGGCACACACATACTCTACTTACCTGGCTTCCTGAGAGATTCTTGGTTGTAAGCTACTTCGAGAGTTTGCTCACCTAAAATCATAAACACAGCATTAACTTAACTTCTACTAAGCTTCATTCATCAAATTTGCAAAAGGAAACTACTGGTTCATTCCAAACTAACTAAACTCGGGGTTATCTAGTTTTTGTCTCACTTCCACCTTGCATAACTAGTTATATGCTTGATCGTGGCTCACCAAAACTCAAAATTGCTCCAAAACAGTACACTCAAGATTCTCTATTTTATTCCACCATAAACCGTTCATCAAATGTATATCTTCTATTCATCCTAAATCATCCAACAAGAAGAATCGAGGAAAAACTCACCTAGATTGAAGGAATCGGGCAGGGGAATAACCGAGAGAAACCTGTCGAGCTGAGCACCGAAAAGGGAAAGGAGAATAGTGTAGCGGCTAAACCCTTAGTTAAACCCTTCTTTTTATATCACATAATTCACAAATTACACATATGCTCTTAACTAACCAAACTTTAACCTATTCAAGCAACTAGTTGTAACCACTTAATTCTATAAGATGTAATTAATGAAATGTTGTTATAATCAAGGCCAACAATTACCGGTTGTTGCAACCATATTATTCTAACCCATACACAACCAAACTTCAAGATTTGCTCAAAACTAAAATAAAATCCAAGCTTATCTTCAAGAAGTAGAGACAAGCTGATGAGAGTCGTGAGTTTCTTTTCTTTCAAATGAAAAACCCATCACCTAAAGTTTGGGTTAAGTGGAATGTGATGACTACATTCATGAGGTCTCACATGCATGTGTTTGAGGTGTCAACACTTAATATGCCTCGGAGGCCTATGACTCGTTCACAAACCAAGGTATGTCAAATAACCAATCTTTCTTCTAACAAGTTTGTTAGTCTTGCAGGTAAAGGTCTTTTTGATAGCTTGGAGTGGGTACCAAATTCTCAAGACAAGAACAAGCCTACGCATGTCCTTTCATGGGAAACACTTACGGAATCACTTTGCATAAAAGAGGAATTTTGTCTTCCCTTAGACAAATTCGTATAATCAAGCTTGTTAGTTCATGTATTTTTGTGACAAATAGTGGCCTTTTTGTGTAATTGTGGCAAACATGAGCCTTGTACATTTTAGTATGCTTGCTTAGTTAATCTTAGGATTGGATCCGATGATCGAGGAGTGGCGCACAGGTGGAAGCTTGGCTGAGCATCGCGGCATGCAAGTTGGCACGCTCGAATGGTAACCTGGATTGGGCCGCAAGGAGGGATGTCATGGTCAGAGGAGTTGGAGTGCGCAAGGGTTTTGATCAAAGTTAGGCACGCACGGGAGGATGCCACAACCTAGTGCCGTAGTCGGATGGCACACGTGGAGTGGATAGCCTAGCCGACTCTGAAGCTAGTTACTGCGCACATGCGCGTGCGAAACCTGAAGCGCCGTCGCCCAACGACTATTTAAAAAAAAAAATTTCAAAAAATTTTGGAAGGGCTACAAGAGCGCCGCGCGCGCACACTGGTAGGCAATCGATCGGCGAACAGTGCCGATTGATCGCGGAACTCTCTGGATTGCCCGATCGATCGGCACCCAGAGAGCCGATTGATCGCCCATTGTGCAGCGCGCGGCCCTGCAGCGCGCCCCGCGCGCCCTGCCTGGCGCCTGCATGCCCTCCCGCGTGCCACCTTTGGCCACCGCGTGCCTCCTTCTTTTTTCTCCATTTTTCTTCAAATTTTTCACAATCGAAACACCTAAAAATTTCCCCAAACATTTCCCGACATCCCCGACTCCTTGACACAAAAAATTATCAAAAAACTGACTCCAAAACGTCAGTAAAAAAATAGAAACAAGTGAAACCCCTACGTTGTTTGCTTTTAAAAAAAATGAGCAGCATAACAGTTAAAGTTTTCTAAAACCAAAACCTGAAAATCAAATAGTTATAAAACTACTATTATTTACATACTATAAATCCAACAAAAACGACCAAATACTTCAAACATCCAGAATAGTTAGAAAACTATACACAATCCAAAATATCGATTCCCCCCCCCCCCCCCCCCCCCCACAACTCCCAGAAAACCATGGCCAAGACGCCCCGACAACTGCTCGCACCGGCGTGCCTCGTACATCAACGACTGAAATCTAATCCTGGGTCCCCTCATCTAGCTCATCTGTATATAAGTCGTCACCTACACCACATAAAACAAAAAGTAAGCCTAATGCTTAGCAAGTAGGGAATAATGAATGCAACAAAACACCATGCAAACAATTCTCCTAATACATGCAGTTTCTAACTCTCCGTTGTGCTCAGTTCATGTTCGTTGCATTAATCTTTCTATAAGCCGTGTGGATCAAGTAGGCACAATCCTCATAACTGTCTAAGACGGCCACGCCTTGATCCAACCGAGTAAAACTGGATGGCACACATCCCATAACTGTCTAGGATGGCCCTGCACGAGGTCTTAAATATTTTAGCCAAACATCTCTTGTAGAGGTTTCCTTAGGGTGCTACACCCCAGCACTTATTCCTGACAAGGCAACTCTACTCAAGACCAATTTTGCAATTCTTTTATCTGAGTACGTTTCACACTTACGATTAAAAACAATGCAAAAACTCGTATTTGACGTAACTCAAAAACCATGATGCATGTTAAGAAAATAGTCAACACAACACAACACAAAACAAACAACCAACCATTAAACCCTACCGTTCTATGGTGTAGGCCCGAAGGCAACAAAAACATTCCTCTACTTACCTGATTGCTCGGTACGTGCTCGCTCGCTTTGTCCAGCTAAATTACCCGCTCGTCAACCTAAGAATTATAGGAAAATTACTTAGCAATACTATAAGAAATTCTAAGGAATTATCTACCCAAAACTAACCACAATTCAACCAAATTAACAACATAACACTAAAACCTGATTTTTCCACCAATTTTTATCGTCCAACTTCAATTGGCCGTAATTTATTCGTTTTTCAACGGATTTGGACGTGCCACCCCATTTCGTAAACCTCTGCACGTCTACTATCCATTGAAATAATCAAACTCACTCAACAAACAACTTGGCCGATTGGAAATAGCAGGAATAGAACCGGCGACCAATATGTAAAAATCTGGTTTTCAACTATCGTTCACCAAAACTTTAATCTATCTCTAAAAACAACCTAAACTAACCTATCTAAGGTTGAAACCATCAAATTTGGGAAGAGAACTAGAAATTGAAAGAGGAAAATCGGACTCCTCATTTAGGGTTTATCAAACCCTAATCAAACTCAACAAAAACACCTTAAAAACACTAAAAACTATCACCTAGATGCATTAAACTTAAAACCCCATAAAAATTTACCTTAAACCCTTGAAATTTCTTAAAGGAAATGGAGGACGAGAGCCTTCAATGGTGGCTAGAAAAACCATAGAAGCAATGGTGAAGAAGATGAAGATTTAGAAATTTAACCTAACTTGACTTTTTACTTTTTAATTTTGCCACCAAATTTTTAATTTTTGTACAATAACCACACCTTCACCCTTTAATCTAAAACCAACGTGAATCTCCCACTTCCTTCCCCTATTTATTCACTTAAATTTTTTCTTAAATAAATTTCAATACAATAAAATTTCTAGCCACTCAAATCCTAAAGTTTTCTCTAAATCCTCTTCCAATATCACTTTCCAACTTCATTTATATTAGGAGGACTCTAGGATAAATGTTAAAGCTCATAACATACCCTAAACTAAAGCTACATACGTTAGGAAATTTTTCGGGTGTTACATGTAGTGACGTTCTCACTCTGAACATTTGTACGAGTCTGAATTATCTAATTTTATGTAGATCAAGATCTCAACTTTAACTTCATCTAAGAATCTGACTCTTATGAGTCTTCTCAAACGATCTTTTAGAAGGTGAATTCATAAATTTAATAACTTTATTACAAATAACTGTGGAACCTTGCAACACATACAAATTTGTACACCTTCCGTGTCCTGTCAACATAACGAGAGCACCCGTATTGATCTTCACAACTCCACCTACAACGGTATACTTATATCCTTTCTAATCCAAAGTACTTAACGAGATCAAATTTTTCATCATCTTGGGAACTTGTTGCACATTACCTATTGTTCTCACAACTCCATTAAATGTTCTGATTCTGAAAGTATCAATACAAGCCATTTTACAAGGTGATTAGCCATCAACACAACACATTTAGACAGTGTCTCATATGTCGAAAACCAATTTTGATTGTAACACATATGAAACAAAGAAACTGAATCCAAAATTCAATCATTGTTTGGTGTTAAATTTCCTTTTGACACAACTAGAAGACCCTCATCACCATAGTCTTCTTCTTATGTGACAATAAGTTCACCGGATGTCGTCGATTGTTTTTCCTTCTCAACAACTATCTTTTCATTCTGCAATTTTTGATAATAAGATTTAATGTACTCCATCTTCGAACAGAAGTAACAAGTTCACGGTTACTTGACTTTTTTCTTCTCTTTTGATAATAAGACACCATAAACCTATTTCAGGTAAAAATATCTTGATTATACGAAATAGTTTCTTTGAAAGTGCCATATGGAGCAAGCAAATAACACAGTACAATCAACCCCAAATGCTTCCTATCGTACTTGCATTCCATAATCTCCAAATTTTAATTTAAATCATTGAATGCGACAAGTGTTTTTCGCAATCAAACTACCTTCCATCACTTTATGAGAATATAATTATTGTTTTAGATGCAGTTTACTCATTATGATTTGTTTCATATACAACTGCCCTAATTCTAACCATACTTTAGTGATAGTTTTCTCGTTTAGAACGCCTTTCAAAATTTGATTTGACAAATGTAAACATATCAAAGATGGAGTGTTTTTTTATCCTTATGAAGTTTCTTCTCTTTACTCCAAGACATGAGCATTTTATTTAGCCATAACAATCCGTCATCTAAATCCATTTGTGTAACCACATCTCACATCTTCACCTACTTTAACTGAAAGTTTATGTTTCGACCCAACAACAAAATATCAAACTTCAACGAATGGATTTTACCAAAATTACAACTTCAACAAAATATCTAATTCCCAAAAAGTTGAAGCACAACAATATTAATATCCCAAACATAATTAGCTCCCAAAATTCATAATAAATCTGCCCAAAAAATTTGCCGAACCCAAAATATCTGAATGAAAACTTCAAACTAAAGATGAAAAATGAGCGGATTATATTATAATGATAAATAATCTTTATAATTTTAATAAGTAAAATTTTTTAGAAGAATACATTTATATATATTTGGTTCTTTAAGCTCGGCTCGTTAAGCTCGTTGAGCCGACTCTACTCGGCTCGTTTAACATTGGCTCGCAAACTAGTATTGTAACACCCGGCATTTTAGCCATGTAAATATTCCCCGAATTATTAAGAGGGATTAATTTGCCATTAATATAATGCGTATTTTATTCGTATTGTTGTGATGCCTTATGAAAGAGAGTGTTTCAGAGGAAAACCGAATCAACGAACTAAATAACGATTTAATTAGAAATCAATGGAGGGGCAATTTGGGTAGGAATTAAGGTGGTTGGGAGGGAGCCAATGGATGGATGCCAAGTGTCTAAGCTTGTGGAAGAAGACAAGCTTTCTCTTTCTCTTCCTCTCTTCTCTTCACTCCTACGTGAATCTCATCTCTGTTTCCTCTCTTCCAGACAACCTAGGCAAATTCCAAAACTTCCTTTCTCCTGTTTCTTCCAGTAAAGGTAACCCTTTTTTGTTAGTTAACGAGTTTAGGTTAGTTATTCTTTAGTTTTAATATTATACAAAATATAGGTTTGTGAATCACCGAGGGCGTGCGAACAAAGCTTTCAACTCTACAACAACAGGTAAGTTCATACGTAGGTTTGGCCCTTAAGGCCCTACATCACGGAAATACTAGGTTTTTCATTTCTTTCGGGTTGTTGTTGGGTAGATAAGTCATAGGTCATGTTCTGAGTTATCTGTGTTTTGCTTTATGTCTGCTTTGTTATTTCTGTCGCCTGTATGTATTAAGTTTAAGCACTGTAAATGCTCATGCATACACGTTTTTTCCCGAAAGTCATGCAAATATTTTCTGCACACGGTTTGAAGTTAAGAAAGATAAAATCTGTGATGTAATGTACGGTTAAGTGTGGGACGAGGTCTGGCATCCTGTTCTTTTCTGTATCTCTGTTATGTGCCTGATAGTGCACTTCTATTGCGTCAATTCCTCTATAAGTCTCACTTATACCTTCTGTGCACTTGACGTAATGTAAAGTAATGTTCATGTATTTCAAAAGTTCATGTATAGCATATGCATCACTGCATTTTAACATGTTCTTGCTGAGCTCTAGGTTCATAGTTGAACTCTCTGATGTAGGTACGGAACCTGTGGATGAGGATCTTGTACCTCAGTTCGACGAATAGGTGGTTGATGGCACGAGTTTTCGGGGGTGATTGCGGCAGCCAGACATATTGTTGACCCGAGAGTGAAGTTTTTAAAATGAAGTTCATGTTAGTATAATTTCTGTTGGGATTTTTAAATGATGTATAGGTTTAGTGTTGATGTTTTAAAAACTCCTGTCTGGTGAATTCTTGAAATGTATGTCCAAATTCTGTACAGTTGTTGAAGTTTTTAAAACGATGTATAAACTTCTGTGGATGTTTTAAAACCTCTGTATTTGACAGTTGTAAATATATTTCGAAGTATTCTGGAACTGCTTGGAGTTCTTCTTTTAGGTTCTGCATGGATTGTCTTGAGTTTTAGAGCTATCCATGCAGTTTGTTTTCTTGAAACTCCTGTCATGTTTTTTTTCCAACTGCTGTCGTGTTTTCTAGCATGTTTTAAAACTGTGTTTTGAATCGGGTTTCTGGAGTTTTGATGTTTTTGTGTCAAATGAAGTAAGTCGTCAAACAGAGGGGTAGCCGATCGATCGCCTGGGATAGCCGATCGATCGGCGGAGTATAATGTTATGTCTTCAAGTCTTCAAGTTTTCATTCTGTAAAACAGTCGTCCACGTCTTCTGTAAAACAGTCGTCCACGCCTTCTGTAAAACAGTTGTCCATTCTGCCTTTCAGTTTCTGTCTTTCGAGTTTTCAAGTATTCGGCTAAGTGTTAGTCGTCTATTCTGCCTTTCAAATCCTGTCGTCCATTTTGCCTTCGGACTCAATCGTCCATTCTGCCTTTAAAATTTTATCGTCCATACTGTCTTTAAATTTTATCGTCCATTCCTGCCTTTCATTTTAAACATCCACGATCACTGCCTTTTATTTTAAACGTTCACGTCTTCTGTTTGTTTACTGTTTCTGCCTTTCATTTCAAACGTCCACGGCTTCTGTTTGTCCACAAATTCTATCTTTGATTTTAAACGTCCACGGCTTCCGTTTGTTCACAGATTTTGCCTTTTCTTTTTAAACGTCAACGGCTTCTCCTGTCCACAATAAGCCTTCCACGGCATGACATCTAGTTTCTGTTTCCTATTTTATTATGTCTTCCCTTGCATGTCTGTCGTCCATTCTGTTTCCTTTTCTAAAACGTCCAAAATATCTCTGTCTTCCTGTTTTTCTTCTGCCATTTATAACTGTCATCGAGATTTTTTTTATATATGTCTTCCTGTCTTGTTCTGTTATTCACTGTAGTCTTCCAGTTTTTAACATCAGAGAAGGTTTCCTCTCCGTAAGTTCTCTGTCAAAGTTTTATATGTAAGAGTAAAAGTTAAAAAAAAAAATAGTCCTCGTTTTAAAATGCCCAGAGTGAGGCTTGCCGGCCTCGATCGGGTCGGGGGTCGTCACAAGTATGGATTAAAAAAAATTTTGGTAGGCTCGTTAGACTAGACTCTGTCGGCTCGTTAGGTTAGGTGAGCCAGATGCTTTCAAGGTTTGCTCAGCTCGGCTCGGCTGTCATCAATACTTCAAACCCACAAATTTCAAAAAACTACAACGAAATATCTAAACAAAAATTGTAGCACCAAAAATTTACAAATTTCTGCTCACAACCTAAAAAAGCGAAATTTTGAAAGTCAATCCCTAGAAAGAAAGAAAAGATCAATTTTTTGTCCCCTACACTGGCACAAAATGTTCAAATTTGAACACAACAAATCGGAGCAGAGATCCGACTAGGACGACGGAACATCGCTGCAGATTGTTGTTCGAATGGGCTAGTCAAAGGTTGCTGCTGTTTCGACTCCCTAGCAGCTGGAGGAGCGTCGTCGGCAGCGGACCTTCTCTGGAAGTGGTCAGCTGTGTGGCAGGTATCAGACTGTCGATTCCTTCTTAATATTGAGTAGCAGCGGTTCTCTCTGTGAACGACGACAACAGTTCGGTCGAAGACACGACGTGACAGAACAGCGAAAAATGGCTTGACAAAGTGATATGGATCGGTGGTCAGCTTCTTCTCCTCTCTTAGGCGATGGCAGTGGTGTGGAGGAACGAGTCTTCTTCTTTGTTGAAGAAGACGACACCAAGGGAAAAAATTTTCCCTTTTGTTTTTCTATTTTTTAAATTTATTTTCTTTTCCAAATAAAAAATCACTAATAGTTCAATACCACTTATAAATCAAAACACGAGTTTCATATAACCTTCAACGTCATTATGATAACAATGGTTGAAAAAATGAACAAAAACAAATAAACTAAGATTGAAAAAATGAACAAAAACAAATAAACTAAGATTTACGAGGAAAAATAATCACGTGCATAAGAAAAATTCAATGTATCGAAAATTAAAAGTAAAAAAAATTTTGAGATTCAAACATCAATACATATAAAAACAACAAAAGCCTACTATTGAATATGAGTCCGACTCTACACAACTAAAATTCAAGTCACATTAAACTCTTACATAATACTTGAGATTTATCACATAATTATTATTCCAAATTTGTATTACCCCAAATTTGTATGTAATAATAAAGGCCAAATATAACATTGTTTTTAAGACTGACCAATGCCTGTATCATTCACGTAGCTATAAATGCAACTTTTTAAAATAATTAATTTAGAAAAGCCATTTTCTTCAATGCTTGATCCCTAAATAAGCTCAATGTACCAAAACTTAGATTTAAAAATTGGTAAATTTACATTTAAGTGCCACGACGTAGTCTAGACAACACTACAGGGTCCTATGCTTAACATGAAGGTGCTAAGCACAAATGTGCAACATAAGTGGTGTGGTGGTGCTCATAATGTTGTGATATGACAGTAGGCCTAAAGGCTCTAGCGCTGCAACCGCACCTCATTTGTGTGGCACCAGAATTCACATTGCAATAACACCTTATCAATAAAGTTGTGAAAATCCGTCCTAACTTTATAAAAAAAATTATAGTCTAATAAATATATAAAAAAAATCTAATTAATTAATTAATTATTGTTTAATTCTTGTCTTGAGAGCTGTAAAGCGAGCCGCCAATTCATCGCAATCCGGAAGCTTAGGATGCACGTGCCAATGTGTTCCCGGCAGAAACGAATGCGTTCGGATGTTCTTCTTCATCGACTCCGATCGCCTCGATTCTTCCATTGGAAAAGATGCTGCTCTGCCCGCTTGACCAATCCCCTCTGCTTTTTTCTTTCTCTGACCTTCCGATTCGTCAATGCCGTCTTCTCCATGACCCGACTCTTTCATACTGTAGTGCAGTAGAAGACCGTCCATCAATCTCTCTTCTTCGTCGATTGGATCGAAATCGCTCCTAGGATGAGTCCTTTGAGGAGGTGGAGGATTCATCCTCCTTGTCCTCACGGATCTAGGTGTTAGCTTTTCGACGGCCTCTGGGGTATTGTTGAGGCAACTTTCTTTCTCGTCTGATCGATGAATGTTCAACGTTGCCGGCGCATCTGAGGTGCTCTTTCTTACGTCTGTATTCCGTTTGAGGTATGGCGGAATGAATTTTCGATGGAAAAGCGTCTGATTATCCACCTCCTCTGAAACACTTCTCCGCACATCCTGGTCGGTGCTCGAGTCGTCTTCGCTACTGCTATCCGCCACCAAATTACTCTCATTTTGATCGTTTTTAACTTGATACTGACTATTATTTGTCTCCAATCTGACATTGTAAGGATCCGGCTGCAAAAGAAAATCATGCAAATGGGGAGAACATCAAATTTCCATTTACAGGTTTGTTTAGAAACTAGTAATATCAACATTTCTTATCAGTGACCTATTGGCTATTTACTTCTTCTGTTAGATCAAACAACAATCCTAGTTATAGAACTTGATAATAATCAGTTGGTACGAGTAAAATCTTACTTTTTTGGGTGGAGGTGAAGGATGCAGGTTCTGTTCCAAGACCTTAGAACTCCATTCAATGGAACCTTCTTTGGCAATCTCTTGCATCAGTTGAAGCTTCATCTCCTTTGTATGATGCTTTTTCCTAAACTTCTCTTCGAACTAAGAATAGTCAAGAATTGTGTCAGCTAAGCATAAAGACTTCCTGAGTATGAAATTCTTTTAATAGATAGACAAGTGTAATTTACGAGTCAACTTTTAGGCTTCCTGCAGTAGATGATGAATCATCTACGAGAGAAAGAAACTACAACTATATCTAGAGATTTTTCTGTATGTCACACCCAGCCTACCTCCAAGAGTCTAAAAGTTGACTGATAGATTTCAGATTTATAGCACAAATTTATCACCTCTTTATTTGTAAAACTTTCAAGGGAGTTTTTATATCTCTCTGTAAATAAGCTTCTCAGGTGGCATAGTTCTGGCAAATCAGCAAATCTCGCTGCAGCATATATCAGGGATGCCACGGATTCTCTACATTCCTTGGGACATTCACTAAAAGACATGTAGTAGCAAATTCAAATAATGGACGTAAAACTTAGAATTATTACAGCTACTGAATCACATGAAAGTCACATACTTTTCCTTGTGCATCAGAGACAGATTTTCGTTTACGATATCGCAGAAATTGTTGATCAAATCGTAACAACTTAGCATGTTCAGCTCGGTGAGTAGGCCATCCGCCTGATTAAACATTTCGAAAGCAAAAAGCCTGAGTTCAAGTTTATTATGGAAGAAATCTCTATTTTATAAATAGGTGGTAATTCTGTTTTTGGATAAAACATTGTAGATCATATAAAAGAATCTGCTTTTTGAAGCTATCAAATAGGATTTATCAAAGATGGAACAAAGGGCAAGAAACAAACCCTGCCGTAGGCATTATAATCGAATCCATTTCTCATGAGGTCTGCAATGTCAGTCTTCAAATACCTCACCACCACGTTCTTCTTCTTCCTAATCGCGTCGAGCTGCATCTTTGTCAGTTTGATGTAAGATTTGCTGCAAAATCATAACCAAAATACCAAAAATTAGAAGAGAAAAAACAAGTGAAAATGCTCATAGATGAGTTTTCAGGGTAGGTTGAAACCATTTGGAGTAGAATTTCGGCTTCAACAATCCGTTGAACATTCCAAGATCTTGGAGACTGGTAAGAAATGAATGGTTTGTTTAGAGAATTCAGGAAGTTTGGATGACAAAGAAAAAAACAGAAGAGAAAGATTTAGTAAACGGCTATCCAAATCCAAGAATGTGGTAAAGAACAACTCTCAGATTGAAAAACTGGAATGGGCTAAGTTAGGAATCCGACGTTAGAGAAGGTAGAAGCAAAGAAAATAAACACAAACTCCAAGACAAAAGGATCAGAGAATTGGGTATTTATCAAAGGGAGGGATAGTGGAGTAGGTTCCTCAGGCAAACACCCACAACACTGGAACAGTAACAGAGAGACAGAAATTGGTCTTGAGCTGGATTTTGGTACAAAATTGGAGCAGTTCACCAAAGTGAGGAAGAGAAGGTGGAGAATCGGTGAACAAAACTGAATGGGTCTGAAATTTCTTCATCAAGAATGCTGTTTTATAAGGGGTTGAGCTTAGGGGATCTTAAAAGCAGAACAATGGTGGATGTGGGTTGAGTTTTAGAGAGAGAAAAGAGAGATGCAAGAGAAAGTCCGGCAAAGCCCGCGCTTCCTTCTCATTCCCGCGTCAGAAAACAGCTCTTGGTCCTCTTATATTTCTACTTTATTTTTAGATGCCAAAGTTAGAGGGAAACTAAATGGAGACCATATATAGCAGCAGTCGGAATAATGAGAGAAGAAAGCCATCCTAGAAGAATTTTCGTATCAAATAAATGCAATAAAAAAGGAATATACCAGAAGAAATTTGGTGGGTGAGAGAGAAATAGGGAGCCTAAATAATTGGGATAAGGGTCACAAATTTGAGTTGCTGCCCGTGAATAACTGTCCTACGCTAAGGGGCTACGAACAAGGGGAATACTTGTTTGGTGTTGGAACATAGAATGAACAAGCACTGCACAGCGAACACGCCTTAGAAGGCTATGGTTTCTTGGGTAGGACTGTGATTATATTTTTGTGTATTGCCACGTTTACGTTTTTTTAAAAATAATTATACTTTAATTGTATCAATTACGTCAATAAATTTTTTAAGAGAATAAAATAAGAAAGTAAATATAAATTATATGGCCTAATATTTGATAAATGTACACAGCTTGGAATCCAAGCATTGTTTTTAATTGCATGGCGTGAGTGGAAGAGAAAGGAGGTCTAAAGGCACGTGAAATGTAGGAAAACGGCTGTCAAACTGAGGTCATGCATTTTGCTTGGATTGCGAGCATTGAGTCCACACCAGCCAAGAAAAGCTTCTTTTCCACTAGAGGAATTTGGTTGGGAGAATGCGAATAAAGATGCCTAAAAGTTACGTGGAGTCAAGGACAATACAAAAGGAATATACCAGAAGAAATTTGGTGGGTGAGAGAGAAATAGGGAGCCTAAATAATTGGGATAAGGGTCACAAATTTGAGTTGCTGCCCGTGAATAACTGTCCTACGCTAAGGGCTACGAACAAGGGAATACTTTGTTTGGTGTTTGGAACATAGAATGAACAAGCACTGCACAGCGAAACACGGCCTTAGAAGGCTATGGTTTCTTGGGGTAAGGACTGTGATTATATTTTTGTGTATTGCCACGTTTACGTTTTTTTAAAAATAATTATACTTTAATTGTATCAATTACGTCAATAAATTTTTTAAGAGAATAAAATAAGAAGTAAATATAAATTAATAAATGTACACAGCTTGGAATCCAAGCATTGTTTTTAATTGCATGGCGTGAGTGGAAGAGAAAGGAGGTCTAAAGGCACGTGAAATGTAGGAAAACGGCTGTCAAACTGAGGTCATGCATTTTGCTTGGATTGCGAGCATTGAGTCCACACCAGCCAAGAAAAGCTTCTTTTCCACTAGAGGAATTTGGTTGGGAGAATGCGAATAAAGATGCCTAAAAGTTACGTGGAGTCAAGGATAAAGTATGAACCCTTGTTTCTCTATGTTTGGTTACGTTATTTGGAATATTTAAACAATACTTAAAATAGATATTAACTTCCAATAAACTAAAACAAACAAATAAATAAAATAAAATAAAACTCGACTAAATAACAAATGAATCACTGCATCTTGGCAATCTTATTTGGGTAAAGTCCATTTAAAACGGTGAATTATGAGGGTGGTCACAACTTGCACCATCAACTGTGAACAAAATCAAAATGTACTCTGTTATTAAATAAATGGTAAAGTACAATTTGACCCCTACAACTAGGTGAAATGGACAATTTACACCGTAAACTTGGATAATGGACAATTTAGCCCCTACAACTAGGATAAAGTGCAATATAGCCCCTACCGTCACATTTTCCGTTAAAAAGTCACATTTTTCGCACGTGTTCATTTTTTCTTCCTAAAATGCCCCTGCTCCCTTCTCTTCACCTCGCTCTCTTAAAATTGCGCTTAAAATTGCCCATGCCCTGTTTCGGCTTCGGAGTCAGAATCGAAGTCAGCTTCTTCGTCATCTTCTTCTTCGTCATCTTCTTCGTCCTGGTTGGCGATCGGAGGAGGGTCAGCTGAAGCGTAAATGGGAGGAACGAGGGGGGAGTTGAAGCGGGGATGGTTGTCGGAAGAGGTTGTTGGGTTCGAGGTTGAGTGCTCGGAGAGAGCTGGTTTTGGCGGTGGAGAATGTGGGTGGTTGATGCGGCGGCGGTGGAGGATGTAGAGAGATAGAAAGATATTTAGATTTTCAACCGTCACAGAGACAATGTCGGCTTGCAAAGACGAAGTTCCTCGCGTCTGCGGCATTCCCTCCGCGTTTGAGAGAGGGATAACAGGATCTGGAAGACCCAGAGAGAAGATTTAAGGAATTTGATCTTCAATGCGAGTTTCCACTTGAATGCTTTACGTTCTGGGATTTTGATTCGAATGATGGGTTAGCGATTATGGTTGGCTGCGTTTAATCTAATTCTTCTCTTTTCCTCTCTGGTTAGTGGAGTTGTTGTTTGCAAAACTCTCGAGCGAGATGGTAAATTCTCGAATCTCTGTTTTTTTTTTTTTTTTTATTGTTTCCTCCCTCTGCAGTTCCAATTTTCAGTGCTTGGTTTGATTTTGGTGGAGACAGGGAGACGGTGAATATGGAATTGTGGTACAACGATGAGATTGATTAGACAAAGGTGGAGATTAATTCGCTGGATTTTATTTTCAATGCAACACAATAGTCTATTTTAAGAGAGTTTCAATTCCATGTACTTTTTCTAGTTAACACACAGGTGTATATGCTATAAGTAATAATTCAGTCGAAGACAGTTGAATCTGTGCAGCAAGTTCCAATAAAAAATAGGGTATGATTTATACATACTAAACCAGAAAGTCAATATCGGAAAGCTCGAGAACTTTATGGATTCCGATCGGGTTGAAGCCAGCTTTAAAAATGTTGCCTTCGATGTATCTAAACAAACAGATCAACAGAGATCATACAGCATAATCCAGACTCAGAAATGGTGTTTAGTTCTTTAAATAAACAACTCACATTTCTTTCAAAAATGGAAGTTTGTAGAACGCATTAGGAATTCTCCCACTAAACTGGTTGTGGTCCAAGTATCTAATACGATGAACAACAAATACTTACTTCTCAAATCTAGCACAACAAATAGAATTATATACAAAATGCATATGCTGCTCAATTAAAAAAAACTTTATTGACAACTGTTAAAACAAAGGAACATGAGCTCAAACCGTCGTCGTTTATCAAGAACTTAGACAGGAAAAGAGAAGAATTAGATTAAACGCAGCCAACTATAATCGCTGACCCATCATTCGAATCAAAATCCCAGAACGTAAAGCATTCAAGTGGAAACTCGCATTGAAGATCAAATTCCTTAAATCTTCTCTCTGGGTCTTCCAGATCCTGTTATCTCTCTCTCAAACGCGGAGGCTATCGTCGGTGAGAATGCCGCAGACGCGAGGAACTTTGTCTTTGCAAGCCGACATTGTCTCTGTGACGGTTGAAAATCTAAATATCTTTCTATCTCTCTACTTCCTCCACCGCCGCCGCATCAACCACCCACATCCTCCACCGCCAAAACTAGCTCTCTCTGAGCACTCAACCTCGAACCCAGCAACCTCTTCCGACAACCATCCCCGCTTCAACTCCCCGCTCGTTCCTCCCATCTACGCTTCAGCTGACCCTCCTCCGATCGCCAACCAGGACGAAGACGACGACGAAGATGACGAAGAAGAAGATGACGAAGAAGCTGACTTCGATTCTGACTCCGAAGCCGAAACAGGGTATGGGCAATTTTAAGCGCAATTTTAAGAGAGCGAGGGTGAAGAGAAGAGGGCAGGGGTATTTTAGGAAGAAAAAATGAACAGGTGCGAAAAATGTGACTTTTTAACGGAAAATGTGACGGTAGGGGCCATATTGCACTTTATCCTAGTTGTAGGGGCCAAATTGCCCATTATCCAAGTTTACGGTGTAAATTGTCCATTTCACCTAGTTGTAGGGGCCAAATTGCACTTTATCCTTAAATAAATCCTTAAAAAAACATGTGGCGCTCATGTCACGTGGGTGTTAATTGTTTTTTAATTCTAAGACGTGTCAATATATGATTGACTCTTTCCCTCCCTCTTGTGCAATTTTCGTAAATACTCTATTTTGCCAAAATTTATTAGTTTCTAAGTTTGAGCTCTCTCAATCTAAACACTAACCAAGTTAAAAGAGAAAATCCATGCAATCTGGATTCTCATTCCTAAAGACGAGTTGGGTCATCTACATATCTCAAGACCATGCTTTCCGACGAGGACTCACCTTGGCATCTCCATTTCTCACCTCGACGATCTATCTATTTGAGTTGTCGGCCATTAAAGTGACCTTTACATTTTTTCTAGTGAACCTTAAGTAAGTTTATGTCATCAATATCATTGTTAGAGCTCTCTCATTAGTAGATCAAACCAACTACTTGTGAAACAAGATCAAACAATTTAACAATTTAAACCATTAAACATACAAGAAGGCCAAATTCTCCTCTCTCTCTTTCTTTGACATGTTAACACATGTCAATATACGATGGGTTCTCTCTCTCTCTCTCTCTCTCTCTCGTTAATGTTATTCATCCCATCTTGGTATTCGTGAGAATTTTATTTGACATATCTACCTATTTGGTGGGATGAATAATATTAAAGAGAGGTAGAGGGAGCCCATCGTATATTCACACGTGTTAGTATTAAAAAAATTAAGGGGCACATTTATTATTTAGGGACATGGTTCATTTTGTTCATAGTGCACATAGTTCAGGAGGGAGGGTGGTTGAGAGAGAGAGAGCCCCATCGTATATTGAGACGTGTTACTATTACAAAATTAATGGCACTTTCATTTTTTAACGACATGGTCCATTTTGTTCCTAGGGCACATAGTCGGGGAGAGAGAGAGGAGCCCTCATATATTGACACTTGTTGGTATTAAAAATTAATGTGCATATTCATTTTTTGGACGACATAGTCCATTTTGTTAATAGTGCACATAGTTCACGGTTCAGTTAGTTCCCAAAATTTATTTAAGATTCCAATTGTGAGGACTACCTTAGTTCATGGACTAAAATTGACTTCACCCATCTTATTTTTATTGTGGCTTTAACCGTCAGCCAAATCCTCACTAAACTTATGTCATGCTTGTCATGAATTTTATTATTTGCAAATCCAATTACCTAATCTCACACTAACAATTCAACGTACACTGAAATTTAACAGCATATAGTACATGCATATTCAAGATCTCACTCATCAATAAAAATAACAACACAATGTGACAAGAAAGCATGCTTTGCATATAGCAAAATATTTTTACGATACCATATCACACAACAAAACAAAAACATATTTTAATCGTACTATATACGAGGTTATTTTTTAGGAAACCACACCATGATCATACTCACAGTTTAATGAGCTCTCAGTAACGGCCTGTAGTACTGTGTCATTACTATAGCTAGTAAGACACATGCATACTCAAAGTTTGGACTATTGCTCGACATGAGGTTTAGGATCTCGTATCCAAAAGGATCTCTTTCTCCATTTTCATTTTTCATTTACACGCATGCATCTCATTCACAAGTGTAGATGTTGTAGGTATGCAAAATGAGGTGTGGGAATCATCCCCCGGAACAATTTGAACATCAAAGCTCAAATTGCATTTTATTGCACTCGCACAGCGGCACCACCCGTCGTCGTACACATGAATGCTTAAATGAATTCCCAACTTGAAAAACTACTGCGCCAACTAGGGAACGCAACAGTGTCTAAGTATATAAGAGGCTCCAACCCTAGCCATGGCACTAACATACTAGCACTGCCAGGGTTAGTTACTTAGACGTTTTCTTTTTCCATTTCTAACCGTGGCTCAACACTGCGGCCCTGCCAAAGCAATGCCCCAGTGTTGATGCCTAATAATAATTTACTCAAACTTATCTTTCCCAGCTACAACGTCCATTTCTTAGCAACATGATGCCCCATAATTACCAAGTTTCAACTTGTGGCCAGCTTTGCTGCGCCAAATTTGCAATGCCACTATGCTAGCCAAGAACATAATTACTGCAGCAACTCGCCCTAGTGCCTAAACTTCTCCTAAGACTATGAAGACTTACAATCTTACCCTCGCTCTAAGGTGGCTTCAACATTTGGAAATTCTAGATTCCAAAGCCAGCCTAATAAAACCAATCTATAAATTGAGAGATTTAACATTGAAATCTCAAACTAATCAACCTAATTATCATAAAAGGAATTGACACTAAAACTCTTTTACCTTTTAATACTCTTAATGCTATCATGAATTTGTGTCTAATTAGCAAAGATGAGAAACTTACATAATGTACTTTTGTATGTTTCATTTCTTTTATATTTGAGTGAGACAAGATTAGCTATGAGCATAGTTGTTGGAATGAAGAAGAAAGATTTTGGAGAAAGAAAATAATAAAGTGGAGAGGAGAGAAATTTAGAGAAATTTTATTTCTTGAAATGATTCGGTTATTGCTTGATTTAAAATGCCTACCTCACATCCTATTTATATGATTATTTGGTATATGTATAAAACAATACATGAGTCACTTATTTAATTTAATACATGTACTAACACTCAATGAATCACCTAAGTATATGAACAAATATACATCTACACATACATGAATCTTAATTCTATAGGTGACTCTTCACAAATACATAAACTCTAACAAAAAACACATTAAAAACATAAATTAAAAAACACAAATTAAGTTAATGAAGTTTATGTTTTCAACACCCTCCCTTAAATTTAATTCCGTGTAACGCCGAGGATCATCCTTAGCTTGCTGAAAATGTCATACTTGAGAGGCTTCGTAAAAATATTAGCAACTTGATGATCGGTCTTCATGTAACGCCCCGAATTCTCTTGAATCCGGTTTGTTACTCAAAACATTAAACCGGACCATAACAATTTGAGACAAATTTCTCTTTTAAAATCGTCAAGAAACTTCGGCGGAAAATTTTGTACAAATGGCACTTATAAAACAGTTAAAATGTTAGAAATATTTGGCTGAGAGAAATGAGCGCTAACACATCTATCACTGAACAATAGAAATAGGAACAAAAGAGTTTCGGCGGAAGAAGCTGGATAAAATCGCTCGCATCCACCGGACACAAAACGACAAACTGCTACTCACATCTACCGATGACGTCAGCTGGATGATTCGTTCATCCAACCTTTGCCGATCACAAAGCGACAAATCTTACCACTTACATCTACCGATGACGTCAGTCGGATGATTCCTTCATCCAACCTCTGCCGATCGCTAAACGACAAATCTTACCACTTACATCTACCGATGACGTCAGCCGGATGATTCCTTCATCCAACCTCTGCTGATCGCTAAACGACAGAGTTCCCAACTCACATCTACCGATAGACAAACTACGTCTACCGATCACAAAACGACAAAGAGACTTCTTCTCACATCTTCCGATCACTAGACGACAAAAGACTTCTACTCAAATCTTCCGATCACTAGACGACAAAAGACTTCTATTCACATCTTCCGATAGACCAAAAACACTCTTCGTTCACCGATAGACAAACTCTTAACTCCTGCCGATAGACATATCTTCCGATAGACAAAAGAACAGAACAACATCTCAACCATTCATACTAAAAAGCAAGAACACTCCGACCACTAAAAGAACCTGAAAATTTTACTGAATCTATTCAGAGCAACATGAGTCCATAACTTTCTAAAAATCTAGAGCGAAAGCTTCAGCTAAAAACAAATCATATTTCCATTAACAGAAGAGAAAATCCCAAAGGTCTTAAAATGTCAAACAACTGCTGTCATTAAAATTCTTAACACATTTTATATAATTACTTAACCACTAAAGTCTCACATACAGTCAACAGTTAAACCGCCTCATCAAGCACTAAATCCGTGGCATGAATGTGCTCCTCCAACTTCATCTATTCATCAGTGAACTCGGGGAAATCACCTGTGGTATCCTCAACACCTACATCACAAAACTCATCTATTAGCCTAATGCTAAGTGAGCGGAGCAATAATGAATGAAATGCTGAAATGTAAATCCTATTTATGCAGTTTCTACTTTCTCAACTCAGTTGCATTCACGTTCATCATATTCTGATCTCAATGTTCCATTGGGAGTGAGATCAATTCTCCCAAAGTCATAAATCCACTTCATTAGTTAAGGGGAGGATTGGTTCCCTTAATAGCTATCAAGATCCCCAAATTCCCTTGGGAGTGGGATCAACTCTCCCAATGTCATAAATCCACTTCATCAATTAAAGGGCGGATTAGTTCCCTTAACAGCTATCATAATGCGTTCTGTTCATGCCTTACCATGCTATTTCATGTAAATTCATTTATCGTATTCTTTCAAAATATGATGCATGACATACAAGAAACATTCAAGTATGCACAAACTTACTGTTTTGTGATATAGGCCCGAAGGCACAAGCATACTCCACTTACCTGGTCTCCTGGAAATCGCTCGGCTATAAGCTACTTTAGAAGCTCGCTCGCCTAAAGTCATAACAGTACATTAATCAAACCTTCACTAAACTTCACCAAGAATCAATCAGAAGTTTGAGGAAACCAGTTTGAAACCCTACTACCCGTACATCCCCATTTATCACCAAAACCCGAACATACTCTCAATCACAGCCTCCTAGAAATTTCTCACATTGTATTCCCTCAGTTACCTAACTACTAAAACACGAGAAAAGAATGAGGAAAACTTACCTAGGTTGAAGGAGAATCGGGCAAGAGAATCGCCTAGGGGGGTTCTGCTGGAGAGCTGATGGTCGAAAACAGAATAGTGGCGGCTACAGTGCATTAAACCCAAAACCTCTTTCCTTAAATACATTATCCACTTTTAAATTTCCAATTACGCTTATGCCCTTACCTAGTCACCAATTAACCCTACTTTTACTATTGCCATTAAAGCGTGCCATTAATAAAAGAATTGAGAACTGGTTCGATAGAACCGAGCGTTACACTTCACATATCTTACTTGCACTTCATTATTCACAATGCAATCATGAAAGAAATGATAACTTATATCAATATGTTTGCTTCTATCATGAAATACAATATTCTTCGCCAATGCAGTAGTTGATTTATTGTTAACAAAAATCTGTATAGCTTCTTTTTGTTTCATTTGTAACTCCTTCAATAGTCTTCTCCGCTATAACACCAACATTTAATGTGTGACTTGTCCCAAATACAGCCATTCAGACACCTTAGGACTATGGATTCTCAAAGTGAGAAGATTTAACCACATTTGTTAGTGATTAATCTATGAATAATGTCATCAAGTCACATTAAACTCGGTATATCTAAATGAGATCTTAAACTTAGTATCAATCAAGTTGAAAATTGTACAAAGATTAGTGTGTAATTATTTGCTACTTGAAAGAGAAAGAAACCATAGACAATAACTTACACATCGAGTAACATGTCTACATGTTAAAATATATAATAATATACAATTACATATTGTAACACCCAGAATTTTCAGTGTTACAATTTCTAATTTATGCTCGGAAATGGAGAATTTAATGTCATTTCATGAACGGAGAATTTTGTTGGACTTAAGAATTAAATTGAGAGGTTAATGGAATGAGGAAATTACGAAAACTCAAACCGAAACGGAACGAATAACCAATTTAGTTGGAGCCTCACCATTATCTCTCCCTCCTCAGTATTTCTCTTCAGCAGACTCCCCTCTCTCCTTTTTGCGATTCTCCTTCTCCTCTCGCAGGCGATTTCCTCTCGCCGATTCAACGGCTCTTCTCCTCCACGATCGATTCTTCTTCCGTTCTCTTCAATATTCAAAGCTCTAGGTAGGGTTTAGGTGATTTATTCATTAAGTTTCCAGTTTAGGGTTGAGATTGATTAGGGTTTGAGATTCTAGGGTTTGGAAGTTGTAGAGTAACGTTAGTAATTGATGAGTTTTACGTATTAATAGCTATTGATGGTAGAATGTTAGATTGATTGATACTTAGGTTAGGAAAAAATTGAATGTGGTTGGAAATTTGGGTGGTTGAAGTGTATAAATGCTATTGATGAATGGTTAAGATAGTTGTGAGCTCAATGTGTTCGATGAAATGCTTGAGAGATGTAAGCCGAATTTCTAGGAGATTGCCTTAGATAGGAATTTTGTTTAGTTTTGAATTCAATTTGTTTATGATTGATTTTAACAGTGAGATGTGAAATGTCTTAGGTGGAGAAATCTTAAGGTGAAGTGCACGGCTGGCTAAGGACGCCAGGTAAGTGTGTGTGTTTGGCGTTCGGCCATTAGGGCCCTACATCACGAGGGTACTAGGAAGTTAGACTCAATGGTTATTTTGATGTGTATGTTTTATTAAGGGCTATGTGATTGTTGACTTAAATTATGTTTAAGTCTAACGATGTTTTTGATGATGTGTTTTTAAGAAATGAAATCTGATTGAGTTAAATATCTGAATTATGTTGATGAGAATAATAAGTTGATTAATGATTTAAATTGATCGTATTATATTTTTCTTGCTTTTAATTGGTGGAAATGCCCTTTTAAAAAGGGTATTTTAGTTGGCTAATAAATCAGGTTAAGTGTTCAGAAAAACAGGGCTGAAATTGATTATATACTGCGTATCCACCGATGGAAAAGAAAAGTTTACATCTTCCGCCAGATAAACGACAAAATTGCACATACACTGCTGGCATTCTAAGGCTATATCCACCGCTAGCAGAAAATGATAAAATAGTGCACATCCACCGCTGGAATTCAAAGAACACATCCACCGCCAGCTAAACGACAAAATTACATATCCACCGCTGGAATTCAAAGAATACATCCATCGCTAGCTAAACGACAAAGAACACATCCTCCGCTAGCTAAACGATAAATTTTTGAAGACATCCACCGCTGAAATTTCTGATGACATCCACTGCTAAAATTTCAAAGGAGACTTCATCCGGTGAACAGTAACCTCTGAAGACATCCACCGATAGATTTTTAAAAACAACATACACCGCTGGTCTCCAAAGGCGAAGTCATCCGGTGAATAGTATCCACCGCTAGAAATTTGAATAAACTGCGAAGCAACAGTGTTTGTCGTCCAGAGCCTTAACTCCAGACCATTAATGGCCGACGAACGAAAGCGACTGCAAAATGCAACGGCTAGCCATCTAAGTACGGATGTTTCTCCAACGGCTATATTTCTATTTTCAGATGAGAAGCATTCCAGATCTGAAGCCGATTTCAAATAGAGTATAAATAGAAGAAAGAAGCTCGGGAGAACAACTTTTGCAAAAATTAATCTTCGAACCCTAACGAACAATTTACTTCGAATACTCTCTGTTATTCTACATCTCTCTATTTCTGAACTTGAGATATATCTTGAGAGAGTGTAGCCTTTTGCTAAATTCATTATTCTGTAAAAGTGTAAAAGTAGTGAATTGTCGCCCGTGAAGAGCAATCCAGTTGTTGTAAAGGCAAGAGATCGACGCCTGTGAAGTGCGATATGTTTTTCTCTGAGGAGAGGAAAAGATTTTCAAGGGGGGAAACCTTGAAGCGTGGACGTAGGCAGGTTTTGGCCGAACCACGTAAAAACTGTGGTGTCAATTTCTCTCTCTCTCATTTTTATTGTTTGATTATTTGCTGTTTTCTTATCAGTTGAACATAAGAGAGAAATTGATTAGTTTAACAAATTAAGTTTAAAAAGTCTAATTCACCCCCCTCTTAGACAACATCGATCCTACAATTGGTATCAGAGCTAGGTTAAATATTGTCTAAGATACTATTACAATGACATTCAACACAAACTCCACACACGTAGAAGGTCAAGCTATTAATAGACCTCATTTTTTTTATGGTAGTGATTATGTATACTGGAAGGCAAGAATGAAATATTCGTTCAAGCCATGGATTATGAGATCTGGAACTTAATAGAGAATTGCCCTTTCAAGGCCATGAAGACTGAAAATGGAATCAATATTCCTAAAGAGTCTCATGAATTAACAGATTCTGACAAAAGAAATCTGAGCCTAAATGCCAAGGCAATAAACACTCTGTACTGTGCTCTAAATAGAGATGAATTTAATAGAGTACAAGGGTCTGATAGCGCTCAAGAGATTTGGCACCTTTTAGAGATCACACACGAAGGCACAAATCAAGTGAAAGAGAGCAAACTGAATATGCTTATACATGAGTATGAACTATTTTCTATGCCTAAGGATGAATCTGTTTCTTCTATGTTTACAAGATTTACTAACATAACTAATAGTTTAAAAGCTCTTGGTAAATCCTACTCTAGTGAAGAACAGGTCAGGAAGATTCTCAGATATCTTCCAAGAAGTTGGCAGCCGAAGGTGACTGCCATTCAGGAAGCAAAGGATCTCAAAGTCCTAAAACTTGAAGAACTCATTGGATCACTCATGACATATGAGATCACAATGAGGGCAAACGAAAAGGAGGACCTCAAGGAGAAAGAGGTCTCAAAGAAAAAGGATATTGCTCTGAAAGCCTATTCAAGTAAACATGAAGTCTCTGAGGAAGAAGAAGAAGAAGATGATGAGGATATTGCTCTCATCACCAGGAGATTCAGCTAATTCCTCCAACGGAAGAGGATGCAAGGAAAAAGATTTCCAAAGGGTGAAAAATCCCAAAGAGAAAAGGAAATCACTTGTTTTGAGTGTGGTAAGCCTGGTCACATGAAGGCAGATTGTCCTCAAGCTAAGAAAGGTCCCAAGAAATTTAAGAAGAGGGCTATGAAGGCCACTTGGGATGACAGTGAGAGTGACGCTTCATCCGATGATGAGGAAGTCGCCAACCTATGCTTCATGGCCAAAGAGGATGAGGTTAGTCATTCTTCTAGTGATAGTGATGATGATGAAGGTAATTTAATTGATGCCTTCAATGATTTAGTCAAACAATACGGCATGCTTAAGTCCAAATATAATCTGTTGAAAAAGGAGAATGTGGACTTAATTGAAAAGCATGCTAAAGAAATTAGTTTACAAGAAATGAAAACTAAGGATCTCTTAAGTAAAAATGAAAACCTGAATGATCTAGTTCTTAAGCTCACAAATGGTGCCAAGAACTTAACCTTGCTGATAGAAAATCAGAGAGCTACTCATGATAAAGCAGGTTTAAGTTATGATAAGTTCAATAAAAGAAAAGCTTTTAAGAACTTCTTTGTTAAACCAACTACCTGTCACACATGTAATAAGATAGGACACAAGTCATATGAATGTCCTTTAAAGTTTAGTAAGAAACCGGTTAGTAAATTACAGTGGATTCCTAAAGGAACCAAAACTAACACTAGGACCCAAAAGATTTGGGTACCTAAGAAGACCAATTGATTACTGTTTTGCAGGTTGACTTGTTCTCCCAGGAAAAATCAATGGTATCTCGATAGTGGTTGCTCGAGACACATGACAGGAGACTCAACAAAATTTGCTGTGGTCAACAAAAAGAAAGGAAGCGTTACTTTTGGTGGAAATCAGAAAGGGAAAATTGTTAGCATCGACAATATAAGTAACATTGTTAATCCTATTATTGAAAATGTGCTGTTGGTAGAAGGTCTAAAGTATAATTTGCTTAGTATTAGCCAGTTATGTGATAAAGGATATAAAGTGATTTTTAAATTAAATTCTTGCATAATTAAGGATGCTTCAAATAGCAAGGTTCTGTTTACAGGCTTTAGGAAAGAAAATATTTATATCATTGACTTAGATAATATTGTTTGCAATGATGAAAAATGTTTTGCTGCAAAGTCTTCCAATGATTGCTGGACTTGGCATAGGAGATTAGGACATGTAGGTATGGATACCTTAGTTAAGATTACTAAGGATAATTTAGTTAGAGAGATTCCTAAAATATCTTTCGAGAAGGATAAAGTCTGTGAAGCTTGTCAAATGGGCAAGCAGATCAAAAGTTCCTTTGCATCTAAGAATACAATCTCTACTTCTAAGCCTCTTCAACTTCTTCACATGGACCTCTTCGGTCCTTCTAATGTAGCCAGTCTAGGTGGAAAATTCTATGCCTATGTCATTGTCGATGACTTCTCTAGATTCACTTGGGTATTCTTTATGAAGTCAAAGGATGAAACTTTTGATACATTCTCTAGCTTTAGGAAAAGAGTTCAAAATGAAAAGGAGCTCACCATAGTTGCTATTCGTAGTGATCATGGTGGAGAGTTTGAAAATAAGAAATTTGAACTCTTGTGTCTCAAATATGGAATTGAGCACAATTTCTCTTCCCTTAGAACCCCTCAGCAAAATGGTGTCGTTGAGAGGAAGAATAGATCCCTCCAAGAGCTTGCTAGGACTATGCTAAATGAAAATTCCCTTCCAAAGTATTTCTGGGCAGAAGTTGTTTCTACAGCTTGTTATGTGCTTAATCGGGTCTCTATAAGACCTATTTTTGAGAAAACTCCGTATGAGCTTTGGAATGGAAAAACTCCCTCTGTCAAGTATTTTAAAGCTTTTGGTTGTAAATGCTTCATTCTTAACACTAAGGATAACTTAGGAAAATTCGATTTCAAATCATATTTTGGAATTTTTCTGGGTTATTCTCTTTCCAGTAAAGCTTATAGAGTGTTCAATAGGAGAACTCTAGTTGTAGAGGAATCTGTTCATGTCAACTTTGATGAGTCCCATCAACTCACAATCAATGTGGATGACGGATGATTCTTTAGAAAAGCATCTAGATTCCCTTTCTTTAGATAAGCCCACAGATCCCTTTCAAGGAGAAAAATCCCTAGAACCCTCTTCAAATTCTCTAGATATTGTTCCTATCAAGGATGAAAATTCTGCTCTGCCTAGAGATTGGAAGTATGTCAAAAATCATCCCTTAGATGAAGTCTTAAGTGATCCTTCCTTAGGAGTACAGACTAGATCCTTTCTTAGGAACCTCTGTGCCAATGTGGCATTCATTTCTCATGTAGAGCCTAAGAAATTTGAAGAGGCCGAGAATGATGATAATTGGATTTTAGCTATGCAAGAGAAGTTAAATCAATTTGAAAGGAGCAAGGTATGAGAACTTGTTCCACGGCCTAAGGATCATCCTATTATTGGAACTAAATGGGTTTATAAGAATAAAATGGATAAAAATGAGATTGTTGTAAGAAACAAGGCTAGACTAGTTGCTAAGGGATACTCTCAAGAAAAAAGTATTGATTTTGAGGAATCTTTTGCCTCTGTAGCTAGATTAGAGTCAATTAGAATGCTCTTAGCTTTTGCATGCTACAAGAACTTCACACTCTTTCAAATTGATGTAAAGAGTGCATTCTTAAATGGTTACATCCCCGAAGAAGTTTATGTTGAGCAACCCTTAGGATTTGAAGCCTTTGATAAACCCAATCATGTATACAAATTAGAAAGGCTCTTTATGGATTAAAACAAGCTCCTAGGGCTTGGTATGATAGGTTGAAGAATTTTCTTGTAGAAAGGAAATTTAAAAAGGAGAATACCGATTCAACTCTATTTACCAAGCAATCGGATAATGACATACTTATAGTTCAAATCTACATCGATGACATTATTTTTGGATCAACTAATGTCACTCTGTGTGATGAATTTTCTTCCCTAATGCAAAGTGAATTTGAAATGAGTATGATGGGGGAGCTAAAATTCTTCCTAGGATTTCAGATCAATCAAACTCTTGATGGTATTTTCTTCTGCCAAGAAAAATACATCAAAGTCCTCTAGAACTCCCATGAGTACCATTACCAAATTGGACAAAGATGAAAATGGAACAAGTGTTGATATTAAAAAATATCGTGGTATGATTGGATCTTTGTTATATCTGACTGCTAGTAGGCCAGATATTCTCTTTAGTGTATGTCTCTGTGCTAGATTTTAAGCTGCCCCTAAGGAATCTCACTTATCTGCGGTCAAAAGAATTTTCAAATATTTGAGTGGGACTTATGACTTAGGTTTATGGTATCCGAAGGGTACTTCTTTTGATCTCATAGGATACTCAGATTCTGACTATGCTGGTAGTCTAGTTGATAGGAAAAGCACCAGTGGAACATGTCAATTCCTTGGTGAATCTTTAGTTTCCTGGTACTCCAAGAAGCAAAATTCTGTTGCACTGTCAACTACTGAAAGTGAATATATTGCTGCTGGCAGTTGTTGTGCACAAATGCTTTGGATGAAGCAAACTCTAGAAGATTACAATCTTTTCTATGATAGGTTTCCTATTCGGTGTGACAACACAAGTGCCATAAGTATTTTCAAAAATCTCATTCAACATTCTAGAACTAAGCATATCGAGGTTAGGTATCACTTCATCAGAGATCATGTTCAAAGAGGTGATATTTCTTTAAAATTTGTCAATTCTGTAGATCAATTAGCTGATATCTTTACCAAGCCTTTGGATGAAAAGACCTTCAACAATATTAGAATAAAGTTAGGTCTCATTCGAGTTGAGAAAAACTAAGGTTCTTCTTCTGTTGGTAAATTTTTGAGTGATAGAGCAGATTGGTCAATGAAGGCATCAGAAGATATGCATAATCCATTTACCATCGGAAGATGTCTATCTACCAATATGTATCGGAAGATATATTCTTTAATCTGGTGACACGTGTCACCCATCGAGCGTGTAACACCCGGCATTTTTGCCTATGTATTTATTCCCCGGATATGTAAGCGGAATTACTCCGATATTAATTCAATGACTATTTTTAATTGCTAACGTATTCAATTGAATGAGAGTGGTTGTAGAACCGATTCGACGAACTAAATAGAAATTTAGTTAAAACCCAATTGAAGGGTATAATTGGGAGCCAATTAAGGTTGGTGGGAGGTGGCTAATGGATGAGTGACACCTGGCAACTTGTTGAAGAAGCCATGTTCTTTTCTCTCCCCTCCTACGTGAAACCCTCACTTTTCTCATATGCTTCCTTCTGCTTCCTTTCATTTCTCTCGGTTTTCTCTCCTTCTGGCGATTTCAATCTTTCCAAAAACTTCCATTCTCCTGTTTTCTCCAGTAGAGGTAAGCATCTGTTTAAGCTGATGAGTTTGGATAAGTAAAATGTGAGTTTTGTGGAAATTTAAGGTTACGGCATTTTGAGAGAAACTCACTGTTTTTGGATGAAAACACGTTAGTATGTTTTCCAAAGGTTTGAAAGGAGTTGCTGCATACCCTACATATTATTAGTTAGCATTTGCAGCTTTGCTCATTTTCTTTACATGCATGTTCAGGTTCGTGCATCACCAAGGCAACACGTTCAATAGTTTCAACACCGCAGCAAACAGGTAAGTTCATGTGTGTGGACTGGCCCTTAAGGCCCTACATCTTGGAGATACTAGGTTTTACATCCTGTAGGTTGGTTTCGGGTAGAAGGGTTAGAGTTAAGTTCTATGTTTCCTTTTATGTTTCCGTTGTTTTATGTTCCTATTCTCTGCTGTTTAAGTTGAAGCACTGTAAATGTCCATGTATACACGATTTTTCTCGAAAGTTCATGCAAAATTGTTTTCTGTACACGGTTTGAAGCTAAGCAAGATAAAATCTGACTGAAATGTATTGGTTAAGTGCGGGACAGGGACTGGCCTACTGTTTTGTTTCTGTATATCTGTTTGTGTCTGTCGTGCACTTGCCAGTTCCCCTATAAGCCCTACTTATACCCCCTGCCACTGAAATGTAATGTACTGTACTGTCACCGTATTTCTAAAAGTCAATGCATAGCATATGCATCACTGCATTTATATATGTTCTTACTGAGTTTTTAGACTCATAGGTGAACTCCCTGATGTAGGTACTGAACCCGAAAATGAAGACTTTGTGCCTCAGTCTGATGAATAGGTGGCTGGTGGTTCGAGCTCTCGGGGGTGGTTGCTGCAGCCATACATAATTTTCTGTCTCGAGGTTTAAGTCTTTAAAGTAAAGTTCATATCTGTAAACTCTTCTGGAATTCTGGTGTTTTGTTCTAAAACTCTGTTATAGTCCTGTGTTTTGTTTAAAAACTCTGCTGAGAATTTTGTAATGTATAGGTTCTGTTGTTGATGTATTTAAAACCTCTGTATTTGACAGTTGAATTTATGTTCTGAAGTATTCTAGAATTGTTTGGAATATTTTCTCCTTTAGGATGTGCATGGATTATCTCTGATTTTAGAGCCATCTATGCAATCTGTTTCCTTAAAATTCTGTCGTGTTTCCCTGATATGTCCAAAATCATATTTTGAATCGTTTTCTGAAGTTTGAAGCTTTAATACCTTCTGTTTTCACGACTTTTGTTTTATGGATTCCTGCTAAAAGTTGTAAATTTTGACTTTAAACTCTACATCCACCGGTTACTGTTCACTTTCTTCTTATTCACAACCACCGGTTACTGTTCACTTCTGTCTTATTCACATCCACCGGTTACTGTTCACTTCCGTCTTATTCACATCCACGGTTACTGTTCACTTCTGTCTTATTCACATCCACGGTTACTGTTCACTTCTGTCTTATTCACATCCACGGTTACTGTTCACTTTCGTCTTATTCACATCCACGGTTACTGTTCACTTCTGTCTTATTCACATCCACGGTTACTGTTCACTTCTGTCTTATTCACATCCACCGTTACTGTTCACTTCTGTCTTATTCACATCCACCGGTTACTGTTCACTTCTGTCTTATTCACATCCACCGGTTACTGTTCACTTCTGTCTTATTCACATCCACCGTTACTGTTCACTTCTGTCTTATTCACATCCACCGTTACTGTTCACTTCCGTCTTATTCACATCCACCGTTACTGTTCACTTCTGTCTTATTCACATCCACCGGTTACTGTTCACTTCCGTCTTATTCACATCCACCGTTACTGTTCACTTCCGTCTTATTCACATCCACCGGTTACTGTTCACTTTCGTCTTATTCACATCCACGGTTACTGTTCACTTCTGTCTTATTCACATCCACCGTTACTGTTCACTTTCGTCTTATTCACATCCACGGTTACTGTTCACTTCCGTCTTATTCACATCCACGGTTACTGTTCACTTCCGTCTTATTCACATCCACCGTTACTGTTCACTTCCGTCTTATTCACATCCACGGTTACTGTTCACTTTCGTCTTATTCACATCCACGGTTACTGTTCACTTCCGTCTTATTCACATCCACGGTTACTGTTCACTTCTGTCTTATTCACATCCACGGTTACTGTTCACTTTCGTCTTATTCACATCCACGGTTACTGTTCACTTCTGTCTTATTCACATCCACCGTTACTGTTCACTTCTGTCTTATTCACATCCACGGTTACTGTTCACTTCTGTCTTATTCACATCCACGGTTACTGTTCACTTCTGTCTTATTCACATCCACCGTTACTGTTCACTTCTGTCTTATTCACATCCACGGTTACTGTTCACTTCTGTCTTATTCACATCCACCGTTACTGTTCACTTCTGTCTTATTCACATCCACGGTTACTGTTCACTTCTGTCTTATTCACATCCACCGGTTACTGTTCACTTTCGTCTTATTCACATCCACGGTTACTGTTCACTTCTGTCTTATTCACATCCACCGTTACTGTTCACTTCTGTCTTATTCACATCCACGGTTACTGTTCACTTCTGTCTTATTCACATCCACCGGTTACTGTTCACTTTCGTCTTATTCACATCCACGGTTACTGTTCACTTCTGTCTTATTCACATCCACCGTTACTGTTCACTTCTGTCTTATTCACATCCACGGTTACTGTTCACTTTCGTCTTATTCACATCCACGGTTACTGTTCACTTCTGTCTTATTCACATCCACCGGTTACTGTTCACTTTCGTCTTATTCACATCCACCGGTTACTGTTCACTTCGTCTTATTCACATCCACCGGTTACTGTTCACTTCTGTCTTATTCACATCCACCGTTACTGTTCACTTCTGTCTTATTCACATCCACGGTTACTGTTCACTTCTGTCTTATTCACATCCACCATTCCCTTTGTTTATTCACATCCACCGTTACTGTTCACTTTCGTCTTATTCACATCCACCGTTACTGTTCACTTCGTCTTATTCACATCCACCGGTTACTGTTCACTTTCGTCTTATTCACATCCACCGGTTACTGTTCACTTCTGTCTTATTCACATCCACCGTTACTGTTCACTTTCGTCTTATTCACATCCACCGGTTACTGTTCACTTTCGTCTTATTCACATCCACGGTTACTGTTCACTTTCGTCTTATTCACATCCACCGGTTACTGTTCACTTCTGTCTTATTCACATCCACGGTTACTGTTCACTTTCGTCTTATTCACATCCACCGGTTACTGTTCACTTCGTCTTATTCACATCCACCGGTTACTGTTCACTTTCGTCTTATTCACATCCACCGGTTACTGTTCACTTCCGTCTTATTCACATCCACGGTTACTGTTCACTTCTGTCTTATTCACATCCACCGGTTACTGTTCACTTCTGTCTTATTCACATCCACCGGTTACTATTCACTTTCGTCTTATTCACATCCACCGGTTACTGTTCACTTTCGTCTTATTCACATCCACCGGTTACTGTTCACTTTCGTCTTATTCACATCAACCGGTTACTGTTCACTTCTGTCTTATTCACATCCACCGGTTACTGTTCACTTTCGTCTTATTCACATCCACCGGTTACCGTTCACTTTCGTCTTATTCACATCCACCGGTTACTGTTCACTTCCGTCTTATTCACATCCACCGGTTACTGTTCACTTCCGTCTTATTCACATCCACCGGTTACTGTTCACTTCCGTCTTATTCACATCCACCGGTTACTGTTCACTTCTGTCTTATTCACATCCACCGGTTACTGTTTACTTCTGTCTTATTCACTTCTACCTTTAAAATTATATCTTCTGTCTGACGTCATTCGCTTGTCTTTCAGCCTTCACTCCTAGAGAAGGTTTACGCCCAAAAATTTAAATGTTCCTGTTTTCTTTCGCCATCAATTTATAAAAGTTCTCTGTTTTCTGTATTCCGATTTTAATTGTCATCCAGCTTAAATGTGTCTTCCAGTTTCACTTCCAGAGAAGGTTTATACTCTCTGTTAAGGTTTTAAAAGTATAAATGTTGAAAAAAAAAAATAGTCCCCGTTTTGGAATGTCCCGGAGTGATGGCTCCTCGTCCCCGACCGGGTCGGGGGCCGTCACAGGGCGATATCCTCTTTTTAAGTTTATATTCTTCGCCGGGCGAAACCCTAAGTCATTCAAACTTCTTTAACACGCTTCATCTTTTCGTGCTCTTTCAAAAGCCTCTGCACCTTCCGCCGGTTCCTCTCTTCAAAGTCTCTTTAAGTTTCTTTTTCTCCTTCGCGTTTTCGCCCAGAAACCTCTTCATCTGTCGAAATGGCATCTTCATCACGAGCAGTTTCTGAACCGGCCAAGAAGAAGTCCAAAACCTCAGTTCGTCAGTCACAAGAGCTTTCTCGTGCAACTCAATGGCCATCTCTCTTCTTTCTTAGTCGTACTGCCGAAGAGAGGTATCATAATGATTTTAAGTTTAAACTCTTATTCTTAGTCGTGGTGTAATTTTTGAAGATTTAGTTGGATTGGATTTGGAAGAACCCTTGAAAGGTATTGGGTTATTGGGGCTTTTTGATGTAGAATCTTTTTATTACCCCATTGCTGTCAAAATGTTTTATGCCAATCTTAGCTATTCTTCTGACTTCTCCACTGTTTCGAGCTATATGTATGGAAAACACATAGTTCTAACATCTAAATTTATTAATAAGCCTCTGGAGAGCCCCCAATTGGAGAATCACATCAGGTCCTATGAAACAGGGACTGAGCCCCCATTCCTTAACTCTCCTGCGGGTCATCAATTTTTTAAATCTATTGCTCTTGACCCAAATCTCATCCCTAACCAATTAAAGAGCAAGCTCCTCAACATTCGAGCTAGGCTCTTCCATAAGATGATTGGGTATAATATTATTCCTAAGGGTGGTCACTATGACGATGTGAGTGGCATGGAACTGTTCGTGCTTTTTGCACTATATCGCCAGACCCCCTTCAATATGGATTTTATTATTTTAAGACGGATGATTCAGAGTGTCTCCTCCAGAGCTACTTCACTTCCCTATGATCTACTTCTCATGAAGATCTTTGAGAAGTTTGAAGTAGAATTTCTAGAGCAAGATGATCCCTTCCGCCTTCAACCATCCAGTTACTACTCGATCTCCACTTTGAATAGAATGGGGATCAAAAAGACCAAAAAGGGGGATTTTGTTTTGGATGAAGCCCTCAAGAGGGTTACTAAGGCCACTTCTGTTCGGTTAGGGAAGAGGAAGCTTATCCTACAGGAGGATGAGTCTGCTCATGAAGGTGTGGATGAATCTGAAATCCCTGCCCTTGTTGATTCTCCTTCATCCTCTCAGGTGTCTTGCTCTCACCTTCTTCCTCCTGCTTCAAGACAACCTATCCCACCTCTTCCAACTCCAACCGTGGTGGCACCCTCTGCTCAATCCTATGTGCCCCTTCCCCTTTTAGAGGGTCCAGCTTCTCCTCCTCCTACTCTCTTTTTGCCTTCTCTGGCCGAAACTCTTATTTCACCTGTTGGCCAGATTGTTCCTCAAATCCAAACATCAGCTCCTCAAATCCAAACCTCCACACCAAACCTCCAAACTACTCCTCAAACACTCAAAACCTATCAGAAGAGGGCTTCCATCAGTGAGGATCAGTTCAATGAGTTAATGTCTCATATCGAAAGCCTAGGAACTGCTCTCTCTTCTATTCAGGATCAGATGAATGTGTCCTTGGATGACAAGCTAACACAGAGCAGATTGGACATGAGCAGGGATCTCGACACAGTTCAGGATAAATTCACCTCCAGGATGGATAGACTTGAAGGCTCTTTCTCTCGGGACCTTCGGTCTATTAAGTCTGACATTCAAGCTCTTCAGCCAGAACCGCCTTGCCCTCTTTGTTACTCAGAGGCTTGTTCTGAAGACTTCCGAAGTTAGCGAGGACGTGCACTTCATGCCTTTGGATATCCTGGATGCTGAGCTTAGGTTCACTGATCCTTTTGCTTCCCAAGTCACCGAGTCTTCTTCTGATCTTCAAGGTTCAATGGGTGCACTTCAGGCTGCTCCTCCGGAAGAGCCTCCACCATGTATGGACTTGGTGGTATATCGAGGACCATTTCAACCTTCTGCTCCTCCCGTAAAGCCTCCTCCAAGTATGGATTTGGTAGTATATCAAGGACCATTTCCACCTTCTGCTCCTTCTGCTCCCACTTTCGATATTGCATCATTCATAGGTCCTTATTTCTATCCGGACCTTGACGTGCCTTCTTCGATTATACAAGAGTTGTGGAAGCGTATTTTAGACTTAGACTAATTAGGAGATTTTTTTTTGTAACCAATGTTCCTGATACACACCTATTTGGTACTCTGTTTTTCCTCATTCATCAATATACATCTGTTGAGTCGTTGAATGCTTTTTACTGTATTTTATTTTTGATAATGTCAAAAGGGGAGAAAGTGTGACAGCACTGACTAATGCAAATGCTGAGGGGGAGCTAGGATTATGGGGGAGAGACATTAGATAATCAATCAATTTATACTTATAGTTTGTCATCATCAAAAAATGAGAGATTGTTGACTTAAATTATGTTTAAGTCTAACGATGTTTTTGATGATGTGTTTTTAAGAAATGAAATCTGATTTAGTTAAATATCTTAATTATGTTGATGAGAATAATAAGTTGATTAATGATTTAAATTGATCGTATTATATTTTTCTTGCTTTTAATCGGTGGAAATGCCCATTTAAAAATGGTATTTTAGTTGTCAATAAATCTTGTTAAGTGTTCAGAAAAACAGGACTGAAATTGATTATATACTGCGCATCCACCGATGGAAAAGAAAAGTTTACATCTTCCGCCAGATAAACGACAAAATTGCACATACACCGCTGGCATTCTAAGGCTATATCCACCGCTAGCAGAAAATGATAAAATAGTGCACATCCACCGCTGGAATTCAAAGAACACATCCACCGCCAGCTAAACGAAAAAATTGCATATCCACCGCTGGAATTCAAAGAATACATCCATCGCTAGCTAAACGACAAAGAACACATCCTCCGCTAGCTAAACGACAAATTTCTGAAGACATCGACCGCTGAAATTTCTGATGACATCCACCGCTGAAATTTCAAAGGAGACTTCATCCGGTGAACAGTAACCTCTAAAGACATCCACCGATAGATTTTTAAAGACAACATACACCGCTGGTCTCCAAAGGCGAAGTCATCTGGTGAATAGTATCCACCGCCAGAAATTTGAATAAACCACGAAGCAACAGTGTTTGTCGTCCAGAGCCTTAACTCTAGACCATTAATGGCCGAGGAACGAAAGCGACTTCAGAACGCAACGGCTAGCCATCTAAGTACGGATGTTTCTCCAACGGCTATATTTCTATTTTCAGATGAGAAGCATTCCAGATCTGAAGCCGATTTCAAATAGAGTATAAATAAAAGAAAGAAGCTCGGGAGAACAACTTTTGCAAAAATTAATCTTCGAACTCTAACGAGCAATTTACTTCGAATACTCTCTGTTATTCTACATCTCTCTATTTCTGAACTTGAGATATATCTTGAGAGAGTGTAGCCTTGTGCTAAACTCATTATTCTATAAAAGTGTAAAGGCAGTGGATTGTCGCCCGTGAAGAGCAATCCAGTTGTTGTAAAGACAAGAGATCGACGCCCGTGAAGTGCGATCTATTTTTCTCTGAGGAGAAGGAAATGATCTTCAAGGGGGAAAACCTTGAAGCGTGGACGTAGGCAGGTTTTGGCCGAACCACGTAAAAACTGTGGTGTCAATTTCTCCCTCTCTCTCATTTTTATTGTTTGATTATTTGTTGTTTTTTTATCAATTGAACATAAGAGAGAAATTGATTAGTTTAACAAATTAAGTTTAAAAAGTCTAATTCACCCCCCTCTTAGACAACATCGATCCTACAGTGATGATGAATAGAGTAGAAATGTTATGTAAGTTTCTCTTGATGGATGATTTTATTTCAAGTAGGATGATGTTTATATGTACATTTATGTTATATGCATCATGATTTTCTCAAAGAGCATACGAAAATGTCTTACATGCATGATTTGAACGAGTAAGATACGAACATCTAAAGTATGTAACTGGTTAAGCATGGGACAGGGTGAGTTGGCCACGATATGATATTGTCCCTCCCGGAGGACCACGATTCATCCATGTATTGGACCGTGAAAACCATCCGAAAGGACCACGATTTGTCCATGTATTGGACCATGTTAATGTTCGAAAGGACCACGATTTGTCCACGTGTTGGACCATATTAATGTCCAGTATTTTTAAAACAGTCTAATTCACCCACCTCTTAGACAACATCGAATCCTACAGTGATGATGAATGAGAGTAGAATGTTATGTAAGTTTCTCTTTGATGGATGATTTTTATTTCAAGTAGGATGATTTTCTAATGTTACATTTATGTTCTATGCATCATGATTTTCTCAAAGAGCATTACGAAAATGTCTTACATGCATGATTTTGAACGAGTAAGATACGAACATCTAAAGTATTTAACTGGTTAAGCATGGGACAGGGTTTTTGACCGTTGGCCCCGATTGCTATTGTCCCTCCCGGAAGGACCACGATTCGTCCATGTATTGGACCGTGGAAAACCATCCGAAAGGACCACGATTTTGTCCATGTATTGGACCATGTAATGTTAGGACCACGATTTGTCCATGTGTTGGACCATGTTAATTGTCCGAAAGGACCACGATTATGATTCTCTTGCCACTCTCCATTCGTGCCTCTTAACCCATGTGAAGTGAAAGATAAAATAAGAAAACGAATATGATTTTTACGAAGCATGCATTCATAATCATTCATATTATGTTTAAACCTTATGATGTAAGTGACGAGTTTGAAGATGAAAACATCAAACCTCATGATGAAGATGTCATCATATTAATATGATGAAGATGTCATCATATTAAGGTGAAGTCTGTATATTTCACGTAGACACTGTACTATACATTATAATATGTACTTTATTTATGGTTTGTAGGCACTTTCAGTAGGCTAATATGTGGCTGTCTGACGTGTCTTCTCATTCACATAGTTATTTGCAAATAAAAATTTACATCAATTTTAGTATAACTATAAACTTATATTAAGTTTGAAATCTCATTTTGAGTACCAAGTTTATTGTGAGTAATGGTAGTGTACATAGGGTAATCATGAGTGAATGAGGTAAATATTTTAATTTTAAGAGTCCATATATCATAATATGGGCTTACATTGTTGTATTTGGGACGGGTTGTGAAAAGATGATATTAGAGCATAATCTAATGTTCTCGCAATGAGAATTAGTGAGAAAATGGGTTTAGATGTAAACCTATGCCTCTAATTGTCTTTGACTGTGGTGGCAAAGTGTATTTACTTGTATTTAATGTGTTGGATACAGATGACGAGAGGTGGTAATAGAGTTGACAACCTTGCACGACGTGATGAAATGACTAAAATGCAGGAAGCTGTGTGAAATCTTGTTGAATCTGTAGCCAAATGTTTTTTCTCAGATGGATGAAAGAGAAGAATCTTTAGAGACTCAGATCCTGACCGGGTTCAATAAGAATAAACCACTAGTGTTTAAGGGTGAGCAAGATCTTTATATTGCAAAAGATGGTTAAAACAGAGTAAGTTAGCTGGAGTGCGCAACGAATTATATCAAGTTGGCAGTAAGTTAGTTTGGAGATAAAGTTGACAGATTGTGGGACCATGTGAGGGAAGGAGAACCCACAACATGATAACAGTTCGAAGTAATTTTCTTGAGCGATTCTTTCTATTGGTAATTCGATAGAGTAGAATGAAAGAATTTATGTAATTGAGCTAGAAGAACATGACAATGGGAGATTACGAGGCAAAGTTTGAAGAATTATCTAGATATGTCAGTTAGTTTTTGCTAGAAGGCAGTAAAAAAGCTCTTAAGTTCTAATAGAGACCATGATCTTCCATTTTTAATCAATGGTAGCGTGAGACTCAAATTCTTTAAGTAAAACCATCCACCTACGTTACAAAGCTAATAATGAGAAACTCAGTAAATAAAACTGAAGCGACACAAAAGAAGATTCATTCTCAATTTCATATTTATTAATTAAGTTTCGATAGTTAATTAACAGTTACATACTATTGAATTCCCTTGCCCACTAGGCTACTCGTGTTACAACACAAAAGCAAGCCTAACAAATGTCGGATGACCAGATCATCTGAGATGACCTAATAACGTAGCCTAAACATTGGCCTGCGGTGAAAGACTTGAACATAGCCCAAAAGTCCATATAGTGATTACAAGAAAAAATATAGTACGACAATAGATTAATAATTTAATAATATCTAAATATTCAAATTAAATTCAAGTTATTTTATAGAAACCCAAATAAAGTGAAGTGCTCTCCAGGAATCTAATAAACACTCAAACAATAAATAAATAAAAAGGATCGTTGCTAAACTCCAGTTACTAACAACTCTTACCTTTGCCTAGAAAGGGAGGTGGTCGTGTGGGATGAGTGACTAACTCAATAAGAAAATTATACTAAATAGAATGCATGTAAAACTTATTTACCTTTCATATTAAAATATGATTAGATAACAATTGGTTTTCAAACATCGCTTTAAAAGAACCTATTTGCATCATTTTCAAAAAACTTGCTCCACGAGCAAGCAATATGACATTATTTAAAACATTGTTGTACACAGACAACTATAATAAAATAGGTCATCGTAGTACTTTTTATTTAATAATCCCCTTAGTGAAAAAGAAGGGTCACACAAAAACCCCTTCCGACACACTACACAGAAAGGTGGCGATTCAAATATCCAACAACAGCTCATGAGTTGGAACGAAGAGATTATTTGGTTTAGGAACACACCTTTATCTGGTTTAGCGATTCAAACTCCAAGGAGGTGGTCATCACCTTCCTATTATCCATTTTAATAACGTGCAAACAAAATATCTTCACGCAACAGAAGATGTTACTAAGAGAGCCTCATGATGCTTTAATATTGAAACCATCGAAGCATCAAGAGTATTCATCCTCCAATATATATATATCACATCAAGAAAAATAGTGTGATGCATAAAATTTTAAACATGTAAATCATATGTACATATACGTAAAAGACTAACATTCTAGTGACCAGAACCCGTTAGGTTTTTCATAGCTGACAACTCACCAAATATTGTTTTGAAAACTATGTAATGTAATGAGATAAAGTATAAAATCCCAACCTCGACGACGATTGTCTTTCTTGCTAATCGGAGCTATCATCTTTTGTACTGGCTCATACTCTACAAACACGTAGGAACCCAATCTGAAACACTATAAACGGCCACGAACTTTGTCTTGGTGACAAAATGTTTCCATTAAATACCACACTATATTACATTCGGACCCTACATTGGTCGACCGTTCAAGCAAGTCGACCCTTAAACCTCTCGGGTCTTGGTAACAGTCGACATCTCCCCAAAGTGTTGATCTGCCAAGGAGTCAACTGACCTCTCCAAGGTGTCGACACTCAACAGTAGGGGTATAAGTGACGACTAGGTCATCCACAGCGGTTAGTACTTTGGCAATTTTCAAGGACGAAAAGTTGCGAAAATCACCTCTGTTCACCGTTTCTCACCTCTAATAAAACCAACAACTTACATAGACCTTGAATCTACTCAAATAAATTAGACATAACACATGAATTCGATTTCCAAGATTGAATCTAGTTTCAACTAAAATGTTAAATATTAAACTTTTAAACGCAGAGGAAAACTCACAAACTCTCGAAGCTCCTTCACAAAAGTTGATGTTTAGAGTCCCGCGTAAACAATTCCGGTCTTCAACAGCGACGAATTGCAACTTCCCACGTTTCCCCCTGTCTTTCCCTTTATCTTGCGGCGGTGCCCAAATGAAAAGAGAATGGGTTTCCCTTTTCTCCTCCTTAAAATAATAAATAATTTATTTAATTAATAAAATATAAATTAATATATTCTATGTGTTTATTAAAAGTCCCTATTTCTGAACCGAACAAAATCTGAACATATTCCAAAATTTACTCTGGGTAGATTTCAAATTATCCAACACTATTTTCTCCTAATTTTAACCATACGGTAATTTCTCAAATTATCAATTTAGTCAATTGATCTATAAAATCTAACGTGGCCACAATAGGCACGCTGACCACCAAAAATGCAAAAAAATCGAGGCATGAAATTTGATTTAGGTAAAAATATCAATTTTTACAACTCTCTAACTATGGCCTCTCTAATATTTTTGGACTTAGTAACTTTCTTGTCCTAGGCAATCCAGCCATTGAAGTTACTTAATAAAGTAGGTTACTCATCGACTCATGGCCACACTACAATTTCTGGGCTCAATAGTTGTCCAGACTAAGACAACCAATCAATGTCTGTCAATTTTACATTTTTCACGTGTTCACGTCAACAAAAATTATATTATGACCTTTCATTATTTTAACTACACTTATAACACAACACAGAACAAATCAAGAATATCCCAAGTATATGACAAGAATATTCAGAGAAGAAATCTAGATTTAGAACCAACGATTAAATGTTAAAAATAGAATTTTTATACTATATTTGTAATTTAAGGCCATTTGTAATTTAAGGCCTACAGCCCAAAGATAGTTACTTATTTAGATTCCGAGAATGCAGTATTTTGGCTTGCTAAATATTTATGAATCCTTTATTACTTTTAACAATTTTGATTTCTCGATTGGTGTTGAGTATGTTCGGATTAATTTGGATCGATTCAAAGGATTAGAAGTGTAGGCATAAATATTGGACTAGATCCAAAATCAATTTCTGACCTGCATTGCTGCACCCAACGGCTCTGTCTCCATTCTTATTCATTCATTATTTGCTCTCATTGGTTGAACCAGCCAAATAATCGAGTCTCTATCTGACGCCTAGTAGGCTACATCCATCGACAGAACCAAACATGCCTCCTCCAGCAACCCCAGCCTCAACAAATATCGATGAATCCGAACCAAAGGCGCGATTTTGGTTCCATTGATCAAGTTTTCCCATGAGGATAGAGCTTTTCTTTTCTTCATTGTTTTATTGGATTTTTTGGTTAAACAACTTGATTTTGGTGAGAAGACAGACAATTGGACAAGCAAAACAAATGAAAAATTCAACTTTTCAATTACCTTTAAGTTTGGTCAAACTGAGAGTGACAGGGCAATTTGGTCAATGTAATTTGGTATAATTAAAAAGAATGATTTTCCCAATTGGAATTTATTTAATCTGACGTAATATAAGTAGTCAGTATTTTAAAGGATTTGTGATATCCTATTTCAATATATTCTAATTACTTAAATCTTATGAAATATAGTTTAAATTGTTGACTTGGATAGAGAATATTTAGTTAATTTTGAGTTTCAACATTTATAGTATTTGGTCCATATTTTGATTTTAAAAATTCCAGATATTACAATATTATTATTCACATAGCACAGACCACTTAGTGTTGCATTATAATGCTAGGTTGCCATCTATAACACTAGTCTACTATAGAGTATTTGCTGTGTGATTGACATGTAGATTTATGGGTAAAGTGCAATTTGGCCCCTACAACTAGGTGAAATGGGCAAATTACCCCCTAAAATTGAATAATGGGCAATTTAGCCCCTACAACTTGGGTAATGTACAATTTAGCCCCTACTGTCATTTTTTCCGTTAAAAAACCACGTTTTTGTCACGTGCTCACATTTTCTTCCAGACATGCCCCTGCATGGAATCAGAACCGGACCGGACCGGTTCGATTAATTTAACCCTGGTTTTTTCTGAAAAAACCCAGAGGAAAGCTGTCTTTCTCCTCTTCGAAAGACAGAATTTCCCTCTCATTTCGCCAGACTCCTCGCTCGCTCTCTCGCTCGCTCTCTCGCTCTCTTCCGAGACCCCCTAGCTCGCCTTCGCCGCGCTCTCTCTCTCTTTCTCGCTCGCTCCTCTCGACTCTCTCTCGCCAGTCGCCAGGAACTAAAAAGTTGTCACGCTTACTACGACGGCAAGGTAAAAATTTCTCTCGCTTACTGTAATGGCCGAAGTTCTTTGTTTTTTTGGAGTATGAAATCTGAACCAATAGTTATTATTGAATAGTTAGGGTTTCTGAACTTCGTTGTTATTCTGAACGAATTTTCTGGTTAGTTTAGATGGAGCCTAGGTTGGATACAACCGAACTATGTTCGTCTTGGTTAGTTAGATGCTTCATACTTCAATTATAAATTTTGATCTTATGGTTCACGAGAACTCATTCTGTAAACCTTATAATCATAATAATGAACATGAATCAAAGTAAAGATTTTGACCTGTATCATGTTAAAAAAGCAGAGAAAAAGAGATTACATGTGTTTAGATGGAAGGCTATTTGTTTAAAGGGTAAATGTGTATGAAGTTGTTTAGAATTTAAATACCAAAACTGGCTGGCTTAATCGAATTAAATTCATGTAACCTTGCAGGGAAGAAGATGGACACATTTTCAATTGACTTTCACTATGGAGGGAAGTTCGTCAAGACGAACAAGTTACAGTACGTGGGTGGGGATGTTGCACTAGTGACAAATATTGATATGGATAAGATTTCATTTTTTGAGGTTGTCGACATGGTGGTAGATGTCGGAGCTGGAGTATGGAAGACTCTGTATTACGTGGAGCCTCCATTAGGAATGAAAAACGGATTGAGAGCAGTGAAGTCCGATAATGACGTACTTCAAATGGTTGGGGCGTTGGATCACAAACGTCACATTCATATGTACGTAGACCATGAAGGCATCTACCAGGAAGAGGCTATAAATGATGGGTCCTCTAATGCATCTGAGTTTGATGGTGGTCCTCAAGTTGGTGAAGTGGGTGATCCAACTCATGTAGATGATGCAGCTGGCGGTGCCTCGGGGGATCAAACTTACGTACATGTTGCAGCAGTGGGTGAAGCATGGGATCCAATTCATATTCCGATTCCATCAGTTTCAGCCTCCTTACTTGATTACATTATTTCTATTGCTGAATCGGAGGATACGATGCATGAAGCGGACACTGCGGAATCGGTCAACAACTCTTTAGAATTATGTTTGAAAGACAAATTCAGCTCATTGGCTGAAATTAGGAAAAAAATCTCTGATTATTCTTTGGTTAACGGATATGACATCCGATTTAGAAAACATGAGAGAGCAAGAATAGAAGCGGTTTGTCAGAAAGGTTGTCCTTGGAGACTCTACGCATCAAAGGTGACAGATGAAGAGTCTTTCCAAGTGAAGAGGTTGAATGACGTTCATGACTGTGCTCGCACAATAGAGAGTCGACATGCAACAGCTAAGTGGGTGGCAGAACGTTATTTGCATCGATTTAGAAGCCAACCTCGGTGGGAAATATCATCGATCATTGACACGGTTAGACGAGACTTTAATGTCACCATCAGCCCTAGCCTAGCAATCAGGGCAAGGAGGAGGGCTGTAAATGTGGATTCAACCGTGCAATATAAACAGCTAGGGTCTTATGCGGAGGAAGTTTTGAGATCCAATCCTGGTAGCACATTCGTTATTAATGTTGACAGGGTTGATGGTCAAACAGAGCCCATGTTCAAGCGACTTTACATGTGTTTAGATGCATGTAAGAGAGGCCTGTTAGCCGGATGTCGACCGGTAATAAGTTTGGACGGGTGTCACTTGAAGGGGGCATGTCCTGGTCAACTTCTAACCGCTATCGGGGTAGATGCAAATGACGGAATATATCCTGTTGCAGTGGCTGTTGTCGATGTTGAGTCGAAGAAGTCTTGAAAATGGTTTCTCAGGTTGTTGTTGACGGATATTGGATCAGCTCGTGGTGAAGGCTGGACATTCATCTCCGATCAACAAAAAGTAAGTATATGTGATCATTATCAACATTTATATGCTTTCACCTACTAACATATGACATATATTTGATGCAGGGTTTGGAAGTAGTACTGCGAAAACATGTACCAGATGCAGAGGTTCGATTTTGCGTACGTCATATGTACGCAAACTTCAAGAAGAAGTTTCGCAGAAAACTCTACAAAGACATTATGTGGAATGCTTCGACTGCAACAACACGTGGAATGTTTGTGAAAGAAATGACGAGGCTACGGGGCTTCGATGAAGCAGCATATAGATACCTTGCGGAGTATGATGCGAAGCACTGGTGCAGACATGCTTTCAGTCACATATCGAAGTGTGAGCTGACGTTGAACAACCTGAGCGAGTCATTCAATGCTTTCATCTTACCAACACGTGACAAGCCGATTGTGAGCATGATAGAAATGATCAGGACGACAATGATGGCAAGAATTTGTAAGAGGCATGAACAAATGGAGCAACAAAACGGACTACTATGTCCTCAGATACGAAAGAAATTGGCCAAGATACGAGATGGAGCTAAAAATTGGTGTGCAACCGGAGGTGGAGGTGAAAAATTTCAAGTTAGTGATGCCCATCAACAATTTGTTGTTGACTTAGCCAACGCTACTTGCAGTTGTAACCGGTGGCAGCTCGCAGGAATACCATGTGTTCATGCTGTACCATGCATATCATTCATGAGAAGGGACATTGAATCGTACGTTGATCGTTGCTACCATCGGCAAACATATTTGACGATATATTCTCAGTTCATACATCCAATGAATGGCGTAGACATGTGGCCACCTTAAGCTATGGGTGAAATTCAGCCACCGATTGTGAAGAGACCAACTGGGAGGCCGAAAAAGAAGAGAACGAGGGATGTTGATGAACCCCAAGGTCAGAGTACATTGGGCAAGACACGTAAGGTTATCAAGTGTAGTAAATGTCGGGGTCTGAACCATAATGCTAGAACTTGCAAAGGAGTAATTCTTGATGCTACCATGGAAGCCAGTGCATCAACATCACGAGGAAGATCAACTTTGTTCGGGTTTTCTGCAGCTTGCATCGGAACCCAAGTTAGTATTGTGTTTTATCTTTTCTAATTTGTTACATCATACTTAATTATTGTTAACAATCAATTGTTTACATCATGCAGGAGTCTTCAGTGCACCCAGGCATTCACAGACACTGACCTTGTAATGCTGTTATGAACTTGATTAGCCTTTGTGAATCTGTACTTATTATGGACAAATGTATGGAAATCTTTTGTATTTTATGGATATTATGGATAAGGGTAAAATTTAAGGAAATTGATATTATGGACAAATGTATGGAAATATTTTATGGATATTATGGATACATGTATGGAAATGGATATTTTGGACAAATGTATGGAAATCTTTTGTGGGAATGAAGATAGATTTATGTTAATAGAAGTCTATTTTAAGCGTAAATTCCTGTCTTCACAAAATTTGTCGACACTTTCTATAAATTGTCGACACTTTCTATGCATAGTGTCGACAAATTCTATAATTTGTCGACACTTTATAAGCGTAAAATCCTGTCTCTTCACAAAATTTGTCGACAATTTCTATAAATTGTCGACACTTTATATGCCTAGTGTCGACAATTTCTATAAGTTGTCGACACTTTATAAGCGTAAAATTCTCTGTCTCCTTTTCTTCACAAAATTTGTCGACACATTCTAGAAATTGTCGACACTTTATATGCCTAGTGTCGACAATTTCTATAAATTGTCGACACTTTATAAGCGTAAAATCCTCTGTCTCCTTTTCTTCACAAACTTTGTCGACACTTCATAGAAATTGTCGACACTTTCTATGCCTAATGTCGACAATTTCTATAAATTGTCGACACTTTATAAGCGTAAAATCCTCTATCTCCTTTTCTTCACAAAATTTGTCGACACATTCTATAAATTGTCGACACTTTCTATGCCTAGTGTCGACAATTTCTATAAATTGTCGACACTTTATAAGCGTAAAATCCTCTGTCTCCTTTTCTTCACAAATTTTGTCGACACATTCTATAAATTGCCGACACTTTATATGCCTAGTGTCGACAATTTCTATAAATTGTCGACACTTTATCAGCGTAAAATCCTCTGTCTCCTTTTCTTCACAAAATTTGTCGACACTTTATATGCGTAAATTCCTGTCTCATACATCTCATATATTTGTATTCAACTATTAAACAGTCGATACATGTCATATATTTACTCAATTTTTTCCAAAACAATAAGCCATAAACAGTCGAGCATTCAACACAAAGAATATAGTATTTCCTATTTCCAATATCAACTGAAAAATTATATAACAATATCCAACACCAAACTCAGATACAACAAAATTAAGATACTAGCAAACTAAGTGAATCACAACAACAAAAATATCATTATGATGGAGAATAACAGGGATCGTCGAAAGGCTCGACTGGTGGATCTATGTAGCACTCGGTTTCAATAAATCAAAATAAGTTATTAAACGGTGGAATATAATTTTTATGGTTAAAATTTAGTGAAATGTTGATTAGGTTGTAAATGACTAGGCAGGGGCAAAGTGGTAATTGCGAATTTATATTGTGGATAAAGTATTTAAGGAAAGGTTTAGTGAGGTTTAGCCGCCACTGTATTATTACTCTTACCTCTCAGCTCAAGCAGACTACCTCTGGGCGATTTCCCCTCCAGTTTTCCCCAACCAAGGTGAGTTTTGAATCAACTACTTGCCGTTCTAGTGCTAGGGTAGCTGAAGGATTGCAATGTATGTATCTTCGATAAGCTGCGGGTGAGAGATTTGGGTTTTGGGGTTTAGTGATGTATCGGGAATGCTTAATCAATAGAGCCCCAAACTGGCTTCCTTAGACTTCAGTAGTTAGATAAAGTTTAGTGGAGATCTAATCCATAATCTGTCAATGGTTTTAGGTGAGCAGATTTTTGGAGTAGCATATAGCCGAGCGATTTCCAGGAGCCAGGTAAGTAAAGTAATGTGTGAGCCTTCGGGCCTACATCACAAAACAGTAGGTTTATGCATGTTTGAGTGTTTCTTTTCTTTATGTCATGCATTAAGTTTTTGAAGAATTACGAAAATGAATTTATGTGCAAGGTTATGATGAGTATGAATTGAATGAAACAGAGTAGCTGTTAAGGGAAGTAATCCGCCCCTTAACTGAGTAGAGGATTTATTACATTGGGAGAACCGATCCCACTCCCAAGGGAATTAAGGGATCTGTATTAGCTATTAAGGGAAGTAATCCGCCCCTTAACTGAGTAGAGGATTTATTACATTGGGAGAACCGATCCCACTCCCAAGGGAACTTAGGGATCAGACCAGTTTATGAACGATGCACAACTGAGTTGAGAAAATTAGAAACTGCATGATCAGGGTTTATGTTTCAGCATACATTTCATTAATGCTTTACTTGCTTAGCATTAGGCTAATAGGTGAGTTTTGTGATGTAGGTGTTGAGGATACAGCAGGTGATTTCCCTGAGAGCATAATCGAGTAGATGAGGTTGGTGGAGCACGGCTGTGCAACAGTCAGGCATCTGATGGGGCGGTTTGACTGGTGTCATTGACTAACAAAGATTAATTGACAGTATTTCAAATTTATTATACTGAGCTTTCATGACAGTAGAAATTTTAAATGTTTTGGAATTCGCTTTTGAGTTTTTTTTCTGATAACGATATTCTGTTGGGATTTCAAGTTAGTACTTATGAGTTTCTAGTGACACAAAGGTTTGGATTGTCTCTGGTTAGTTTTTAGCAAGAATGAGTTACTTGAAGTTTTCAAAAGTATTCTTAGTTTTCTCTGAATTTAGTATTCTGCTGATTTATTACTGGATCTGCAAGTGAAGCGATTAGAGTTGTTGTTTTGCTCTCTATCGACAGATGATATCTGTCGGTAGATGTTGAGAAAATTTTAAATTCTATCGGAAGATGTCTTCAGAAAAGCCATCGGAAGATGTAAATTTTAAAGTCTATCAGTAGATGCTTTAAGGAGTTACGTGAGCAGCACGTGTCGGCAGATGTAGTCCATTCCATCGGAAGAGGGAGAAACCCGTTTGTCGTTTAGCGAATCGGAAGGCGTGGAGTCATATTGTTGTTATCGGAAGATGACGTGTGTTTGTCTATTGAGAGATGAAATTACGCTGACTTCATCGGCAGATGAAGTTATGTTAACTTCATCGGCAGATGAAGTGGTGTGTGTAGTTACCATGATTTCATCGGCAGATGAAGTTGTGGGTGAAGTTGTGTAGACGTCATCGGCAGAAGCCTTTGGTTTTCTGTTTCTGCTCCTTCCGTTGACTAGTCGTCGGCAGACGAGTTCAACTCGTGACGTCATCGGCAGGAACCTCGTTCCGTTTCCTTCCGTTGACTAGTCGTCGGCAGACGAGTTCAACTCGTGACGTCATCGGCAGGAACCTCGTTCCGTTTCCTTCCGTTGACTTTGTCGTCGGCAGATGAATTCGACTTTTGTAATTCCTTGAGTAGTCCATCATTTAAAACCTTGTTTTCTCTTGACCGAATACTTTAAACATTTCCATTAATCTTTCCAACAATATTTTTACAGCTAGTTAAATCCCCATTGTAGTTTTAAATAATTTTCCGCTGCAAAGTTTTCAAATGTTTTGGACGTTTAGAAAATGTCAAATTTTGAATGTCGAATGAAGTTTTAAATTTATTCGAAATTTCTTAGTTATGATCAAGTAATGAGTAGCAAATCGGGTTCAGATAACTCGGGGCGTTACAATCTACTGGAGGAATGGCTGGAGGAGGAGAGGCTGGTGGAGAGGCTGGAGCACCGGTGTACCCGTCCCAATAAGCGTGAAGAAAATCAAGATGGTCGTGAACCTCAACGATGTCATCATGGACATGGTCTATCTTTTCTTCCAACTGATCAAAGCGATCGTGAACCACATTCTGAAATGAGTCAAAAGCACCACCGATGCTAGCAACATTTTCCACCAATAACTTAAACTGTTCCTCAAAGTTAGAGAAGTTGCCTCGAGATGCAGTGGAGGGGGGTTCCGTAGTGTGTTCAGGCTCGTTACCACCTTCATCAACTTCCATTTGGGATGGTCCAGCTTCAAGTGATCCAACTCGGTCTCCCTTAAAAATCCAATTACCTTCATCATTGAGCCCAAACCCCATCCGAGCTAGAGTGGATGTGGTGTATGTGTCAACTTTCTTCAGAGGTAATGGGATTTCGGAACTTGGAATTTTGACCCCATTCTCCTTAAAAATCTTCATTAAAAGAAGATTAAATGGTAGGGACTTTGCTGTGTTGTTGTAGACTTGAATCATCCGTTTCAAAATCACATATCCCACATTAAATGATTCTTGTCGAACAATTTTATATAAAACATAGAGATCCATACCACTTATGTAATCTCTACGTCCATCTCTTGGTAAGAGATTGTACGTGATCATATGGTGGAGGAGCCTAGCACGCACGTTTAAGTCATTTGCCTTCGGTTTCGTTGGAAGGCATCGGCGAGGATCCTTAACAATCATCCTTAAAAAGGCAGTACCTTCACTGGTGCCCCCAAATTCTGGATCCTTATATGCCTCATAATACCTTTCAGCCTCATTGTTAAATTCACAGTTTAAAATTGCGTTTATAGAAAATGAGGAAATTTCTATGTGTTTGCCATACACATAGCTAAGAATTTTAAATGGCCTTTGACAAATTTCAAGATTGGCATAGAACATTTTCACTGATTTCTCATAATACGGGCCATCACAGTCAAACAGTTCTAATAACCCCAAATTCCTCAAAGGCTCAACAAAATCTAAGCTACTTAAATCCTCGAATTCCACTTTTCTACTCAGAATCAAGGGCTTGAATTGAATATTGTCTTCATACCTTTTCATACAGTCAGCATTCTTGAAGAAAGGAGATGGCCATGTTATTGGTTCCGCAATTTCATTAGCTGGAGTAGGATTTTTGGACCTTCTCTTGTTGCGGGATGTAGATGCCATTTGAAGTTTAGCAGACACTGAAAAGAAGAGATGTTGATTCGAAGGAAAAAAAACAGGGGGTCTTAAAATCGCCGAGGAAAATATGAGAAAGAACAAGGTCGAGCGCAAGCGAGGCGGGGGTCTCGGGAGAGAGAGCGAGGTCGACAGAGCGCGGCGAACGCGAAGAGAGGAGAAAGACAGGATTTCAGAGGGCGGGGGTCTCGGGAGAGAGCGAGAGAGCGAGCGAGAGAGCGAGCGAGGAGTCTGGCGAAATGAGAGGGAAATTCTGTCTTTCGAAGAGGAGAAAGACAGCTTTCCTCTGGGTTTTTCAGAAAAAACCAGGGTTAAATTAATCGAACCGGTTCGGTCCGGTTCTGATTCCATGCAGGGGCATGTCTGGAAGAAAATGTGAGCACGTGACAAAAACGTGATTTTTTAACGGAAAAAATGATGGTAGGGGCTAAATTGCACATTACCCAAGTTGTAGGGGCTAAATTGCCCATTATTCAATTTTAGGGGGTAATTTGCCCATTTCACCTAGTTGTAGGGGCCAAATTACACTTTACCCTAGATTTATATATATCTATTTAAATATGTGAATTTTAGGTTACCTTAATAAGCTGAATGAAAACTCACGTTGCAGACACATGAAAAGATGACCAAAGGAGAGAATGAGAAGTCGAAGACAAGTTTATTTGGTATTTCAGAGGCATAGCAGACAAGGAGTCACTATCTCCTACCTATCGGTTCTCACTCTCACTCTCACTATGGAGACATAAGCTTGTGTGGACACAGTCTAGACATTTCACAAACACACTATATTGTACATTATATTATTTATTTTATTTACTATTCGTAGACACTTTTAATAGGCTCATTTATAATCACATGTCTTATCTTCTCATTCATGTATTTATTTTAAGATGATTAAAAAATTTACACTAATTTTTATATAACTAATAATAATTCATCTCACATTAAGTTTGGAATCTCGCCTACATATATTAACTTTAATGGGAGTTGATGGTATTTACGGAGTTGATCATGAGTCAATGTGGTACATGTTCTCATTTTGAGAGTCCATAAGTCATGATCCGAGATTGAATGGTGGCATTTGGGATGGGTCATCAAAAGTTTTTGTTAAAAAAAATATAAATGATTAAACTATCTTCAAACCACAAGCTTAAATTTCTGGTATTGTTGGTAACTTGTCATAGTATTAGAACTAAAGGTTCCAAGTTGGAATCTTGACAAAGTAAAAAATTAATCCTATTAAAAAATTCACATGTAATGACCAATAAAAAAAATTAGTTTACATGTGACTGAGAATGTTAAGAACATATAATAAATGATTAAATTATCTTTAACCCACAATTTTAAGTTTTTGCTATTGTTAGTATTTTGTCGGTTATCAATTAAAAAATTATAAATTAGTCTTTTGATTTTAAGTCATAAATTTGATTTATGATTACCATTTATCATGAATACGATTCGATCAAAAATCAAAAGTTGGTTTTTTTTTTTAATTTTAAATCATAAATTTGATTTATGATTATTTGAACCTGAATGAAGTGGAGAAGAGGATGAAAATCTTAAGATAGCATTGTCATGCTTTTACATATCAATAGTTTTTTGCATATAGGGTCAATTTATCCTTTTTCTCACATTGCCATGCATTTTATTTAAATTGTTTATATTGCATATATTTTTAATAAATTTTTTATCAAAAATAAAATAGTTTTAATTTGATTAAAACTATTATATGCAATTTGATGAATTAATTGAGCAATAAAATATTGGGAAATTTTAAATAGTTAAATTTTGCACTATTTAATGAAACCTAAATAAAGTGTTTATTTAGAATTATTAATTTTGTACTTTGTGTTAGTTTTGTTCTGGTTTTACTTGGACCGGTTTGGTGGAATCAGGTCCAGTTTAGGCTAAGTAGTTTATGGGTTTTTTAGTCAAAAGTTTGTGTAATTTTTGGAGGTCAGTATCGGGTCTTAGGGCAGCAAGAAGACCGAGAGCAGCGAAAAGGTGATCAGTTTTGACGGCGTTTCTCCAGCGTTGAGTCGTCGGTGCTCCGATGAGGTGAGGTAGGTTCGGTTGTTGTCATGGAAGGGGCCTCCATGAAAGGCTACAAAGCTGGGCCGCCAAAGGTAAACATAGCAAAAGAAGGAAAACCTAGAAGTACCAACCCAAAGGAGAAGTTGTTGAGCTATAGGAAACCGTTAGAGCATCCGATTCTATACATCACACTGGGAAGGAATGAAGGAGGGGGGGATTGTTTGGTTATCTTTCTTTTTCTATTTTGTTATTTTCTGTATTTTCTATTTTTCTTTGTAGAACTCTACGAGCTGATTGAGGATTGAATGAAGATTGCTTGATTTTATGAAACCTTTGTTCATTTCTGAGTTGTGAACCTTAGGTTACACAACAAGTGGTATCAGAGCAGCCACGATTAGAGGGATGGCTGAAACGAGAGAAAAATCAAACGAAGAGAGTGTAGCGCCCCAAATTTCCATAACACTATTCCTAAAAATGATAAAAAATTTAAACTTTTATTTTATTCTTTTCCTCTTACTCATTTAAAGACAGTGTGGATGTTTGAAAACAGAAGGCAGTGTGGATGTTTGAAAACAGAAGGCAGTGTGGATGTTTGAAAACAGAAGGCAGTGTGGATGTTTGAAAACAGAAGGCAGTGTGGATGTTTGAAAACAGAAGGCAGTGTGGATGTTTGAAAACAGAAGGCAGTGTGGATGTTTGAAAACAGAAGGCAGTGTGGATGTTTGAAAACAGAAGGCAGTGTGGATGTTTGAAAACAGAAGGCAGTGTGGATGTTTGAAAACAGAAGGCAGTGTGGATGTTTGAAAACAGAAGGCAGTGTGGATGTTTGAAAACAGAAGGCAGTGTGGATGTTTGAAAACAGAAGGCAGTGTGGATGTTTGAAAACAGAAGGCAGTGTGGATGTTTGAAAACAGAAGGCAGTGTGGATGTTTGAAAACAGAAGGCAGTGTGGATGTTTGAAAACAGAAGGCAGTGTGGATGTTTGAAAACAGAAGGCAGTGTGGATGTTTGAAAACAGAAGGCAGTGTGGATGTTTGAAAACAGAAGGCAGTGTGGATGTTTGAAAACAGAAGGCAGTGTGGATGTTTGAAAACAGAAGGCAGTGTGGATGTTTGAAAACAGAAGGCAGTGTGGATGTTTGAAAACAGAAGGCAGTGTGGATGTTTGAAAACAGAAGGCAGTGTGGATGTTTGAAAACAGAAGGCAGTGTGGATGTTTGAAAACAGAAGGCAGTGTGGATGTTTGAAAACAGAAGGCAGTGTGGATGTTTGAAAACAGAAGGCAGTGTGGATGTTTGAAAACAGAAGGCAGTGTGGATGTTTGAAAACAGAAGGCAGTGTGGATGTTTGAAAACAGAAGGCAGTGTGGATGTTTGAAAACAGAAGGCAGTGTGGATGTTTGAAAACAGAAGGCAGTGTGGATGTTTGAAAACAGAAGGCAGTGTGGATGTTTGAAAACAGAAGGCAGTGTGGATGTTTGAAAACAGAAGGCAGTGTGGATGTTTGAAAACAGAAGGCAGTGTGGATGTTTGAAAACAGAAGGCAGTGTGGATGTTTGAAAACAGAAGGCAGTGTGGATGTTTGAAAACAGAAGGCAGTGTGGATGTTTGAAAACAGAAGGCAGTGTGGATGTTTGAAAACAGAAGGCAGTGTGGATGTTTGAAAACAGAAGGCAGTGTGGATGTTTGAAAACAGAAGGCAGTGTGGATGTTTGAAAACAGAAGGCAGTGTGGATGTTTGAAAACAGAAGGCAGTGTGGATGTTTGAAAACAGAAGGCAGTGTGGATGTTTGAAAACAGAAGGCAGTGTGGATGTTTGAAAACAGAAGGCAGTGTGGATGTTTGAAAACAGAAGGCAGTGTGGATGTTTGAAAACAGAAGGCACTGTGGACGTTTGAAAACAGAAGGCAGTGTGGACGACTGGAAACAGAAGGCAGTGTGGACGACTGGAAACAGAAGGCAGTGTGGATGTTTGAAAACAGAAGGCACTGTGGATGTTTGAAAACAGAAGGCAGTGTGGATGTTTGAAAACAGAAGGCAGTGTGGACGACTGGAAACAGAAGGCAGTGTGGATGTTTGAAAACAGAAGGCAGTGTGGACGACTGGAAATAGAAGGCAGTGTGGACGACTGACTTTCTCTGCCAGAATGCTTAACTAAACTTTATCATCCACAGACTTACTTAGACTTTTCGTCCACAGACCATGTGATTTTGTTGTCCACAATCCACGTGACTTCATTGTCCACAGACTAACGTCTATAGACTACTTAGACTTTTTGTCCATAGACTTTGGACGACGACTTTCTTACAGAATACTTAACTAAACTTTATCGTCCACAGACTTTGGACGATGACTTCCATGCATTATCCGATCGATCTCCCCTTCCTGGCGATCGATCGGCTAGCACTCTGGATTTTGTCCGGAGAGCTGCCCTCGTTTACTTTCCTCTGTACCTACACATCATTCATCCAGAACTTCCAGAAAACGTCAGAATAACATTTCATCTTCATTCATTCAAATAAAAGCTTAACAGAACATTTTATAACCTAAGTTTACCGAAACACCAAAACATCTCTTTTTTTTTTCTACTTTCCAGATACCAAACATCCTAAAATGTTTCAGCTATACAATTTTCCTAACTAGTCCACCTTCAGCCCAAAACAACCCAAAAACCCTCAAAACACCTACTTACATCCCCACAGGTCAAAATAAGCACCGACTGCCCAGCGCACTCCCACAGGCACCCTTCTTCAACCTGCGTGTTCATCAAGCGGAGGAACGCCTTCCTCACCTATTTCGAGTTCACCTACACCATAAGGACGCCTATGAGATAAATCTCAGTAAATTCTACGTAAATGATAGTGCATGAACATGTATATGCAGTTTTCCTTAATTCCGTGCATTCATTTCATTTATCATTTAGTGTCAGTCGTCTTAGTCGTCTCTGTCGTCTCATTTCAGTCGTCCCAGTCATCTCATTTCAGTCGTCTCAGTCATCTCATTTCAGTCGTCTGTTTAAGTCATCTCATTTCATTTTCTTTCATGAACTTCATGCATAAATCCATTTTTCATGACATTTGCAAAACAATGATGCATGACAATTTATTACGTAACATAAACACAAAGCACAGATACCATCAAAACCAAACAAGCATTTCCTATAAAATAAACTAACCTTAAACTACCCAACCAAAACATATAAACATTCAAGGCACCAACAATCCTCAACAACAAAACTCGACTTATGGTGTAGGCCTATCGGCTACAGTAAGTCACGAGAACTTACCTGTTGTCCTTAGCGCACCGAGCCCCATCCGCGAGCTTTGTTCACCTAAGCCAATCCACAGCATTCATTATCAAAACTGAGCCTAAACTATCAAACTCCAACATTCATCAATACATCGACTGACCATATCCAATAACCAACAATACATCCATTAGAGGCGTGGTCACGGTAAACCTATCGATTTCAAACCTTAATCTACATTTTTAACAAAACCTAACTAAAGTTTCAACCATTTCCTAGCTCTAAACGGGAAACTAAATCATCCAAACGCTAGAAGTTTACCTAGAATGTCGATTGCTGAAGAAAACGTGAAGAAGTCGCCGGGGTTTGGAGGAACGTTGGCCGGTGCTTGCAGGAAATCGCCGTGGGGGAGAAGAAATTGCCCCAAAGCTCTATGGAGCTTCTCCTTCGTGAAAATAGAAAATGAGTGGGGAAGGGAGTGTTTTTAGTATTTTATAAAACTTAACTTGTTAATTACTGTTTTGTCATCACTTGATTTTCTATTATTTCATTATCTATTTCGTTATTTTTGTCTGTCTAATCGTTTTCTCCAAATTTCTCTTATTCCTCCAAAGACTCAAATTCATTCATAGAGTTCCAATAGAACTCTCTGTTCGCGAAACGACTTAATTGGCTTTATCTACGAAAATGCCATTGTATAGGTAAAAATCTAAAACCCGTAAAATCGGGTGTTACAGAGAGCCTGCGGAAGCTCACCGATGGGCTCCAAGGATTGCAAAACGTGATCAGCACTCAGGTGGCCACCACCGGCCAAAATTTTCAGGATCTGCAAATTAAACAGGACCGCTTAAAGAGGACATTCCATACCTTGGTGCAAGAGTCGATAGCACAGCATCCATGCTTACGAAATTGACTCAGTCTCAATTGAGCACCAGGGGTAACTGACCCTGGCCGAAAATCGGTATCGCCAGGATACCACCCTTCGCTGAGAATCAATAGCCCGATCACTGCCGCAGAGATGGCACCGATTCTCCAGCAATCGACTGAATCTAAGCATAAGCAATATGTGGGGACATATTTTTGGCGACAACAGCAAGCAAGGGGAGATTCATCTCTGCCTTCTTCCAGCGCACCAGTCACAGCGACTAAATCGGGAACGAGGGCAGCCGTATTCGGAGAGCACGGACAGAAACAGCCAGTACACAGTGCTCCATTCCTGCCATTTTACTCAAATACACCGATCCCACCACTTCAGTGACAACATCTTCCTTCCAAATCGGCAGTGCTGAAGGTTGACGACATTACCCTAGCTCTTGCAGGAGCTGGCGTGAACCAGACTATGTCTAAACCAATTGATCCGGTTCAGCACGTCGTTGCCTTCAACCCAACCTATGATCAGCTATGGGCGCCTATATACGGTCCTTCACATTCTTATGCCAAGGACAAAATTGCGCAGGGAATGCGAAATCACAGGCTGGGTTTTGTGGAGAATGCTTCGATTGAGTCGTTTCAGTCTACCAATGGCGTCCGGCTTTCTTCTCTCGAACTGGAATCTCTTAATGATGGATCCAACGTGGATGGCCCTCAACACTCTGGCAACGATGACAAGAACTTAGCAAATCATTTGAAGGCAGCTTTAGGATCCTCCTGGAAGGAAATTCTTTGTGGAGAACAAATTCTGGAAAGAAAAATAGATCCCGGAAGTCCAGCAATTCTTATCATGAGTTCATCTGAAGTTTTAATTCGTAAGATTCTGAACTATAAATCGACAAGAAAAAAAGTATATTATAAGCCTCAGTTGTGTATTTTCCTCGATGGGGTGAGACATAATGTCCAAGCTCGGCAAGTTTTCGGAACTCTACTTGTGTTGCATATTCTTTTAGAGTACAACCTTCTCCTATTCGCTGTTCTTCTTTCGAGCAAGTTTATTTATAATCAGTTGGGTGGAATAGATGAAGCTGCGCTTGATCTCCTCTCACTAGTTACCCAAATGACAAAACATTTTCGTGTTAGAGCCTCTGGAGGAAGAAGTTCAGTGAATGAAATTAGGCAATTCTCCCCAATCTTTGTTTAGCTTCTGCGAGACTTTTATTTAGATTTAGCTGACGATAATAGAAAAATTACACCTCGGGACTATCTTGAACTTGCTTTGAGGCCAGTTCAAGGAAATGGACGAGATATTGCTGCTAAAAACGAGATTCGGTACTCCATTTGAGCTCTATTTCCTGATAGAGAATATTTTACCCTTGTTCGTCCCTTGAACCAGGAAAACGATCTCTAGCGACTTGATCAAATTGGGTTGGAAAAGTTAAGGCCCAAATTTAGAGCTGGGCTAGATGCTTTAACAAAGTTTGTTTTTGAGAGAACTAGGCCTAAGCAAATTGGTGCAACTGTGATGACGGATCCCATTTTGGTTGACATAATAGCATCTTAACTAGATGCTCTTAATAATGGTGCAGTGCCCACAATATCTTCTTCGTGGCAGAATGTTGAAGAAGCTGAGTGTCGAAGAGCATATGATTCTATTGCTCTCCAAATTTTTATCCTTGAGGACAAGGATATGTTAAGGGTGAGGACTGTCATGGAAGGGGCCTCCATGAAAGGCTACAAAGCTGGGCTGCCAAAGGTAAACGTAGCAAAAGAAGGAAAGCCCAGAAGTACCAACCCAAAGGAAAAGCTGCTGAGTTGTAGGAAACCGTTAAAGTAACTGATTCTATATATCACATTGGGAAGGAATGAAGGAGGGGGGGGGGGGATTGTTTGGTTATCTTTCTTTTTCTTTGTTATTTTCTGTATTTTCTATTTTTCTCTGTAGAACTCTACGAGCCGATTGAGGATTGAATGAAGATTGCTTGATTTTCTGAAACCTTTGTTCATTTCTGAGTTGTGAACCCTGGGTTACACAACTGTCGACAGGTAAGCTCGAAAGTGTTTGTTTGCCCTAGTTGATAGGTGATTTTCGATTGTAAAATACTTTACATTCTTTGTTTCTTGATGTTTCTTCTCCGATCAATAATAGAGTATATGGATTGCATCCGTGGATGTAGGACTTAGTGTCCAAACCACATTACATGGGTGTTTTTCTTGATTGTTTATTTTCTGTTTATGGTTCACTGTTAACGCTCAAAGTTTGGAGAATTAGGAGACTCCAAATTCTAATTCTATAATTGGTTCAGCGAGAGTGGATCGAACACGTGACCTTCAGATATTGAATTTGACTGCATTGTCGATTCTATTTAGTAAGATTGCTGTTTTTATTCTTTTCTTGGTTAAATGAAAGAAGCAATCAGTTATGTCTGGTTTGTTCTCTGCCTTTTCAGATTTTGATCTCTGATTCTTTAATTAGTTTTCGTGGTGCTTCAAATTAATGAAATTTGGATATCTGATTTCTTAGTTGAAGCAGATTCTCTCGATTGAAAGTGTTCTGCTATTTTTTGTCTCTCTGATTCAAATTATAGGTGTTGTTTCTTGATTTTGTTTAAGGATTAACTATGGCTGTTATTTTTTTTTTCTTACTGTTGGATAAGATTTTGTCTCTTGAAGTAAAGTAAAATCGGCAGTGAGTGTGTGGTATGGTTAAAGATAAATTTTGGCGATGTAATTAATCTGTTGTGAATCAAAAGTATTGTGAATTTATCTGTATTAATTTTGCTGCGTGTTCCGGTTAAGGATTGATTTCAGTTAAGTAAGTCTAATTAATGCTGTGAATTAATCGGTATCAATTTAGGTGCTCAAAATAAAAGTTTGCTGTGGATTAATTTTGCATTAATCTTGTTCAGATTTTCTAAACTCGGTTGTAGATTAAACTAATGACTATTATACTTTTGGTTTGCGTGTTGGGATTGTGCATGGTAGTTATCTGTATTTTGCTTTGCCATTATTCCATTTAAATTGCTCTGATTTTTTTTACTGTTTTTGTAAGTCTTGGTTCTATTTAGAAGGGATTAGAGAAATTACAAAATTCGAAGTGGAAAAAGTTACTGGAGATAATGATTTTAGTCTTTAGAGAATAAAGATAAAAGTATTGCTTGTGCATCAAGGACTTGTACAAGCAATTGATGAGAATGCCATAGAAAGTTTGAAAATCATTGACAAGGTTAAAGTCGATGAGGTGGAGTCAAAGACACATAGTGCTACACTCATAAGTCTTAGTGATGAAGTGTTAAGAGAAGTGACCATTGACTTAATTGACAAGAAAAGATGTGAAATTTATTTGGGACGTTAATGCCAAATGGCCTTTGATGAGCTTAAGTAGTGATTGACTACTGCCCTAATTTTAACAGTACTCGATGAAAGTTTACTATATACCGAGGAGACATTAGCTCTTTTAGTTTGGAAGAAGTTGGAGGCACTGTACATGAAGCGCTCTTTGGCTAATCGGTTGTATTTGAAGAAAATGTTATATACCTTAACTATGGTGGATTCAAAGGAGATGAGTAAGCATTTAAGTGAATTCAATAAGATTATTTTGGATCTTAATAGCATAGAAGTGAAGATAGCCGAAGAGGATCAAACTATAATAATCTTAAGCTCATTGTCGAAAGTGTACAAGCACTTTGTAGACACCATGTAATATGGTAAGGAGACCTTAACTATGGCTGAAGTTAAGACAACCCTCAATTCTTAGGAATTATAAAGATAGGCCGAGGGAATGGAGAATTCTGAAAAAGAGGTTCTCTCAGTTAGAGGGAGACCGGAGAATAGGGAAATGAACTCTGAAGGAAAATCGAGGTCGAAATCAAACCAAGGAAGAAGGTGTTTCTTCTGTAATAAAGAAGGAAACTATAAAAATGATTGTTATACATGAAAACGAAGATAGGAGAGAAGTCTGAGATAGGAGATGCTTCGGTGGTTGCTGTGATGACCCAGATGTGTAAGTATGTGTACGATGGTTGCACGAACAGGAACCCAGATAACGGTATGTCCGCGCGGGCGAACCGGAAGGTGACAGGTCGTAAAAAGGGGGTCGTCACAATCCCACATCGCTTGGGGAAGTATGTGAAAATGAAACATATGTAAAGAGACCCTCCCAAAATAGTAAGACGTGTTTTGGAGCACAATTGGCAACAGATCCCATAAGAACTCAGAAGTTAAAAGTGCTTCGCCAAGAGTAGTACCATTTTGGGTGACCGACTGGGAAGTCCTCGCCAAACAAAGCCGTGAGGGGAGGATATTGGGCTACGGCCCAATCCTCAGAGCGGACAATATCTTACTAGGAAAATGGGTCGTTACAAATGGTATCAGAGCTTGTACCCAACCGGAAATGTGGCCAACGAGGACATTGGGCCCCCGAGGGAGGGTGATTGTGATGACCCGGATGTGTAAGTATGCGTACGATGGCTGCACGAACTGAAACCCAGATGGTGGTACGTCTGCGCGGGCAAACCGGAAGGTGACAGGTCGTAAAAATGGGGTCGTCACAATCCCACATAGCTTGGGAAAGTATGTGGAAATGAAACATATGTAAATAGACCCTCCCAATATAGTAAGACGTGTTGTGGAGCACAATTGGCAACGGATCCCATAAGAACTCTGAAGTTAAAAGTGCTTCACCGAGAGTAGTACCAGGTTGGGTGACCGACTGGGAAGTCCTCGCCAAACAAAGTCGTGAGAGGAGGATATTGGACTACGGCCCTAATCTCCAGAGCGGACAATATCTTATTGGGAAAATGGGTCGTTACAATTGCTGATGGATATGAATCTTTTGACGTGTTGATTGCTTCTGAGGTTGAATTGGGGGAACAATGAGTTTTAGACTCGCAGTGTTCATTTCAAATGACACCCGCACTGTTGGAGGAAAAGTCTTCTTAGGAAATAACAAGGTTTGCACGATGGAAGAGGAATGATCAATCAAAGTTTAGATGTTTGATGGATGTGTTCGTACCATTGAGCAGGTGAGATATTTGCCTTAGTTAAAAAGAAATTTGTTGTCGATTGAGATGCTTGACTCTATCGGGTGTACGATAAAAGTAGAATAAGAAGTTGTGAAGATTTCCAAGGGGAATCAGGACTTTGATGGATGGGTTATACATTTTGTAAGGAACAAAAGTTGCGGGTGAGGTTTGTTCTACTTCTGGTGAGCATAGGGATAAAACAATCTCTAACAACTTCGGTTAGGCCATGCTAGTGAGAGAGGACTTCTTGAGCTAGGGAAAGAAGAATATATCAAAGTTTGAGGCTTGTTAGAGCTATGTCCTGAGTAGAAGTAGTAGTAGAGTTGGAGGCTTGTGAGAACTATATCCTAAGTAGAAGTAGTAGAGTTAAGTTTCCCTGATCGGTGCATTCTTCTCGTGGCATCTTAGAGTGCATACACTGTGACGTATGGGGGCCTTAAAGGATACCATCTAAAGGTAGTTATAGTTAATGGACCTAAACAAGGTATGTAATACCCGGCTTTACGGGATATTAATATTATATTATATGATGACATTTTTGTAAATATATCAAATCAAATCCGTTTTGTGAAAAGAAAGCGTCATTTCGACCCTAATGATTAATAGGAATTTTAAAGAATTTACGAGAATTTTCGGAGTAATAACGCTATATTTCGAGTAATTAAGTTTCTCAGTAATATAAAGGACGTTTTAGTAAAAATAGTAAACGAGGTCCAATTTGCGAACGGACAGTTTTAATAAATCTCAAATAATAAGTTGGACCTATTGGTGAAATAAGGAGATTTGGTGGAACCGAATAGCTAGTTAATTAACGAAACAAACGACGAAATTAATATAAAAACAATGCAAGGGCAAAACGGTAATTTGCCAAATCAAAATTATAAAATAAAACCTAATCTCTTTCTTTCTCATTTCTTCCCTGCTGTGCGAGAAAACCAGAGAGCGAAGCTCTCTGCCATCGACGATTCCTTCGACTTCCGACCTCCGTTCTTCCTCCGATCAACTTCCGTTCTTCACGTTTTCTCCTTCAATCGACGCCCTAGGTATGAATCTATGATTCTAGAGCGTTAATTTTCAATTTTTGGGCCGATTTAACGTTAGGGTTTCGTTAGGGTTTAGAGTAAAAAATGCGATTTCGGATTTAAAAATCAATAGGTTATCATAGTTTATGAACGTATGGAGCTTATTGAGCGTTATTGGACGAAACTAGATTAATTTGTGGAAAATGTTAAAGTTCGAGAAATTTTGAGATTTAGGGAAAACTCGTAATTTGGGATTTGAGTTGCCGAGCGTGTAATGCTCGATGAAACAGCTCAATGAATTTGATTAAAGCTTTAGGAAATTTCTTTAGTTAAGGTTTCGTTAAATTTGGACCTTTAGTAGTTTAAATTAGTTTTAATGGTGAATGTTGTGTTTTACCTCATACGAACGACTCTCGTGGACAGAGCTCGTGGTTCAGCGCGCACAAGGTAAGTTCTCGTGACTTACTCTGGCCGATTGGCCTACACCGTACTTCGATGTCACGTCGAGGATCTTAGAGTATTGTGTGTTTAAATTGCTTTGGTTGGGTAGTTAGGTTAATCGCTTATTAGGTTATGTTTTTATTCGTCTTGAAGGTATGCATGTTGGTTGTTTATTTTATATTTATAACTGTTCATGCATCACGTATTTTAACTAAGCATGAAAATGAATTTCCACATGATGTTTTCAGAAAACCGATGTGGCTTGAAAGGGGGCTATCGATCTATCGTGCGGACCGATTAAGGGTCTGGCCGGTACCACATCTCATGTACTGTAATAAAATACGTAATCTGTTATCTGGTCACGCGAGGTGGGGCTCAGGCACGGCTGTACGTGTTGTAAGCGTGCACCCCCCTCCTCTAGCTGGAAAGAGTAGTCCGACCGCTGGATGGGCTCTCTCCGGTTAGGGGGATGAGATCTCGGTGATATTCTGTCTGCCACGATCTGTATGTTATGCATGATTTCTGAACTCTATATGCACTGCACGCATCTGCATTTACGTAGTATTTACTGAGCCTTTAGCTCATAGTGTGTTTGTATGGTGTAGGTGACGTTATAGATGATATTGAGCCAGGTGAGGACGACGTTCCTCCTCTTGATGTATGATGCAGTTGATGGAGAATGACCCGTGGGAGTGTGCTGAGCAGTCGGTGCGTTTTGACCCGTGGGGATGTATCTACGTGTTTTGAGAGTACTGAGTTATTTTTGGACAAAATACGTGTAAAGATAGAACATATTAGGATGCTTGGATCTGGCTAGAAGTTAGGTTCATGTTTTGAGGTTTAAACGTTATTAAAAACCTGTTTTATAAACTATGTTTTTTTACAGTGTTTCATTGGGACTGCTTGGAATTTAAAACATGAAGATTTGTCAATTTTTAAACGTATCCATGCAGTTCGTTTGATGAAAGTTGGTCGTGGGTTTAGATCGTTAAATTAGAGTGCATAATGAGAAGTGTAAAGGGATGAAAATTCTATGTAAAAGTTGAAATTTGCTCTCTGGAATTTCGGATTCCAGAGAGGTATGTGGCTTGGATCGCTGCAATGAGCAGCGATCGATCGCCGCTCTCCTTCCTCGAAAAATGTCGATTCTGCCCTCCCAGTTTCTGATTTAATTTTTATTGTTTTATTAAAATGTTTTAAGTTTTAATTAATTAGTTTTAAGTTTTATTTAATGATTTAGAATTAGTTTTAAATGATTTTCTAAATGAATTCTGAATCCGATTTCGCTTTAAATTCCGCTTAAAGTTTATTTAAAGTATAAGGATAAAAAAAAAATATGTACGAGAAATTGGGTACAGTATTAGGGTCGCTACAATGTATTTATGTCATACACTGTTAAATGTATTTTATAGTTGATGGACCTAAACAAGGTAGTTATGTCATAGTCATCAAGTAGCCTACTCTAAAAACCTTGATGAGACATGACTAAAAAGTGCATTGTATTCATGTATTTGACCACATTTTATTTATAATATCATCATTTCACTTGTAGTTGTGTGACGAAAGTGAATATACTTACTAAAAACTAGCTATCACTAAGTGAAAATCTTTCAGTTTTAAGTTGCAAGTGAGTATACATAAGAAGATATAAATGATGAAATACTGACATAAAGAAATTGAGATAAACTAAGATACTTTATTAGTTTATCATTCTTAATGTTTGAGCTGGACATAGATATTCTATCTCATTCATTATTTGAGGTTTAAATTAATTCATTTAATGTTAGAAGAATTTAATTATGTTTGAAGATTTAGATTGAAATTTTATTATGAATGACTTTTAAAGTTAGTATTCAATGCATTAACATTTCAATTGAATTTACTTACATGCTTTCACAAATCATTAATTTATTCTTAGTAAATTAGGTTTTGCAATTAAATTGATAAAGTCTAATTTGGTGTTAATTTAGGAGAAGAATTAGAGTTCCAAACTACGTCTAAATATTTAGATAGATAGTTAAAGAAAGTTATATCGAGATTTGACATTAGCAGATTTGACGTCAAGTAAAAGTTTGCCACAAAATATGGAGTTCATTCGTGATCAAGGAAAGGATGAAATGTTGGATATTGATCACACCTACATTTAGAGATGTTAAACGAGCCGAGTCGAGCTAAGCTTGGAAAGGCTCGGCTCACTGAGTCTGTCGAGCCTAACGAACTGACCCTAAAAAATTTTCAACTTGAACTGCCTTGCGAGCCACGAACCTAACGAGCTGAGTCGAGCCGGCCCAACGAGCCTAACGAGTCGAGCTTAACGAGCTGAGTTTACATAAATAAAATTATTTTATTTAAATATATTATATATTTCATCAAAATTTTATTTATTAAAATTATAATACATATTTATTATAGCAATGATAAAATATGATAGATACTTAGTCGTGTAAATAATAGAAATATTTAATTAATACAAAAATGACATTTAATTATAAAAAACAGAAGAAAATAAATATATAAAAAATATAACATTCATTATAAATTTGACATTTGCATCACTACAAATTAGACACATCTCAATTAGATTGGCACCCATCTAATTGTCAATCATGTGCAAAATGTCAAAAAAAAAATTACAAGTTGAAAAAATATTTCAAAATTTAAAATACAATACTAATCTTCAACATCCAAATTTTTAAAATCTTCAAGTATTTTGTCATCTCGTTGTTGGTTTATCGTAATGGTGTCGTTCCAATCCTTCATGCAAATTAGTGCCTCCACGAGATCGGGTGCAAGTCGTCTTCGACGTTCATCATACACACGTCCACCTGCACTAAAAACAGACTCTGATGTTACGGTAGAGACCGGAGGTGTTAGTAGATCACGTGCCATTATAGAAAGAATAGGATATGTGGTGGAAAATATTTTCCACAAATTTAAAATATCAAAGTTTTTTTCACGAGAAAATTGATATCGAGTGTAATGCCCCCGAACCCGGCCCGGCTCGGTGCGCTACTTTGCTAACCCAAACCGTGTTTAAAATGAATTTTTAAAATAATTTTCATAAATTTTTTGACTTTTTCGACTTTTGCCCACTTTTCTTCATTTTTCTTCAAGCCAAACACCTCCAACTCAGCTAAAAATTTAACCACACATTCCCGACACTCCCGACTCTGTGCCCAATAAAAATCTAGGAAAACCGACTTAAAACGGTTAATGAAAAAATAAAGAAAGGTGAACCCGACGTTATTGGTTTTAAAACAAAACCACGAACGGCATAACGCCGATAATTAACCAAAAAACTAAAACCTGCAAATCAAACAGTTATAAAACAGTTCCAAAACATCTTTACAACGGTTAAAACACTGTATTTTATATAAAGAAATCCCACGTAACGACCACAATTTACAAACGCTAAATAGGTAAAACTAGACAACACCAAAAACCATTTCACACAACAGCTTCCTGAATATCCTGGTCGAGACTCTGTAAGACCCGGCCAGAAGCTGTCACGTGTTCATATTCCTGTCATTAATCGTTTGCTTGACTTTTACTATTATTACATTCACTTACTATCTCTCAAACAGACTTTCAATTTACAGATATTTTTTTTTTCTAACTGGTAAGAAGACGCAACCATACAAAGAAGACGAACCCCTCTCGCTAAACGACAAAAACACATTTTACATCTTCCGGTCGCTAAACGACAAAAACACATTTTACATCTTCCGGTCGCTAAACGACAAAAACACATTTTACATCTTCCGGTCGCTAAACGACAAAAACACATTTTACATCTTCCGGTCGCTAAACGACAAAAACACATTTTACATCTTCCGGTCGCTAAACGACAAAAACACATTTTACATCTTCCGGTCGCTAAACGACAAAAACACATTTTACATCTTCCGGTCGCTAAACGACAAAAACACATTTTACATCTTCCGGTCGCTAAACGACAAAAACACATTTTACATCTTCCGGTCGCTAAACGACAAAAACACATTTTACATCTTCCGGTCGCTAAACGACAAAAACACATTTTACATCTTCCGGTCGCTAAACGACAAAAACACATTTTACATCTTCCGGTCGCTAAACGACAAAAACACATTTTACATCTTCCGGTCGCTAAACGACAAAAACACATTTTACATCTTCCGGTCGCTAAACGACAAAAACACATTTTACATCTTCCGGTCGCTAAACGACAAAAACACATTTTACATCTTCCGGTCGCTAAACGACAAAAACACATTTTACATCTTCCGGTCGCTAAACGACAAAAACACATTTTACATCTTCCGGTCGCTAAACGACAAAAACACATTTTACATCTTCCGGTCGCTAAACGACAAAAACACATTTTACATCTTCCGGTCGCTAAACGACAAAAACACATTTTACATCTTCCGGTCGCTAAACGACAAAAACACATTTTACATCTTCCGGTCGCTAAACGACAAAAACACATTTTACATCTTCCGGTCGCTAAACGACAAAAACACATTTTACATCTTCCGGTCGCTAAACGACAAAAACACATTTTACATCTTCCGGTCGCTAAACGACAAAAACACATTTTACATCTTCCGGTCGCTAAACGACAAAAACACATTTTACATCTTCCGGTCGCTAAACGACAAAAACACATTTTACATCTTCCGGTCGCTAAACGACAAAAACACATTTTACATCTTCCGGTCGCTAAACGACAAAAACACATTTTACATCTTCCGGTCGCTAAACGACAAAAACACATTTTACATCTTCCGGTCGCTAAACGACAAAAACACATTTTACATCTTCCGGTCGCTAAACGACAAAAACACATTTTACATCTTCCGGTCGCTAAACGACAAAAACACATTTTACATCTTCCGGTCGCTAAACGACAAAAACACATTTTACATCTTCCGGTCGCTAAACGACAAAAACACATTTTACATCTTCCGGTCGCTAAACGACAAAAACACATTTTACATCTTCCGGTCGCTAAACGACAAAAACACATTTTACATCTTCCGGTCGCTAAACGACAAAAACACATTTTACATCTTCCGGTCGCTAAACGACAAAAACACATTTTACATCTTCCGGTCGCTAAACGACAAAAACACATTTTACATCTTCCGGTCGCTAAACGACAAAAACACATTTTACATCTTCCGGTCGCTAAACGACAAAAACACATTTTACATCTTCCGGTCGCTAAACGACAAAAACACATTTTACATCTTCCGGTCGCTAAACGACAAAAACACATTTTACATCTTCCGGTCGCTAAACGACAAAAACACATTTTACATCTTCCGGTCGCTAAACGACAAAAACACATTTTACATCTTCCGGTCGCTAAACGACAAAAACACATTTTACATCTTCCGGTCGCTAAACGACAAAAACACATTTTACATCTTCCGGTCGCTAAACGACAAAAACACATTTTACATCTTCCGGTCGCTAAACGACAAAAACACATTTTACATCTTCCGGTGGGCACGTGGGTCTCGCGTGCTAAATTAAAACATCATCGGTCGCTAATCGACAAAAACACATTTTACATCTTCCGGTGGGCACGTGGGTCTCGCGTGCTAAATTAAAACATCATCGGTCGCTAATCGACAAAAACACATTTTACATCTTCCGGTCGCTAAACGACAAAAACACATTTTACATCTTCCGGTCGCTAAACGACAAAAACACATTTTACATCTTCCGGTCGCTAAACGACAAAAACACATTTTACATCTTCCGTTGGACGTCATCCGGAAGACTAAACCAACAAACAACTACCCTTCGGCATCTGCCGATGACGTCAGCCGGAAGACTAAACCAACAAACTCGGCCTCCACCAGTGGGAGATTTCGCGAGTCGTACATATCATTAACTCGGCCTCCACCAGTGGGAGATTTCGCGAGTCGTACATATCATTAACTCGGCCTCCACCAGTGGGAGATTTCGCGAGTCGTACATATCATTAACTCGGCCTCCACCAGTGGGAGATTTCGCGAGTCGTACATATCATTAACTCGGCCTCCACCAGTGGGAGATTTCGCGAGTCGTACATATCATTAACTCGGCCTCCACCAGTGGGAGATTTCGCGAGTCGTACATATCATTAACTCGGCCTCCACCAGTGGGAGAATTCGCGAGCCATACATATCATTAACTCGGCCTCCACCAGTGGGAGATTTCGCGAGTCGTACATATCATTAACTCGGCCTCCACCAGTGGGAGATTTCGCGAGTCGTACATATCATTAACTCGGCCTCCACCAGTGGGAGATTTCGCGAGTCGTACATATCATTAACTCGGCCTCCACCAGTGGGAGATTTCGCGAGTCGTACATATCATTAACTCGGCCTCCACCAGTGGGAGATTTCGCGAGTCGTACATATCATTAACTCGGCCTCCACCAGTGGGAGATTTCGCGAGTCGTACATATCATTAACTCGGCCTCCACCAGTGGGAGATTTCGCGAGTCGTACATATCATTAACTCGGCCTCCACCAGTGGGAGATTTCGCGAGTCGTACATATCATTAACTCGGCCTCCACCAGTGGGAGATTTCGCGAGTCGTACATATCATTAACTCGGCCTCCACCAGTGGGAGATTTCGCGAGTCGTACATATCATTAACTCGGCCTCCACCAGTGGGAGATTTCGCGAGTCGTACATATCATTAACTCGGCCTCCACCAGTGGGAGATTTCGCGAGTCGTACATATCATTAACTCGGCCTCCACCAGTGGGAGATTTCGCGAGTCGTACATATCATTAACTCGGCCTCCACCAGTGGGAGATTTCGCGAGTCGTACATATCATTAACTCGGCCTCCACCAGTGGGAGATTTCGCGAGTCGTACATATCATTAACTCGGCCTCCACCAGTGGGAGATTTCGCGAGTCGTACATATCATTAACTCGGCCTCCACCAGTGGGAGATTTCGCGAGTCGTACATATCATTAACTCGGCCTCCACCAGTGGGAGAATTCGCGAGCCATACATATCATTAACTCGGCCTCCACCAGTGGGAGAATTCGCGAGCCATACATATCATTAACTCGGCCTCCACCAGTGGGAGATTTCGCGAGTCGTACATATCATTAACTCGGCCTCCACCAGTGGGAGATTTCGCGAGTCGTACATATCATTAACTCGGCCTCCACCAGTGGGAGATTTCGCGAGTCGTACATATCATTAACTCGGCCTCCACCAGTGGGAGAATTCGCGAGCCATACATATCATTAACTCGGCCTCCACCAGTGGGAGAATTCGCGAGCCATACATATCATTAACTCGGCCTCCACCAGTGGGAGATTTCGCGAGTCGTACATATCATTAACTCGGCCTCCACCAGTGGGAGATTTCGCGAGTCGTACATATCATTAACTCGGCCTCCACCAGTGGGAGAATTCGCGAGCCATACATATCATTAACTCGGCCTCCACCAGTGGGAGATTTCGCGAGTCGTACATATCATTAACTCGGCCTCCACCAGTGGGAGAATTCGCGAGCCATACATATCATTAACTCGGCCTCCACCAGTGGGAGATTTCGCGAGTCGTACATATCATTAACTCGGCCTCCACCAGTGGGAGATTTCGCGAGTCGTACATATCATTAACTCGGCCTCCACCAGTGGGAGAATTCGCGAGCCATACATATCATTAACTCGGCCTCCACCAGTGGGAGAATTCGCGAGCCATACATATCATTAACTCGGCCTCCACCAGTGGGAGATTTCGCGAGTCGTACATATCATTAACTCGGCCTCCACCAGTGGGAGAATTCGCGAGCCATACATATCATTAACTCGGCCTCCACCAGTGGGAGAATTCGCGAGCCATACATATCATTAACTCGGCCTCCACCAGTGGGAGATTTCGCGAGTCGTACATATCATTAACTCGGCCTCCACCAGTGGTCATACATAACATAGTCCTTTCCCCGCTCTGCACTTAATCTTGGGTTACATTGCTTTTCATATTCTCAACTTAATCATAACAGGGACACAGTGCATAGACATAAAGTTCATAGAGAGAAGTCAATATCATGAGGACAGTAAAACATCCTGTAACTTTACATTTACTTACACAACTTCTTCATATCGTGGAAATAACAAATCATAGTCAATAAGCTAACATCTCAGTGATTTCCTAATACCCTTGCGGTGTAGGGCCCTAGTGGCCGGAAATCTTAATACATTCACTTACCTGGATTCCTTAGCAATCCGAACTTCCTTTCTTTAACTTCTTCACCTAAAACATGTACATTACAGTAGTTAAAACAAAGTCCTAGTAGTCCTAATCATAAACCATCCTAGGATCTAATAGCTAAAGTCATTCCGATTCCTCTGTTTGACACACTGCAGTCTGAAATCCGAAACTAGGTGGACAGGTTTTACCATTGATTAAATCCGAGTTGGTTACTTAAAATGCTCAGAATCGATTCGGGATGACATTTCTACTCCTAGATTTTAAAAAGTCATAAACTACTCGGCCACTGCTAAAAAAAATCCGAACTCAGTGCCGAGCTGAAAACAGAGCTCTATTTACTAATGAATGACTACATTGTCCATTTCATACCTCGGGTGTGGATTTGCAGAGAAGAGCAAGCTCGAACCAGCCGTCGGTAAAGGGAAGTTCTGTAGCCGAGAGCAAGAACTTGGGAAAGAAGGAATCGCCGAGAGGGAATGTCGGCTACAGTGGTAATAAATGAGGTTTAAGGTTTCCATTTCCTATTTATACTAAATCCATCAATTTTAATTACAAAACGGCCACCCACCTAGTTTCACACAACTTGTAATAAATTTGTCTTAACATTAAATTTAAATCATAAAGGTTAAATAAGAGGGTGACAATGAAAATGGTCAGAAAATCACCTGGCCGAAATGTCGGGTGTTACATCCACCCCTCCTTAAACAAAATTTTCGTCCTCGGAAAATTGCTCAAGCAAACACTCAGGATATTTGTACAACATCTCCTGCTGTCCTTCCCATGTGGCTTCTTCAATGCCGTGATTTGTCCATAAAACTTTCACCAATGGGATCTCTTTGTTCCTCAGAGTCTTGACTGCATAATCCAATATCTGTATCGGTTTCTCCTCATATTCCAGTGTCGGCTCTAAACTAATATCCGATGGCTGGATGACCTGCATCGGGTCACGCATGCACTTCCTTAACATTGACACATGGAAGACATTATGAACTTTATCCAACGATGGGGGCAGTTGCAGTCTGTAAGCCGTACTCCCGATTTTTGCCAAGACAGGGAAGGGTCCAATAAATCTAGGATTAAGTTTTCCCTTCTTGCCAAATCTTAAGACTCCTCTAATGGTGACACCTTTAAGAATACTTCATCTCCTACTGAAAACTCGAGTTCCCTTCTCCTTTGATCTGCATAACACTTCTGCCGGCTTTGTGCAGTCATCATTCTTTTCCGAATAGTGGCAATCTTATCTGACATTGTTGCAGAATATCAGGTCCAAGAAGTTTGTTTCACCAACCTCGTCCAGTAAAGGGTGACCTACATTTCCTACCATACAGTGCTTCATAAGGTGTCATACCGATGGTGGACTGATAACTGTTATTGTAGGAGAACTCAACCAGAGGTAATTGTCTGCTCCAAGTTGTCTGAAAGTCAAGTACACATGCTCTCAACATATCTTCGAGTATTTGAATCGTCCTTTCTGATTGGCCATCGGTCTGTGGGTGAAAAGCTGTGCTGAAAGATAACTTTGTACCTAATGTACCTTGCAAACTTTTCCAGAATCGAGAGGTAAACCTGGGGTCACGGTCAGAGACAATGGATACAGGGATCCCATGCAACCTAATAATTTCCTGAACATAAAGATCAGCAAAATGGTCCATCGTATAGGTGGTCCTTACAGGTAAGAAATGGGCTGATTTCGTCAGTTTATCCACCACAACCCAAATACAATCATGTCCTTTTGTCGTCTTAGGTAGTCCTACAACAAAATCCATAGCTATATGTTCCCACTTCCATTCGGGAATAGCAACGGCTGAAGAGTACCTCCCGGACGTTGGTGCTCGGCTTTGACTTGTTGGCATACTAAACAGACTCTACATACTTAGCAACATCCCTTTTAGGTTAGGCCACCAGTACTGTAACTTCAGGTCTCGGTACATCTTGGTGCAGCCAGGATGTACAGAAAAGGAAGAGGAGTGCGCCTCAGCCAAGATCAACTTACGCAATTCCACATCATTAGGAATGCACCACCGATTTCTAAACCTCAGGATCCCATCCTTGGAGAGACTGAACTCGGAGGTGGCGTCCTTCAACTTATCCATCATGCTGATATTTTCCACTGAATCCTTCTGTTGTGCATCCTTGATCTTTTCCAAAATTGTTGGTTGAATAGTTAACTCAGCGAGCAAGACTGATAACTCTGGAACTATCTCCAAGTCAAATTTCTGAACTTCTGTTCTTAAGGGCATAGACATGGTTGAAACCACGGGCTGCATTGTTGTTGACATCCTACTCAACGCATCAGCTACAGAGTTAGCCTTCCCGGGGTGATACTTGATCTCAAAATCGTATCCTTGACAAATTCCAACCAACGTCTCTGTCTCATGTTTAATTCCTTCTGTGTGAAGAGGTACTTTAGACTTTTATGGTCAGAAAACACCTCACATTGTTGTCCATATAAATAGTGTCTCCAAATCTTCAAGGCAAAAAACACAGCAGCTAATTCTAGATCATGAGTGGGGTAATTTTGCTCGTAACTCTTTAGCTGCCTAGAAGCATACGCTATAACTTTACCCTCTTGCATCAAAACACAACCTAAACCACTTTAGACGCATCACAGTAAACACTAAATTTTCCCTCTTCGGTTGGGAGGGTCAATACAGGGGCTGTTGTTAACTTCAGTTTTAACGTCTGGAAGCTGTCTTCACAGGCTTCAGTCCAAGAATACTTAATGTCCTTCTTTGTTAAACCTGTCAGGGGTTTAGCTATCATGGAAAATCCCTTGATGAACTTCCTGTAATAGCCTGCCAATCCAAGGAAGCTGCGGACTTCGCTGGCATTCTTAGGTTGAGGCCAATCCTTTACTGCCTGAATTTTGGTCGGGTCCACAGATATGCCATTAGCAGAAACTACATGGCCAAGGAAATTAACCTTATCTAACCAAACTCACACTTAGACAGTTTGGCGTAAAGTTGATGCTCCTTCAATGTCGTCAAAACTACTTTCAAATGTTCTTCATGGTCAGCCACAGTTCGGGAGTATATCAAGATATCATCTATGAATACAATCACAAACTTATCCAAATACTCACGAAACACACGGTTCATTAGATCCATAAAAGCGGCAGGGGCGTTGTCAATCCAAACGACATGACTAAGAATTCATAATGTCCATAGCGGGTTCTGAAGGCTGTCTTTGGTATATCTCCTTCTTTAACCTTCAGTTGGTAATAACCCGACGTAAATCTATCTTTGAAAATACCTTAGCTCCTTGCAATTGGTCAACAAATCGTCAATCCTGGGTAAGGGGTACCTATTCTTGATTGTCAACTTATATAGTTCCCTGTAGTCTATGCACATTCTAAGAGAACCATCCTTCTTCCTTACAAATAAGACTGTGCACCCCAAGGAGAACTGCTGGGGCGAATAAATCCCTTGTCAACCAATTCCTGCAGTTGAACCTTCAATTCTTTTCAACTCAACAGGTGCCATACGGTAAGGATTCTTAGATACAGGTGATGCCTCGGGTATGTATCAATTACAAACTCTATCTCTCTATCGGATGGTATACCCGGTAAATCATCTAAGAATGCCTCGGGAAACTCTCGGACTATAGGAATATCCTGTAGCTCAATTTTATTCTTCACCCGGTCATCTATTACACTAGCCAGGTAGCTCTCACAACCACCTCTCAGCATTCAGTATATTTCTAGTGAGGATATATTGGTATCTTACTTATTTTAGGAATAGCTTGGAAGGAATAATGGTTATCATTTGGGGGTCTAAAATCAACTATTCCAGATCTACAACTTATCGTGGCATGATGTCTAAATAACCAATCCATCCCTAATATCACCTCATACCCCTTTATGTCAATGACAATTAACTCCGCATAGAGATCCTTATCCCCTAAGGACACGACGTCACCCTTAACAATCTGTTCTGAATGTAGGGACTTCCCTGATGGCAACACAACACTATATGACCTTTCAGCTGGTAAGGGTCCTATGTTATGTTTGCATACAAACAAGGTTGATATAAACGAGTGTGGTGGCCCTGTATCAATAAGTGTATAGCAGCAAAACCGCAGATCATGATGGTACCTGATATGACTGTATGTTGATTAGCTCCCAGCATCTTCCATCAACGCATACCCTCTGGGTACAAACCCTTGCACGGTTCGGGTCTGGCGGCATGGACAATCTCTGACCATGTGTCCGGTCTTATCACACCTGACAAACACCGGCCAGAAAGCAGCTTGCACTCACCAGGGTGGTTCCTCTGACATGTAGGGCATAGAGGCGCCAGAGGTCTCTTTCCTTTTCCCTGGTCATCATTCTAGTTGAGGGGCCTCTTCATTCCATGCTGTTGTTGCTGTGGTCCCCTGTTCTGTCGTGGCTGCCAACCTTTGTTCTGACTGGTGGCGGCTGAGTGTCCTTCAGGAGTTTCTTTGGCTGTTCGCGGCTGTACATATGGCTGTCATTTCTGCCTCTTCTAGCTCCAAGGCCGTAGCCGTCACTTCACCATAAGGTACATTATGTATCCCGGCAGTCTTCACTTTCATGTACAGACTTGGCTTCAGTCCTTGAACAACTGGTAAATCTTATCTTCCTCATCCTCAATCATACGGGGAGCAAACCGTGATAAAGCATCAAATTCACATATATAATCCGTCACAGAGCCAGTTTGTCGTAGATTCTAAACTCCTTCTTCTTGTGGCCCGAACAGTCCTATTGAATGACGTGTCAAAGAAGGCGGTCTTGAACATCCCCCAGGTCATAGCTTCGGCATTAGTGGTGCTCTGGATCGAGTCCCACCAATGCCTTGCACTTAACTCCAAATGAAAGACAGCATAGGTGACCTTATCCCTTCGTCAAACCTTCCGGTCGCTAATCGACAAAAACACATTTTACATCTTCCGGTGGCACGTGGGTCTCGCGTGCTAAATTAAAACATCATCCGGTCGCTAATCGACAAAAACACATTTTACATCTTCCGGTCGCTAATCGACAAAAACACATTTTACATCTTCCGGTGGCACGTGGGTCTCGCGTGCTAAATTAAAACATCATCCGGTCGCTAATCGACAAAAACACATTTTACATCTTCCGGTGGCACGTGGGTCTCGCGTGCTAAATTAAAACATCATCCGGTCGCTAATCGACAAAAACACATTTTACATCTTCCGGTCGCTAATCGACAAAAACACATTTTACATCTTCCGGTGGCACGTGGGTCTCGCGTGCTAAATTAAAACATCATCCGGTCGCTAATCGACAAAAACACATTTTACATCTTCCGGTCGCTAATCGACAAAAACACATTTTACATCTTCCGGTGGCACGTGGGTCTCGCGTGCTAAATTAAAACATCATCCGGTCGCTAATCGACAAAAACACATTTTACATCTTCCGGTCGCTAATCGACAAAAACACATTTTACATCTTCCGGTGGCACGTGGGTCTCGCGTGCTAAATTAAAACATCATCCGGTCGCTAATCGACAAAAACACATTTTACATCTTCCGGTGGCACGTGGGTCTCGCGTGCTAAATTAAAACATCATCCGGTCGCTAATCGACAAAAACACATTTTACATCTTCCGGTCGCTAATCGACAAAAACACATTTTACATCTTCCGGTGGCACGTGGGTCTCGCGTGCTAAATTAAAACATCATCCGGTCGCTAATCGACAAAAACACATTTTACATCTTCCGGTCGCTAATCGACAAAAACACATTTTACATCTTCCGGTCGCTAATCGACAAAAACACATTTTACATCTTCCGGTCGCTAATCGACAAAAACACATTTTACATCTTCCGGTCGCTAATCGACAAAAACACATTTTACATCTTCCGGTCGCTAATCGACAAAAACACATTTTACATCTTCCGGTGGCACGTGGGTCTCGCGTGCTAAATTAAAACATCATCCGGTCGCTAATCGACAAAAACACATTTTACATCTTCCGGTCGCTAATCGACAAAAACACATTTTACATCTTCCGGTCGCTAATCGACAAAAACACATTTTACATCTTCCGGTCGCTAATCGACAAAAACACATTTTACATCTTCCGGTGGCACGTGGGTCTCGCGTGCTAAATTAAAACATCATCCGGTCGCTAATCGACAAAAACACATTTTACATCTTCCGGTGGCACGTGGGTCTCGCGTGCTAAATTAAAACATCATCCGGTCGCTAATCGACAAAAACACATTTTACATCTTCCGGTCGCTAATCGACAAAAACACATTTTACATCTTCCGGTCGCTAATCGACAAAAACACATTTTACATCTTCCGGTCGCTAATCGACAAAAACACATTTTACATCTTCCGGTGGCACGTGGGTCTCGCGTGCTAAATTAAAACATCATCCGGTCGCTAATCGACAAAAACACATTTTACATCTTCCGGTGGCACGTGGGTCTCGCGTGCTAAATTAAAACATCATCCGGTCGCTAATCGACAAAAACACATTTTACATCTTCCGGTCGCTAATCGACAAAAACACATTTTACATCTTCCGGTCGCTAATCGACAAAAACACATTTTACATCTTCCGGTCGCTAATCGACAAAAACACATTTTACATCTTCCGGTCGCTAATCGACAAAAACACATTTTACATCTTCCGGTGGCACGTGGGTCTCGCGTGCTAAATTAAAACATCATCCGGTCGCTAATCGACAAAAACACATTTTACATCTTCCGGTCGCTAATCGACAAAAACACATTTTACATCTTCCGGTGGCACGTGGGTCTCGCGAGCCATACATATCATTAACTCGGCCTCCACCAGTGGGAGAATTCGCGAGCCATACATATCATTAACTCGGCCTCCACCAGTGGGAGAATTCGCGAGCCATACATATCATTAACTCGGCCTCCACCAGTGGGAGAATTCGCGAGCCATACATATCATTAACTCGGCCTCCACCAGTGGGAGAATTCGCGAGCCATACATATCATTAACTCGGCCTCCACCAGTGGGAGAATTCGCGAGCCATACATATCATTAACTCGGCCTCCACCAGTGGGAGAATTCGCGAGCCATACATATCATTAACTCGGCCTCCACCAGTGGGAGAATTCGCGAGCCATACATATCATTAACTCGGCCTCCACCAGTGGGAGAATTCGCGAGCCATACATATCATTAACTCGGCCTCCACCAGTGGGAGAATTCGCGAGCCATACATATCATTAACTCGGCCTCCACCAGTGGGAGAATTCGCGAGCCATACATATCATTAACTCGGCCTCCACCAGTGGGAGAATTCGCGAGCCATACATATCATTAACTCGGCCTCCACCAGTGGGAGAATTCGCGAGCCATACATATCATTAACTCGGCCTCCACCAGTGGGAGAATTCGCGAGCCATACATATCATTAACTCGGCCTCCACCAGTGGGAGAATTCGCGAGCCATACATATCATTAACTCGGCCTCCACCAGTGGGAGAATTCGCGAGCCATACATATCATTAACTCGGCCTCCACCAGTGGGAGAATTCGCGAGCCATACATATCATTAACTCGGCCTCCACCAGTGGGAGAATTCGCGAGCCATACATATCATTAACTCGGCCTCCACCAGTGGGAGAATTCGCGAGCCATACATATCATTAACTCGGCCTCCACCAGTGGGAGAATTCGCGAGCCATACATATCATTAACTCGGCCTCCACCAGTGGGAGAATTCGCGAGCCATACATATCATTAACTCGGCCTCCACCAGTGGGAGAATTCGCGAGCCATACATATCATTAACTCGGCCTCCACCAGTGGGAGAATTCGCGAGCCATACATATCATTAACTCGGCCTCCACCAGTGGGAGAATTCGCGAGCCATACATATCATTAACTCGGCCTCCACCAGTGGGAGAATTCGCGAGCCATACATATCATTAACTCGGCCTCCACCAGTGGGAGAATTCGCGAGCCATACATATCATTAACTCGGCCTCCACCAGTGGGAGAATTCGCGAGCCATACATATCATTAACTCGGCCTCCACCAGTGGGAGAATTCGCGAGCCATACATATCATTAACTCGGCCTCCACCAGTGGGAGAATTCGCGAGCCATACATATCATTAACTCGGCCTCCACCAGTGGGAGAATTCGCGAGCCATACATATCATTAACTCGGCCTCCACCAGTGGGAGAATTCGCGAGCCATACATATCATTAACTCGGCCTCCACCAGTGGGAGAATTCGCGAGCCATACATATCATTAACTCGGCCTCCACCAGTGGGAGAATTCGCGAGCCATACATATCATTAACTCGGCCTCCACCAGTGGGAGAATTCGCGAGCCATACATATCATTAACTCGGCCTCCACCAGTGGGAGAATTCGCGAGCCATACATATCATTAACTCGGCCTCCACCAGTGGGAGAATTCGCGAGCCATACATATCATTAACTCGGCCTCCACCAGTGGGAGAATTCGCGAGCCATACATATCATTAACTCGGCCTCCACCAGTGGGAGAATTCGCGAGCCATACATATCATTAACTCGGCCTCCACCAGTGGGAGAATTCGCGAGCCATACATATCATTAACTCGGCCTCCACCAGTGGGAGAATTCGCGAGCCATACATATCATTAACTCGGCCTCCACCAGTGGGAGAATTCGCGAGCCATACATATCATTAACTCGGCCTCCACCAGTGGGAGAATTCGCGAGCCATACATATCATTAACTCGGCCTCCACCAGTGGGAGAATTCGCGAGCCATACATATCATTAACTCGGCCTCCACCAGTGGGAGAATTCGCGAGCCATACATATCATTAACTCGGCCTCCACCAGTGGGAGAATTCGCGAGCCATACATATCATTAACTCGGCCTCCACCAGTGGGAGAATTCGCGAGCCATACATATCATTAACTCGGCCTCCACCAGTGGGAGAATTCGCGAGCCATACATATCATTAACTCGGCCTCCACCAGTGGGAGAATTCGCGAGCCATACATATCATTAACTCGGCCTCCACCAGTGGGAGAATTCGCGAGCCATACATATCATTAACTCGGCCTCCACCAGTGGGAGAATTCGCGAGCCATACATATCATTAACTCGGCCTCCACCAGTGGGAGAATTCGCGAGCCATACATATCATTAACTCGGCCTCCACCAGTGGGAGAATTCGCGAGCCATACATATCATTAACTCGGCCTCCACCAGTGGGAGAATTCGCGAGCCATACATATCATTAACTCGGCCTCCACCAGTGGGAGAATTCGCGAGTCCATACATAACATAGTCTTTCCCCGCTCTGCACTTAATCTTGGTAACATTTGCTTTTCAATTCTCAACTTAATCATAACAGGGACACAGTGCATAGACATAAGTTCATAGAGAGAAGTCATATCATGAGGACAAGTAAAACATCCTGTAACTTTACATTTACTTACACAACTTCTTCATATCGTGGAAATAACAAATCATAGTCAATAAGCTAAATTCTCAGTGATTTCCTAATACCCTTGCGGTGTAGGGCCCTAGTGGCCGGAAATCTTATACATTCACTTACCTGGATTCCTTAGCATCCGAACTTCCTTTCTTTAACTTCTTCACCTAAAACATGTACATTACAGTAGTTAAAACAAAGTCCTAGTAGTCCTAATCATAA